>VXCM01000362.1:0-180310 GCA_014773175.1 Lucifuga dentata
ATCACAGGAATACTATGGCAATACCCAGAAAAACAGGTAATTTGCTAAACAAATAAATTGATGGAAAAACATCAGGGGGTAGCTGAGGGAATTCCAAAAGTGTCCAGCACATAGACAGGCCCGCATCGACTAAGGTACAGGGTAATTACTGAAAACACGTAATGGATGAGATTTTTATACAAAATAAATAAATAAATAAATAAAAATAAAATAAAATTTAAAAAAAGACTCACCATAATTACACAGCTAAATATGCCAAATAAGCGCTGTGATAATTATAGCTCATTTGTAAAGCTTTCCTTACCCTCATCAATGCGATTCGAACAAGGAGTCCGGAAAACTTAATGTTAATGTCAGTTAAGGTAATCAGCTGTTTACTGGTACCGGTATGCGGATTATTTTCAGAAAATCACAGGGATACTATGACAATTCTCAGGAAAACCAGGTAATTTGCTAAATAGATGGAACAACATCGGGGTTCGGCTTATATGCGGGTTTCTTTAAAAATCTAAATTTGCAGGTCAAAGGGGGTCAGCTTATAGTTGAGGCTTATAGTCGAGTATGATATACAGTATATTGTGGTTTCTCTCTGTCTGTGAGTATGTGTGTGTTTTACTGTGTTTGGCAGTGCTGTGTGCTGAGACTTTGGAGGAATTCTGGGATTATGAACACCAGGTGGATTTGGAAGCATTCAGCACCAACACCTTCTACAGCCTCCTGCTCAAACAAAGCCTGTCTGTCACCACACGACTGGGTCAGCTCTCCACTGAGGTCTGCTGCACACAATCTTAAATCTAAATGTACACATTACACATGGACTGATACCCGGGTATTACTGGGTATTACTCATACCCAGATCTTTGTTTCATGAATGGTTAATATAGTAACTGTAAGCCTAAAGGTTTTTGTTTTCCAAAAGTCTGTGTTGTGTAAATAATAATAATCATACAAAAATACACCCATACCTGATTTACACATTCAAGTGCAAATTAAAAATCATCCTACCAAGTTGATAATATAAAACATTTTCACAGTAAAATATAATAGAGGAGGGGAGGGCAGTATTAATCAACATTTTGCTTCCTATGATAACAAATTGTGGCTTCACACATCACACACTTCTTCTTAACCCTGTCCCCTCTTTTTTATTTATTTTTATTTTTTTTTGTTTGCTACTGTTGCTTCCCAGGCCTCAAATATCCTACTTGAGTGTCCTATTGGAAGGCCTGTTTTTTTGTTTTTTTTTGCTGTCACACCTCTCTCTCCAACCTTCCTGTTTATACAGCAAAAGTGTAGATTACGACAAAGGAGACAGATTGTTGTTACAGCCCTTAGGATAGCTGAGGTGATAAAAATGTAAGGGGAGATGGCACAACGTATCCCTGCTGCATGTTTCACCAGTGTGGTAGACTGGAGAAATGTGTGATCTGATTATTATCTCCTGTACATTAAGAACTGTATGTGTGCCATTTCATATCTATATCTGAACACAGCATGAATGTTGTATTCAGGTAAAGGATCTGTACCAGGGAGTGCTGGGGAAATTGCAGCTGCTCCGCCCATGCTTGATCACTGAAGAGAGGACAGGGGAGGGTTATGAGACTCTGAGGAAGGAGGTGGAGAAGGAGGTGGTGCGTCGCAAGTCTTTGGCCTCACAGTTGAGAACTTTGCTCGACAGTCAGCTGCAGGTTTACATTACATTACATTCTGCACTGCACATCTCATACCATAGAACTGGAAAAGTAATGTAAATATCAAACAAACATAAATATAACACACAAAATGGTTTCTTTATATCTTGGATAAGTGTTTAGACAACTATGGGATCTTCTTTTTCTACTGTATATTCTTCTCCTCGAAATGAATGCAATCAAGCATATCCCTCATAAAAAGTCCCTGAGCTAAACAGTCAACCAGTTAATATGAGTATTTTTTATTGTTTAGACATATTTAGTCACCTACTGTATTTGAAATTAAACATGGGACATAGCAAATACAGTTAAAAACACCTCAAGATCAAGTTGTGACTGTTTTCCTCATGTCCTGCAGGTTTTGGGGCAAGAGCAGCAGGCCCAGCAGAAAGTCCATGGTGCATTCACAGCTCACTTCAGAGAGTGTACAAGACTGCTGGCCAAGGCTTATAGCAACCAGCCCTCCTGTGAACAGCTTCAGCAAAAGTAAAGCTTTCATTTGTCAAGTTAATCACCTACATTAATGTGAACAAGTCTATGGGAATCATTATGCAGAACTTTGTCAAACTTCAAATAGGACAGAGTAAATCCTCTTCCTCCACACTGCAAGTGTCAAAAACAAAAATAATAAATGGAATTGAGGTAGTTGTTTATCTCAGAGTGTCTACCATTTTCAGTGTGATCCAGAGGCTGTGCTCCCTGGTAGATGAAATGGGAGAACTGGTATCAGCAGAGTGTCTGCGTCAGGGTGCCTGGGGGTTACTGGGTGAAGGGATAGGGGCCAAGCTGCTCTGTCCTGACACTGGAACTGTCCTGACCAAAGACCACATCATTGGTGAGCCCTTAAGCGTAACCTTCTTAATGGTACACTTCTGCTCTTGAATCTTAAAGAAACAATCAATCCCATCTACTGGTAAAAATGTGCATTGCAAAAAAAGAAATGGAGCACAGACACACCAATGTAGGCATTAATTTAATTATGTAAATTTTTTATCATACCAAATAGATGAGATGGATTGTAGGTGCATTGTAGAAATAAATATGACACTCTGGTATTCTGGACAAACTTCTCCACCAGCTTCAAATTATCCAAAACGCTGCTGCAAGGATCATCACCCCCACCAAGTCCTCTGACCACATCTCACCCTCATTAAGCTCCACTGGCTTCCTGTTCATCAACGGATTCACTACAAAATTATACTGCTTACTTTCAAAGCCTTCCATAACCTGGCCCCTCCATACTTCTCCATCCCTACGCCCCTCCTGTTCTCTGCGATCCTCCTCTGCTGCTCTCTTCTCAGTTCCAGCCTTTAGACTCAGAACCATGGATGCCAGAGCTTTCAGTTGCTCTGCACCCATACTCTGGAACTCACTTCCACCACATCTCCGTTCAGCCAGACTCCATCACACACTTCAAATCACAGATTAAACCACACCTGTTTAAATTGGCTTACTCATTATAATTATATTAATCATGTCATTCTATCCATACTGTATTTATCCATACTCCATTTTTTTTAATCTCAAGCCTGGCTTGAGGCTGTTTTAATTACATGTTGTATTGTAAGTGTCTATGTACTTGAATTCTTTGTTTTAATGCTTTTCCTGATGCATTGTACGGTGTCCTTGAGTGTTTTGAAAGGTGCCAACAAACAAAATGTATTATTATTATTATTATTATTATTATTATTAACTTTTAATTATAGAAGTGAGCTGGCATTTTGTTATTATGTTTACTTTGATACACCTTTCAAATATTCTCTAGAGGTTGGAACAGTTTTATTTTGAATAACAAAATACAGCCATTGTAACAAGGTTATTCACCAGTTACATTGGTTTAAGTTGACTTAAATGATTTAGAAACAATTTGCTGCTTGGTGAGTTTAGTTATAGTGCAGTGCTCCTGAGAAACAACCAGCATGAAAAGATGCCCACTAGCATGTGACTGTATCCTATAATAAGTTAAATCATCACCATCGTCATGTACAGTTTGACAACTTGTCACAACCATCTCTCCTTCCAACTTACTCCAGGCCCTGATGGGTCCCTGCAAGTCTCCCGGGCAGTTCATTCTGATCCAGTCACAGGCCTCATTAGGCCAAATGCTCACAGTCACATGCTGCTGAGCAGCGGCCATACCATGGCAGTGCCACCTGATTTCTTCCTACACCCACAGACTGGCCGAGTCATGCCCATAGCTGGCAATGTCGCCTATGATCCTTCCAGCTCTACTTTAGTGTTCACTACAGACTCGTGTACAGGTAACCTGATGGACATACAGTATGTGTTGTGTGTACTAAATATGTGTTACTTGGATGTCAGTACAGTGCCAATTCAAAGCTGCAATAATGAATATTGGCCATTAGGTGGCAGAGGAACTCCAAAACAAGCTTCAACAGGCACAAACTTAGCTCAGTGGGTTTGTGTTATAATGTTTATCTCACTGGATATTCACTTTCAGCTCTATTTATGTCTCCACAAACTCTTGATAAAAATATCTTAGTATTTAGCAATATGAAAATGACTGATTAATACAGGTTTAAGATTGGGGAAAAAAGCATTCAAGCCTGAAGTAAACTCATAACTCACTGTAGTGCATTGAACTGTAGTGCATCACTCAGAATATTGATATATTACAGTGCAAAAGTTTCTGAAGGTGACCCTCTCCATTCACCAACTGACACATCATTTTTAATTCCAGGAGACCACAGGAAGTGGGAGAATCCTCTCCTTTCTTTCATTCCATACCCAACCTTCTGCCATTCAGACCAGCCTCTACCCAGCAGTTGTCTCAGATGCCTCAGACCTGGTCAGAGACTGCAGCTAGGTGTTCCCATGGCAGACCCAGATACAGGGGTCCCAGTACCCATTCTGGCAGTAACCATCCACCCTGAGACTGGTCTTGTCTACCCACTAGGAGGGGTGCACACATGTCCCCTCACTCGCATGCCACAGCCGATACAGATAGGATCTCCCATGTTGGATCCCCGGACAGGAAATGTGGTGCTCACTACTGGGGTCAGTCTTGATCCAGTAACAGGTCAGTGTTGTATCACAACTTGTGTCAGGCTGCTGTACCTTCAGCATGTTAACATGCTGAAGGTACAGCAGGTACTTTTCATGTCTCATATCTTCATGTTTTCATGCCTGTCTAGGATCTGTCTTACCAGTGGGCGGGGTTCTCCTGGCCGAGTCATTCATTGAGCCTCTCAGTGGACAGATGGTAAGAGTGGGAGGAGCCAGTATAAGAGTTGGCCAATCAGTGCCTCATGCAGGAGGATACCAGACTCTTCTAGACAGCAAGGTGGTAAAATATAAAACACGCTTTCCTTCTGTTAGATAGTTTTTGTGGGAATAAAAAAATATGAACAGTATAGTATATTATGAACAATAATCTCATTCAGCAGCAGGTGTGTGATTTTGTGTGATTTTTTTTTTTTTTAACCAGGTGCTGGTAGCAATGTTTAAAGTAGTTGAGCTCCTGAAAATGCTAAGTGAAGAGTGGGGGTCAGAGCCAACTTTCCATCAGGGCAGCGAGAGAGGGAGTGGCCGGCAGGATCATCTTCCTGCTGTAGCCAAGGAGCTCCAGCAGGCTTGGGGGAGGAGCCTGCACTGCCAGCTGCAGCTGCAGACCAGATTGGAGCTCCTGCTTCACTGGGTCATAGGTATCCAGCAAGATGGAGGGACTCTTGGTGAGATAGATTCTTTTTTTTTTAACAAGCCACCGAAGTTGTGTGGGAAATTGCTCTTCCACATATAAACAAAATAACTGTTTTTGTGTAAATTTATCTATGAAAAAATAGAGAGAGGGAGACAGAGAGAGAGAGAGAGAGAGAGAGAGAGAGAGAGATCTTCAGTTTGCTGGAGATTTATTGCATCAAAAGAGCATGCACGAATGGAGCCACTGAATTTATTGAATTTTATTTATTGAAATTTATTAAAAATTTTCAGGTACAGGATTTTACAGTTCTCTTCATCAGACTCAACCAACAACAAAACAATATACAACAAAACAAATACACCCCTCGAGATAAGTTGTTCTTGAGTCATCTCAAGAACAACTTAAAAAAAAAAAAAAAAANTTAAAAAAAAAAAAAAACATTATTAGCTCTCACCCACATTTATACAGAGATCATCATCATCACCATGTGGATCAATCTGAAATTTTTCTAACTTTTTCTCATGAGCTGAACAATCTTTCATGATACAGTCAAGGTCATTTGTCTTTACATAACCCCTTAATTACTTTGTTTTTCATGCTGTTTTGGTGCCTCAGGATGTCTCAGTGCAATCTAAAAGATAAATTGGAATTCAAGCTTCCTGTTATTGAGTTTGCTAAGGTCCACACACGGTGCACATTTCCTGCTTCTAACAGTAGCATTTTCACTCTCAGCCCTCTTAATTCAGCACTCTCCATTTGCATACACAAAACTTCTTATTTATAGTTCAAATGACAGTGAACATTTTGTAGACTTATTCCATATGATTTACGTGTTTATAAGTATCTCAACCTTTTAATATTACTAATTTAACATGGAGGTTTTTAAAAATAAATAAATAAATAAATAAATAAAAACCTCCCACATTTGCTAAGTAATTCTTCAGGAGAAACAAGCTCTAGTTTTAGTGCAAAAGGAAGGATAGATGGTTGTGTGGCTCCAGGAAGACAGGGTGGAAGTGCAGTGAGAGAATGAATGGATCTGAGCAGCCTCTGTTGTGTGATGCATCACAAGCCAAAACTACACTTTTCTCATTTCCCCAGTTCTGCTTTCCTGTGCTGATATAATCCTCCCCCGTGCTTCCTCTTGTCATTGTAAATGAGCTGTTTTCTTTATAAAACTATCTATTTTCCACTCTCCACATAACTTTAGTTAGTATTTTACAAAACATTGTTCTAGAAGAAGAAAGCCCTTGTTATTTTCTTTTTGAATTTTTTACCTTTTCATTTTAGTCTCTACTTGTAATCACTCTGCCAGAAATCTGTTCGTTAATAACTAGAAACGTGCAGTGTGGGACCATTACTTTGTATTTGCTTTTCTCTGTCATCCATCTACCTTTTATGGTGATACATGAGAGAATTTCATACAGCCAAAGCTTTTGCTGCTTTTGGAGTAAGAACATTTTGTTTTATTTTAATATGACAGAAAACAAATCCTCCTTGATTAGCTTTGTTTTGGATCTTTCTCCAAAGTACATACTGTACTATTTGGGAAAAAGGAGCTATTGGGATAAAATTGATTTGTCTTGTACTTTGGCTTTAGCATTGTTTCATGCACCTGAGTAGGTTGTCATTTTCCTGTTCCAAAACTCTTTTCATCTGACCTTTATTTTTGTAAAAAGCAGCCACCCTCCTTTTGGTCTACTGACAATAAGCACCTGAATTTGTTTTTCCCACATACTCACATTACTCAAAAATACCCAGTCCCCATGTTTGATATTCAATACAGTCATGTATAGACAGAAGAGGACAATCCAGAACCGTGATCTATCAGTATCATAGTTCCCACCATGTGTGTCACAATGCTTACAAATTCAAATTTTTAAGTCTTAAAATAAGGCAACATATTGATTCTGATTTTAGTTTGGAATTCCCTGTAACTATATCAAATTACTCACCCTACATTTTCATTAAAAGCAGATTTTTTTTAATGCCATTTTTTTTTCAGTCTCACAGGAATGCATATGTATATTAAACATTGTATATCAGAAAACTAAGATTAAAATCTTTGTTAATTTGACATTTGAACTCCTGATTCATCATTAATTAAATTTTGCCAATACTGAAATGAAGATAACGTCTTAACTAGGCTTATCAAGTTCTGTGTGTGTTGTTCACTTTGCAACACTGCTGTGATTAATGTCAGCTGCTGTGTTTGTCTGTTCATTATACATCTGTCTTCTCTGTTGGATGTTCTGCTGCTTAATTTTTCTGCTTATGTTTCACGTGCTTTGTCACAGTCACATTTCTTGTGCCTTGTTTTGTCTGTATCTAATTTAGCATTTGATTTTATTTAAAGATTGTTTCATCTGAGCCAAAGAAAACATCACTGAGCATTGCCTTTGGCTAGTTGTAGTACTAAAAGCAAACAAAGTTAAATAAAGTTCATATGATGATAGATATCTAATTAATAGTTGGGTTCCTCATTGTTTTTTTTTTAATTTTCAGTTCTAACCTTCTCACTTCTGCTGCTTTAACAGGAGACATGCCTCTCTCTGGCTCAGACACATGTTTGCCAGCTCTGTTGGGAATGGAGTACCCTGATCCCATGGGATCTGGTCTTAGCGTACCTGTGTTAGGATGTCAGACTGACCTTTTCTCTGGGACTACAATACCTCTGGCAGGGACAATGGAGGACCCTGATGGAAAAGGTACTGGGAACAAAACAGTAGAAGGTGTAGGCCAATGCTTAGCTAATACAGCTGGTGTAATCCTGTTCCCTATTCTATGAAACTTTTCTAAATGTGGCTTATATGCTGTTGTATACCTTGCAGGCCTGATAGCGATTCGCTGTGGTTCTCAGACTGTTGACCCAGTGATAGGGGTGTTAGCCCCTGTGGTTGGTGCCAGGCTGGATGTGTCCAGAAAAACTGTTGTACCTCTTACAGCATCTTACTGGCTAACAGTGATGGATCAAATTGACAGTGCACAGGTTGGTAAATAATTATTCTCATGCAAGAAACTTTATCTCTGAGCTCTAGTGTTTTTGCAGCACTTTGAATTCAATAGAATGAAATTTAGTGCACGTAATGCATTTCCTTTGTCATTGCTATTGCATGCCAGGTAGAGGTGCTGCAGAGAGAGGTGTGTGTGCGAAACAGCTACTGGCAGCAGCAGAGGCAGCGGGAAGAAGACATTCTCTCTGATCTGGACTCATCTCTATTCCAGTGTCTCATTAGAGTCTCACAGGCTAAATTTGATCAGGTCAGTGGGNGTAGGTTTATATATATATATATATATATATTATATTCTGACCTCTGAGTATTAATAGTTCAAAGAGGTTTAGCCTTTTGAACATGTAGAAATAAATAAGTTGAAGTATGAATGCAGGGGAAAACAGCACTTGGAAAGGAAGTCTGGTGAAGCTTTTCATTTCCCTGCACTGCAAGTAAGCCAGCTAGCATGGAGTATAAATAAAAACATATGGACAATCTGATGCAATCCAGTGTAGCAGACTTGCAATAAATTTTAAGTTTAGGAAACTTATGTTCAGTTTTTATTTATTTATTCAGTTTTTATTATTATGTTAGAAAATGGGAATTTCTGAGACCGTAATGTGTTATTTGACTGCATTATAGCTGTTCTGGGAATATTCTGTCCCCTCAGTACTGTATGTAAATGGGGATGGACAACACATTTGAAATACCTTACAACCTCTTAGACACAAAACTGTCCAAAAACTGAACATCAGAAGCTTTATTAAGTTGGGATTTATTGCAGGGCTGTTGTTTTGGTTTACATTAGATAATATACTTTATTCTTATTGAATGCTATGACCATCACCTTTAAATCATAAAATTCAATCTTTTTTAAATACATACAGTATGTGTTGATGTATGCTGCAGCCAGAAGCTAGACCACCCCCAGATTTTTTTTTTAAATCATTGATACACTGTTTGTTTTACAATTTATTGCACAGAAAATGACAAAAATATTTAAAATAAATGGAACTAATTCGTCTTCAAGAATTTGTCAACAAGAGCACATTATATAGCCACTATGGCTTAAGAAATGATTTTTAATGAAGGCATGCCCAGTCTGTATTAGTGCACTGGCACTTTAATGTTCTATTCAATAGCCTGCTGTCTGCCTTCTCTCACATCATTTTGTGATTAATTTGCTACACAGTCTGCTCATGCTATTGCTCTGCAACTGCCCCCATGTGTAATTTTGGCTGTATAATGTAGTAATGCTGTGGGAGTGTTTTGGGGGGGGGATATCTGGAGACTTGGTCCAAGTTAAAGGAATTATGAAGAAGGAGAATTACCATTCCATCCTTCAAAGACANTGGAGACTTGGTCCAAGTTAAAGGAATTATGAAGAAGGAGAATTACCATTCCATCCTTCAAAGACACGGGATTCCATCTGGTTTACAAATTGTTGGTCAAAATTTAATTCTTCAACAGGGCAATGATCCAAAACATTCATCAAAATTTTGCTAAAATAACATCCATTCAAAAGAGAAGCAAAATATTTTGAGAATTATGACTTTGCCAGAGGGGGTTACTTTGACAAAACCAAACTCTGAGCCTGAAATGACTTCAAAGTGCTTTTATGTTGACAAATTCTTCTTGAAAACAAATTAGTTATGTTTATTTTATGTATTTTTGTTATTTTCTTTTAAATTGTAAACAAAACAAAAACAACCAACCAAACAAAAAAAACCCAGTGTATTGATGATTTCTTTTAATTTTTTTTTTTTTATTTTTTAATCTGGGTGTGGCCTCAAACTTCTGGCCTGTAGTGTACCTCTGTATGTTCCAGTACACACATGCCTGCCTGTTATTTTTGTGATGTCAGTTTGTCTTTTGCTGCAGGTCCAGTGGTCAGGGACAGGGAGGCAGCTAAGGGAAGCAGTGACTGAGCTCCAGGATTCAGCCCAGACTGAAGCTCAAAGACGAACAGCTCAGCACTCCCACTTGGCTCTGCTCCTACCTCCACATGTATTACACATCCTCACTCTAGGTAAATTACCCGGCAAGCTGGCAGAATGAGTGTGAAGGAAATTACAGTCATGACCTGCATTATGGTTATATTCTTTAATGAAACCAGCTTTTCATTTAGTAATTAAAATAATTCCATTGTTCATCATTGTATGTGTGTTGATGTGATGTCCTTGTGCATGTGTCTGTGTTCAGGTGATGAGGAGGAGTGGGACCAGCAGTGTGTTTGGCACTCAGAGCTAGTGTCAGACCTAGATAAGGTAGATGTGTGTATGGAACAAGTGCAGGAAGACAAGGAAAAATGGACATCACAGGGAGGACAATGGACTGCATCCCTCCATGCTTTGGTCAGAACAGCAGCTTTACAGTTAGTAATACTCAGTCTGAAATGGTAGGGGATTATCCTCACAAAGTTTGGATTCACTTCCTCCTAGCCTACCCATGCTAAAGATGCAGGGCTTGTAGCACTGTGAGGATGTGAAAATCTAGTAATTTGATTAAATCCAAATATTACTTTTTAACAATTTGATTCCATTTCTGTGTTGACTCAATGGTGCTTTGTGTAAAATCCTCATCTAAATGCAAATAAATCTTCCACTTTGCTTTCTGGTTCATTGGATCAGATACAGTGTATCCAAGAAACATGTTGTTAATTTACTTTGTGGCTGTTTATTTGTCCTGCAGGACAAAGACCTGAGACAGAGAGAGCTATGGGAACAGTGCTGTACCAGGCAGACAGAACTGGATTCTGCTCTCAATGCGCTGCTTTTTGTCAGACATCTCTCTCAGCTCCGCGCTGACATTGCTCAGGTTAAAACACACACATAATAATAAATCATAGTGAAGAATAAATAAATTCAGTATAAATAAATAATTTTGAGATGAAGTGAAGGTCTTTATTTCTTAGAGTTTTCAAACAAACTTTTAAAGAAAATACAGGCTTTTTTGCACAATTGTGGATAATTATCAGGAAACTGTGAAATGTTTATTATGGTTATCTCTACTCCTTCATATGTTGTTCTAAGCTAACCCCCTGCTCTCTTTCTATCTGTCCAGGCAGTGCTGTCCGGTAACTTTTGGTACAGAGAATATGGTCTGGCCCAGTGCAATGAACATAAGCCATGTGTGAAAGCTGTGGGTTTGCTCCAGCAGAAGGCTTTGCCTCTGCTGGAGAGACTGAACCAGCTCCTGGAAGACAAACAGTCTGCCAGCTTCTCCCCCAACACCTGCTGTCAGCACATCTCTGGTAGTGGAAAAATATGATAGTGGGCAAACACTGAGATAAACAAACCACAGTGGCGAACACATGAGCAACACACTCTTTGATAACACACCTTGTCATTATATAATGACTCTTTTTTAATACTTTCTCTTTGTGAACAGTACATCTGCATGATTGCAGTGATTTCAAGCACAATCTTGAAATTTGTGAATTTTTTTTCTATTAGCCTGCAGATTCCGTTTACATATATTAGATACTTATCATGTTGTGATCTGGATGTTTGATTTCTGACATTTGATTCAGGTTTGTCAACAAAACAGATGTATGGGTTGGAGATGTCTTCCAGAGTTTGGACAGCCTCTGTGCCTGTGGTGAAAGGTGTGTACATTTCAAGCCACTCATTTCTTGTGTATGTGTGTGTACTGGAAACAGTGTGTGTGCATGTGTAAAAGTGCTGTGAAGTATGTATAATGTCACAGGAGTGAAAAGTACTAAAACAGGTTCTGTACTTAAGTATTTAATTTTCTTTTCTTGAATCTTGTATTTAAATTTTGTGTGTGAAAGTTTAATCCACTGGTGAAAGGGTACTGGCAAAATAAATTTGGCACAGGTGAAAGGGTACTGGCAAAATAAATTTGGTCAACAGGAATGCAATACTGTTCTTCCTTGGACTCAAGAATGGAACGTTAGAAACAAGATGCCATGGGGTCAACTTTTAACTGAAATATTTAAGTTCTTCCACTGCTGTTTATTTACCAGAATCATGCGGTATTAGGGAAACTGTCACTGTGCTGAGACAAATCCAGCATGCTAAAGTGCTTCTATTATGTTCTGTTTATTGGATTCTGTTCTTTTTTTTTTTTTTANTTTTTTTTTTTTTTATCTAATCTCCTTGTAAAGGACATAAGAGATCTATTAAGCATAAGATGATTAATATTATGCTGACAAGTGCTGAAAAAAGTTGCTGATAATAACAGCGAGGCTGTATATGAAACTACATGCAGGCACAGAACCCACTGGAGTAAGTTTAACATAACATAACAGCTTTACAGTGAAAAATAAAATTGGCCATCTAATGTAGACAGCATTACTTCAACATAATGTATCTTAAGAGAATTGTTGTTACAAGTGAACTTGTAAGAAAGCCTCACAGCACCTTGGGGAGATGCAGACCGGCTGTCTGACTTTTGTTACCTGAGATGGCCTAATGTCTGCTTTGCACAAACTGCTTTGCACAGTTTGTGTTTCTGAAGGAATCTCTACACAGTCTTTGAGAGATCCTGTCAAAGCTCAGTCTCAGGATACTGTTGCTGCTCTCCAGGCCAGCTCAACCCCCACACACAAATCACAGACACACAGTTCTGGCGTTCACTCCCAAGGTGAGGTGAAGCACAGATTATATGACTAAACATCAAAACTTTTTCATACTGTGTTGTCCTGTGATGGCCCCAGCTCAGCTTCACTACCATTTGCACTTTCTGTGTTTATTTTACTTACCTCTTAGAAAGCCAACCAATGAAAGAGCCTGCTCAACCTGCACATATCTCTGTCCCCACAATTTCAGGTAACATTAGAATGTAATTAAACATGTAGTGTTTAATTTATAGGTCTCAGTTATGTTTACCCTTTGCTTCCCGTGTCCCCACATGTACCCGTGTGCCGTTAGAAGAAGAGTGGGCTAAGTTGCTGGAGCTCTCGCCTCTGTTCCAGCTGCTGAAGGGGGTGGAGCTAGAGCTGAAGGGTTGGGCCTGTGAGGCTGGGCTCCTTAGAGGAGGGAGTGCTGGTACGTTCAACACACTGGAGGCTTCCTGTAGTTTATAGAACATTATGGATCCCATCTGGGTTATGGGCAGAAGTGCTGTGATTGGCCAACAAAACTGGAAATTGGGATTAAGATATTAGATTGAAAATTGTTATATTTGGGCATCAAACATGATTAAATTTTGGTATAAAGCTGAAAAGTTTATACGCTTACTTCTCTGCCCTGAACTATGGGGGATTCATAAAAAGTGTATTTAATAAAGTCACCTAATGTATTAACTTTACATATATATAACTCTCTAAGTGGTGTTATTAATTAAACTTGAAGGTTAGAATTTATTTATCTAAAAAATGACACACATCGTTTGTGAAATTAGTGATAAATTCAATAATTACTAAGTTTTTGGCCTCATATTTCAGGATATGTCAATATTTTAGGGTCCTGAATAAGGCTCCCAGTGTGTGTTTGTTATTTCTTCACATCGACCGACTTTCATATTGTGTATTCAAGCATTCAGCAGTGTTTTTCCAGCCTGTTTTTATTTCCTCATTTTACAAGCCCAGATGGTATATATATATTTTCTGAACCTCAAGTGTGCAGACATGTTTGGCTTCAGGGTTTCAGCGTGTAATTTGATTTTTCTCGTTAGACTCATTTCTTTCTTACAGATGTCCTGTCAAATGGTGTGCGCTGTTCATATAACAAAGCTGTGAAGAAATTATGTTAAAACTGCTTAAACATGAAGATCTGTGATTGTTGGACTTATACGTTTTCTTCCAGACCAGCCACAAAAAGCTATGGATCACCAGTGTTGCTGTTTGTAAGGCAGTTTATGGCTTCTTTAAATCCCAACCCTTCTCTTTATGTTTGTTGCTGTGTTTTTGTGGTTTTCTGTGTTTTCAGGCTGTGTTTTGGATGCAATGAAGCTTGAAAATTACAGCTCATAGTTGCTGGTGACTGTCTGCTCTGTGTTTTGTCCAGACAAAGCGAACAGTTTTGCTGACGTCCTTGATGCCCAATGGGAATGTGAGGGGGAGCTCATCCCTTTAGACTCTGCAGTCCTTAATCCCAGAGAGTTTCTAGTCTATCAGCATGGTCTGTTCCTGCTGCACACACTGCAATCTCTCAAACTGGTTGGTGCCAGACAGTCCCCATATATTTTGCTCTCACACATTCTTGCCTGTTTCTAGTAGAATTTGATTTTACTTATTAATTTTAAGGCTTTGAATAGCCCCAAACTATCTTTTAACCTTTAGTTTCTTACAAGTCTGTGTGTGGCCTGGCATTCTCAGGAAGGAACTTCTCAACCATCCCTGCATCCCAGTTAAACATGGATAAAGGGGACCAAGCTTTTGTTGAGAGGGCTCCTGCCTGAAGAAGTCAGAGCTGAAGAAGTCAGGCTATCATCTCTTACATCTCATTTTAAAATTCCAAATTTTATTGATTCTCATAAACAGATATATTTCTTTTTATTTATTTTCTATTTGCTATCCAATGCTCTAATAATTTTTACTAGTATAACAATTATTTTATTTTAATTGTATACACATGTTACATGAATTTAAATTAATTGTTTTCCTGTTAACATCTAAAGTGCAGCTGTAAAGTACTTTGCTGCTTTCTTCCACTACAGACTCCATCCATTTCACTGCAGATAGCAGACAGTCTCCCAAACAACAACTACTTCAATAATGCCTTCAGAAACTCCTTCTTTTACCAGGTAAACTCTTTTCTGATTTTCTTTTCTGTGATTATAAAAGGAAAATGAGACACTTACTTTACATTTTCACTACTGATGCACTCTTCCAAGTTTGAGTTGGCAATGTATATATATATTTTTTAATTCATTACTATCTGAGAGCTCTAGTATTATTGAATTACTCTTTTTTTTTTTTTTTTTTNTTTTTTTTTTTTTTTTTGCACAGATCAATAACTCATTCCTTTGAATTACTAATTTATTCATCTGAAGTAAACCATCTAGCCTCAATAAATACTGAAGCCTTCCTGGAAATATCAGACATGGTTAGGTTCCTTTCAGACATGGTTGGGATCAGCTGGGCATTGACCTGCACATGTCAAGGTGACCACAAGAAAACATCTGTCCCAGTACTATTCTGAGCTTTGAATAAACATCTGGATTGCCATTGAGATATTCATCGGTTCACTCCAACCAGTGAAATTTCAGCTGTTTAAAGCTGGATACACCTGTGTGTTTCAAAAATGGATATGGATGGAAATGGATATACTGGATATACCTGTGGTTTTTGCACAACATGCACTTTACATTTTCATAAAACTGTATTGAATGTCATGGGTTTTTCACAGTAAACTTGTGCATGATAAAAGTATGCTGTAGCATACAGATGCTGGCTCAGATTTTGGGCTCTGATTAGTGTGTTTGCTTGATTTAAATATCATTAGCATACAGGAGAACATTCATAGCAGCAACTTGTTTCTCCTCCTCGATACCTGAACATCAAAGCAAACACTTCACAACACCATTTTTCTGTGTCTCTATCTACTGTTTACATCTATTGGGAGCTCTTACCATAGCTAAAGTGGTAATTCAGAGTTTAGTCTCAAGTGACGGGCTGTGAAGAGCATCCTTTTCAGTCCTGCTGAGCTCTGCACACAACCGACTCCATCTCCATTTACCAGGGGAGAAAGGGCAGGCTGTGATGCAATAAATAACAACTTCATAGCATTCAAAATGTTAGGGTGTTAAGTTTGTTATGGGGTAGATTGCCCTTTCTGAGATTCCTTTAGAGCTGACAGATTATCATAATTATCCTCCTAAATTTCATCCCATAGCCAAACATGAGAGCCCATAGCCAAGTACTATGCTATCTATGCTATGCTACATGAGCCATAAACATATGTCCTAATACATGTTTATGCCTCATGCAGCATAGTACATACTTTAGACACGTAACTACGGTTTTCCATCTGAAATTTAATGTGTTTATGGGAGACCAATCATCAATCCTTGGCCAGTGCAAATAAGGATTCTAGTCAAAGTTAACATTTTTTTTTATTGCTGAGTTTTATTGGTCTCTCGGCATGCATTTGTTGCAATTCCTCATGTATCAGTTCTTCACAGTAATTAAAATAAAAGTATATTATTTAAATTCTCATCAGGCATGATAATCAACATTGTACATGTATATGTTATATAATGTAATTCCATGCTTTTACCATTTACCATTTCTTTCGCATGGCTGTAGTGTTGTTGAGATTAGCTCTCAAATGTGTGTGAATGATTGTCATGTTGGCAGGAGGCAGAGGAGACACTTTTTGTGCGTCGCCAGAGGCTCCAGTCAGTTGGGGGGTTCTCTCTGCTCCTCCTTCACTGTCTGTCCCATATCAGTGTTAAAGACATGAGCTATGACTCCAACCCAGCCTTCCAAAGGCTTTTCTTTAAGGTACAGACAAACAACCATTGTGGTCATGAATCCCTAATGCACTGGGATAATGGTTGTGAGAGAGCTATAAATTGATTTCAAATTCAACTGACTTCCCAGTAGCTTTCAATGGTTTATTTCTGCTTTGCTAGCTTTTACAGTTTTTGATACCAGTGCAATAATTTTGTGCATGTATTTTTTTTTTTTTATATATATATATATCTCTAGGTACTGCAGGCTTGTCTGGGGGAGCTGTTTCAGGCCAGACTGGGCGTGACACCGTCTGAACAGGAAAACAATTTATGTGTTTGGTTTCCAGGCCAAGGGAGCCCTGCAAGAGACTTAACTGGGACTGTGGCAGGCTCTCATGCTGCATCTCTGCTTGACAGACTGCACAGACCAAGCAGAGGATTGCTTTCTGAAGATGTAAGGGACTGTAAATGTCCTGTTTATTGCTCCAGCCTGCTTTCATTGCTTCTTTGTTATTGTTCAAAATGTAAAGAGTGGTGAGATATTATGTGTAACCCAGAGTAACCAGAAGTTTATTGCATGTATGTTGTTGTGTGTCTGTGTGTGCATGTGTGTTTGTGTGAACAGGAAGTTGAGAAGATTCAGAAGAAGCACAGAGTTACTTCTCTGCTTTCACAAGTTGAAGGACTGTTGAGAGAGAAGAGCTCTTGAGTCACAGATAAAGAGCAGATGGGGTAAATATGGATACCTAGAGACTTTTCATGGATGTTAGTGGATGCTTGATGAAATAAAGTTGTTTATTAAGCTAAACAAACAAAGACATCACCAACAGGATAGACCTGAACTTTCAACCTGCACAATTTCCCAGTTTAATTATAATCTTTAGTGACATAATTATAATCTCTTCATAGCTTTAGGTTATTGACAAGAAGACAAGGCATAGGTCTGTTTTGAAAAAGAACTCTGTTCTGTTCTGTTGAATTTGTAGTTCTAATTAACAACGATTCCCCCCCCCCACACACACACACACACATGCACACATTTTTCATTTCCATCTTTTCATAATCCAAAAATGGAATTTACCAGATCAGAAGAGTGCATCCTATCATTTTTCCTCCTCTTGACAACATATCCAAGGCTTTTTCAGAAGCCTTGGATATGTTTTTGCAAGTTTATTAACTTGTTTGTATTGTCGATAATCCAGTAATTCTATTGAATGTTAACTCTTATCCACAAACAGTTTATTTTCAATATCTGAAAAAATATTAGTCGCCTTAAGTTTCACATAGATTGCTGGTGTACTTAGCCATAGCATGACAAAGTTAAAATTGACAAAGGTTATATTTCCTGTGCTTTGAATTCCTTTAAAAGTTTACATGGCTTGTAAAGTCTAGTACGAGCAAACTAACATGCGGAATTAAAACATTCCATCTCAACTATAAAATAACAGACTACATTTTTCTTCTATTCATACTTAGTATTGCAGGTTATTCTCATTTGAATGTAATGAAGTACTCTGTAAAGGTAAATGTAAAAGAAAAAAAAATCCCAACAACCACTATTTTTAGGTTGTTCCACACTATAACAAACTGTGTCTCCATCATTTGGGATTTATGTGTTCAGCCAGTGAAAAGTGTCAGTAAACATTTCATTTAGCCGTCTTTATCCTATTATTTGGGGGATGTTTAAAAATGAAACTTCATAATCAGTAGTACACAGTATATCAGAAAGGAAAGGTACTGCTGGCTCAAACGTTTGTTAGTTTTGTCCCTTCGTGAATTGTTTTTGTCATAGTTTTTTCTCTTTTACTTGACTGTGCACAGCATCACATTTCATCCCAACCTTCATGAAATAACCATTTTTCTTCTTTTCAGTAACTTTTATTTATTTATGACATTGATTCAATTGGTTACAAAATTGTATTATTATCATAAAAATATTCACTTTTTTAATAAAAAAAAAAAGCTTGAGAAAGAAAATGTATACGTTTTTGTCTTTCAACAACAATGCACAAGCACTGTTTTATAATTGCATTCCTGGGGTCTGTTTATGGAGGCTTAGTCAGTGAGGCACACAGACACAAGTGTGTGCATGCAACTCTTATACACACACAGACAGCTGCTCTAATCTGTGGTGGGGGGGGNGGGGGGGGGGGAGTCTATAGTTACAATGGCTTTGCTGAGTTTCCAATAGATGTTTGCCAGCAAAAACAGGAGCCTTTGATGCATCCATTCTCATGCAGTGGCTTTGAGAGCAATGAAAATGATGATTAAAATTATTCCACAGACAAGTCCGATGATGTTAAGGATCTTGGCTGTCCTCGATGCATCCTCAGCAGTAGCTGCTTCACCAACTGCATTCGCATTCTGTGCCTTTAAAAAGCAATTATCAAAATCAGTTTTCATGTCAAGTACCAGCCTGTTTTCTAGACAGGCAGTTTTTTTCAAACTGGAGAAATTGAATAATATCAAATTCAGATAAAACATCTGATCTGCCATGAAGAGATACAACCTAGAGTTACTCAGTTTCACTGTAATGAACAGTTAATGAACAATTATGAACAAAAAATATATATCGAAATATATATCTAATTAAATTGTTTTTGCATATATATATAAATTTATTTGACTCTTTAGACCATGCCCCCCAAAAAGTCAGGGTACATTCATTATCAGTAGAGTAATCTCTGGGAGTTTTGTAAACTTTGTAAGTTACTGTTTACAATTACTTCCTGCCTAACAATTAGATGAATTACATGGGGATTTTGTTGTTGTTGTTATATATTGAGATAGCTTGTGAATTCTATAAACATTGGAAATTTTTTGCATTATTATGGATTTCAGAGCATCCCAGGAGCTGAATGGTTATTAAAATGACATACCCGACAGGAACAGACAATAGCAGCAATCCCGAGAGGCAAACAACAGCATAAAGTGTTGAAGATGGACCATCCCAGGTAGGTTGGGGCAGCAGCTCGGGACTGGCTTCCCTCCATGGTGGCTCTCTGTCTCAGTTGAAATGGATGATAGTTATGCTTTGTAGACCAAATCTGGGTCCTGCTAGGGCTTCGGACCTACATCCTTTTATTCTACATGGGTGTGGTTTAAGGGGTTGTACAATTTTGTGAACAGCCAGTAGAGTAGAAAGGCACTAGCTGTGTTAAATTCAAAGAGAGGGTGTCTGGGCATCCCTTCTTCCTTAGACTTGAGTGGTTGGAGTAGCTGGAGAGAGGGTGGAGAGATCCGAGTGGGGGCAGAAATTTCTCTTGTTGTTTTGGGCTTTCAAGGAAGGGCCTTGCCTCCATCTTATTTGGTACCTGTTTTTGCATTCCCAACATATTACATAGTGACTGAAATGTTGCCACTTCTACACTCTCTGTAACGTGTTTTTGATAAGTTTTGACAGTGCAAAATTAATTTTAATGGTCTTATTGAACCTTAGAGGTGGACAGTTATGTCATTGTCACTGATGATGTTACCACTTATTTCTTGCAACAAACCATATTAGATTTAAAGAGAAATAACAATTTCTGTGATTATTACAATAATTTTCATCTGTCCAGTAATATTTCAATCATTTAAGTGATATTTTATTTCTGTGCAACCATTGTTTGACAATTAAATTAGCAATTTCCAAATTCTGAGATGTCAGTGCTGATCTTTGTCTGTGATATGGCTTCAGTTTTTTGTTTTTTTTTCTATTTAAAATCATTTAAAATAAATTATATCCACATTTAATCATTTTCTTGGCTAATTATTACAGAATAGCACAATGGTCTAATCAATGTTAGTTGTGTTTATTTTCTTTTTTAATTGGTGACAAAATTTCCCACAGCCAGGAAAATTAATTTACATCATTAATAGCAATACATTTCTTTAGTTCTTAATAGAACAGTTGCCTTGCAAAATGAATGTTAGAGTATAAACAGCAGGTACCTCTGCAGTACGCTATAGCAGTGATCCCCTGAGACAAGAGAGATGACTTACTATGCTCCAGATTCAATGGGACAACAGCAGTAGAATGGCCTCCATTCATCATGTCTCAGTGCCAGCAGCAGTAATCAGATGTGTGGCAGAATGTCTGGAGCAGAAGTGGCAGTGGTTTTTGTAAGTTATGTTTAAATTCAGTGATGCTTGTTCACCTGTGGGCAGGGAATGCTTTTTTGACTATGAGAAAACTTCGAATACTTCACATTTTACACTTTACAAATAATCTTTTTGTACATTTTGAGGACAGTTTACACAGAAGCGCACACTGGTGATAAAAGGAGGCAGTACATTACAACCAATAAATATCTATCTGATTATCAAATCTGATTAATCAAAGTCTATACATTGACTGAAGACAGTGGTTTTCACTTAAATTCCACCTCACCAATAAGCTACCGACTCCAAAAAATATCAGAAAAAAATATCATGTTTCCATATGTTTGAAGTGTATAATATGAATGTAAAATATAGTGAAACCATGTGGAACAGAGGTACACGTGCACATGGGATGAGTTATGATTTGAAAGCCACTTAAGACAATAGTGATACTAAGTGTCACAACTCATGCGTTACAATGGTTTCATGTTGTGTTCTGTCAATTTCAAATAACTCCTCTCTTTTCAGGTTACATTCAGAATCCAAGACATCATGCTAATCTGCACTGAATTTCCCTTTAAGGAGGAAGAAGAAGGTGAGGAAGAAGCCAAGCCAATAAATAGCTGTCAATGAAAAAGAGATTATATGTAATGTTTGTGTGCCATTATGTGCAATTACATAATAAAGATTACTGAAAGGACAATATACTGTAGATGTCATGCAGGATCTTCAATAAAAAAAAAATTTAAGGGTATAAATTATATGAAATATAAATTAATTATAACTTGGAGGCAATGTTCATCCTTTTCTGTGGATAGCCTCACAAGAGAGACTTGATCTATGAGTGGATTTACTGTACTAAGGCAGATTAAGATGATAGCCTTTAATCAATGACAGCATTGTTCTGCTTGTCGCTGTTTTCCAATGAAACGTGACACCATGGCACAGAAGTTGGAGTCTGGCCATAGAATAACTAAAGGCTCTACAGCATCACAGAAATAACTTCATACATACAGTCTATTCTATTTTAATCCACGCACCCTAGAGATAAATTGCCTTTGTTTCTTTTACAATGGGTTCTTAATAGACGACATCTAAAGCCGTGTCACTGCTCTCGTTATTATCCTACTGTTGTAACTCTTCTCTTCTCTTCTCTTCTCTTCTCTTCTCTTCTCTTCTCTTCTCTTCTCTTGCACTCATGCTCATAATAAAGATCTTAAAGCCTGTGGAAGTGTCTGGCTGTGGTTCCTCTTGACCTGAGGCTCCAGTTTTGGAGAATGTTCCAGCTTGCTATTTAAAGACTTTAAAAGCCTGTCACTGTGGAATATGTGAGGTGTAAGTGCAACATCCTAAAGCTGGTCTGTGTAAAATAATTCAAATTGATGATGTAATGTATTTCACCCAGTCAAGCCAGTCAGGACGTTCGGTGTTGTGCCTCTGGAATTCCGTTTCTTCATTTTCTCTGTGCTTTGTGAAAAAAGACAGTTTCTTTCTCCAACAGAGCCTCTTTGTGTGTGGCTGCTGTTGACTGAGGTCTTGCTGTGAGCACTGTGACCCAGGGGTTGAGGTCAATACTCCCTTTTCTGTTTAGGAGCTTTCACTGAGGCCAGTCATGCAGAGTGATTTTGCACATTGTGATTTCCTTACAGTAGCTCTGTGTGTGTGTGTGTGTGTGTGTGTGTGTGTGTGTGTGTGCATCTTGTATTTATCACGCTCAAAGAGATCAACACAATGACTGTTCTCATTCAGTGGCACATTCCAGTCCTGTACACAACTTTAATTGAGGAAATTTGGACCAAGAAATATCTGTTTTTTGTAAAATCTTGACACACAATGCAGCCCAGCTGAATGAATTATACTGTAATATGCAGAAAATATCCCAGTTAATGTAAATAGCCCAGTTTATGAGTTCCTGACATGCACTGAAAATGCTACAGACTAATCTGAACATTTTGGGGCCATATAACTCACAGGCATAATCACAAATATAAAAGAGTATGGCTTATAGATGTAAACTAAACATTGTATGTGTTTTTCAAACATTTCTGATCTAAACAAATTTTAATATTAGAAAATATTGCTGATGTTTGTTGTTATGTGTCTCAATTTGGAAGTGAACAGGATGCACGTGTGGTGCTGAGGCTACTTTGATGTTGTAGTGGAAAAAATTAAAGGACCTCACAACTTTTTCAATTGCAGATCACACAGTTTATTATTATGTGCATATGGAAAGTACATACATGGATGAGTCCACACGACTTCAAACTCTGAAAGCTTCAACTCCTACTCATATATTACTGGCTGACAGTTTCTTGAATATGTTATGTCAGAGAGGCTCCAAGCTTCCTCTCTAAGTTTTGGCTGTCTTCGTTAATCTTGGAACCACTTGTGCCACTTACAAGGACACCTTTCACAGATTAATAGAGAACATGTTTCCATGTTAAGCACATAGTTATGGCAAGATTATAACTGTTTTGAACAACAACCATTATCATTTAGGAAAGCAGGTTGTACAACCCTTAAGAAGACAGTTTATGATCCAGTCAGAAGCATGAATCCTTGGCCTTATGACCTAAGCTATGGCCTCTCTCCTATAATACAATTTTAAGAGCTCTGTTAAAGAAAGAAGTCTGTGAGCCTGAACATGATCTACATCTATGCACAGTTGCATGACTTTCAAACTTCTTTGTACCTTAACATTAATAATCCATTTCATTACACTTTGTAAATGTGTATTATTATTATTATTATTATTATTATTATTATTATTATTATTATTATTATTATTATTATTTCAATGTCACTGTGTTTGCATGTGGTGTTTTGTGTAAAAAAAAAAAAAGATTCAAAAAATTTTAATGTAAATGTGTATCAATAGGCTATCAAATATATCCATGTAAGATACATGGAGCACAATACATATATTAAGGTTAAGTCAAGATGAAGTGTGATGCCTGTAAAGACATGCATGTAACACCAGAGCAATGGTTTAACCAGAATTTTACCTGAATGAAAACAATTCCTGTAAGCCACACAATTCCTGTAAGTCACATGATTTTGCAATCATTTCTTCCAGTGAATGCTTAGCTGCATGCTTGAACAGCTGAAGGGGTCTGTCGGAAAATGTTTTGTCTGTGTGTTTGGTGCAACACTAAAAGCCAAAACTAAAAAGATTGTTTTTGTGTTAAATATTTGCAGATTACATGCATCAACATTTCTAGCATAGGTACAGCATAATCTAGACATGAGTTACACACACTATATGGATATACTTCACTTCACTTCACTTCACTTCACTTCACTTCAATTCAATTCAATTCAATTCAATTCAATTCAATTCAATTCAATTCAATTCAATTCAATTCAATTCAATTCAATTCACTTTATTTGTCCCCAAGGGGCAATTAAAAGTCATAATGGTACAGGATTACACTTTTCTACTCTTCACAAGATACAGGATCACACTTGACTACTGTCTGCACTTTGCAATGACAGCATAGAATATACGGAATATGATTACATAGAATTCATAATGTTTACACACTTGAGTAAATGAACACTTTGAGTATAATAAAGAATCATGAGTAGGAGTATAAAAGTAATATGCAGTATATCCACTTTAATTCTCACAATGTTTACATCTGGATCACTAATTGTACCTTTATATCATGCGCTAATTCTTTAAAAAAAAAAAAACCTTGAAAGTTTTTCTTATGTTATTTTTTATACATGAGTGTTATGAGTTTGACCTTTTATATAAATTTATGGGAGAAATTCAAATGATTAATGTTGAAGACTGAAAGAAAGAAGCCTGTGGGAGCACCAAAGAATACCCATGTGGATTTAAGTACAATTTCATAAAAGGGTTCATCTATGTTATGGTTATATTATGATTGACTTTTAGTTATGGCATACTAATTTGCAGACAAGGAAGAGGCAAACACTCAAACATTTTGATGTTTGGTTATTACTTCGATTCTTTTTCGTGGTGGCTAACAGGAGGTCTGTTCTATTTGTCTAACACATTGTGGTTTACAAGCATGCTGATAATATACATTAGATCAGGACCAATTTAGGAAATACAAAGCCACAGTGGCTGTAAAGGTAATGTTTGTGATTACAACGTGTCACTTCAATAGGCTTTAGATGAGTTACAGTAATTGGCTGGTTTCATGGTGTGAATCCCTTTTTTTTTCTTTTTTTTTTTTTTTNTTTTTTTTTTTTTTGTTTGTTTGGCAAAATGCATTCTGCTAACAATTTTCTCTAATGTAAAAGAATGGGTGCTAAGTAGCAAACACATTTCAGAGTTCCACTTTGACTAATACAACTTATGTTTGACAAATTTCACCATTTTCAAAGACATATGTGGTCACTTTACAAATCACATACAATAAATCATAATAAAAACCACCATTAAGAATATGTTTAGTATTAATCAAGTAGACCTAATTAATTGATATTATTACTCTCACGCACTTGTTGAGTTGAATGGTCTGGCTTTCATTAACACTGAACACTAGAACGTGATTCATTGAGTCTACTGGGACACACACACACACACGCACATACACACACAGAGCGAAAAAGAGGTGGGGGTGGGGNGGGGGGCTGCTTCAATAGCAATCTAACCACGAAATTTTGCCCTGTTACATTATATTACAGTTTAATTTGTAGCTAGAATTTAACAGAATAAAATATAAAGACAACCAAATACAGCTGTTACTTAGAAGGTAACACGTTTGCAAGATGAGATTTATCATGTTAACCATAGGGAGGCAGTGTTGATCTGCTGCTGAGAATAAGGAACGAATGGATTTTGTTCAGCTTGTAAGATTCTCTCTCTCTTTCTCCAGGATTTTATTGTTGAATAAACCCTAATACAGATTCACTGAAGTGCTGACGGGGTTTATATTTGACCAAAGCAGTACAGAAACACAGAGGAGGCCGTGAACGGGAACTCCTAACGCACTGTAGTCATCACGGAGTAATATAAAAACAGCAACGCATCACTGTTTCAGAAATATCCATAGTGTAGTCAAGAGAGCAAAGTCAACAAATAATAAAATTTAAAAATAAAAATGGAATGAATACCTATGCAGGATATAGCTTCTTTAGACTGATAGGAACATCTCAAATCCTAAATTTACATTGAGAAGTGCTGCCTTCACGTACTTGCGTGATGATCGTAATTACAAGAGAAAAAACATGACACACTACTTCCATGACACAAATCATAGAATTTTGTTTTGGATATCGACATGATATTTAGGAGACGGATAGACATCGTAACTGTGCTAAATAAAGACACTCACGGGACGTGTCAAGCAAAATGCTAAACACTGAAACAAGCTTGATTATCTAATAAAACTAACAACAACAACAACAACAACAACAACAACAACAAAAACTCTAGTAGAATTGACACAGGATAGTTATNAACAACAACAACAACAACAACAACAACAACAACAAAAACTCTAGTAGAATTGACACAGGATAGTTATATCCCGTTGTATTTCTCAGAGAAAAATAACATCCGTGGACTTTTGTCACTCTTCAAGACGTGTCTGCGTGAGCATTTTCAGGTTGTGAAGAAATTTACGAGTGGCTTTGAAGGCATTACGTCACCATGGTTACTCATAACGTGGAGGCTTCTGGAAAAGTCCCTTTAGCTAGCTAAAATAAAATTAACTACATAGCTCGGTAACAGTAATAACAGTTAAACATATACTGCATAGAACAAAAGAATGATGGAGCACGTTGAAGATCTCGAGAGTTTTTTGAAGAATGTCGACAAAATAAGTGAGTAATGTTTATGGTTTTGTTTATAGTTAGGTGTAATAGTTTTGTAAGCAATGCTAACAAAGTCACGGACTTAAAAGTTGCACACAACTAGCTAGCCTAATTTCAAGTAAAATATTTTTCACGCTTTGTATCGACGACATATGAAAAATATAAGAATCATATATGTTGTAAATTATATTTTGAACAAGTATGATATTAGATGGAATCTATATTAAAATAGCAATAATCACACATACAGGCTAGGGTATATAAAGGTATAAATTTGGGCACACATTCTCTATTTTTGGATGAGAACAAGTGAAATAGAGAGCTGTAAACAATAATAATAATAAAATAATAATAATAATTCTGATCCTTTTTAGGTGAACTGGTGAAGGAATTAAACTCTGCTGATGAAAAAGTCCAACAGAAAGCAATGGAGAGCGCTGATTGTTATATTGCTGCATTGGATAAACCCTGCAGGACAAAAATAAACAAGACAACAATCAACACAAATCCACAGCCTTCCGTGGTAAAGACATGCACACAAAGACTTGAAGCCCACATAGCACCCAGGAACATGTGTATTCTCTGAATGCCTGCCTGCCTACCTCTCTCTCTCTCTCTCTCTCTCTCTCTCTCTCTCTCTCTCTCAGCATCCCCACACAAGCCCTCATACATACAGTCAGTCATTGTGCACGAAGAGAAATGGTAATATAAGTGGGAACATATAAATAGGGACTAGGAAGGAGCTTTTGTGTTTTGTTAACAGATTTTTCAACCTACTTTATTTGTTTTGCAGTATTCCAAGAATGCTCCAAGCCCAAGTCCAGGTGAGCAAAGATGAAAAAAAGATCTTCCTCTGGTTGTCTTTATAGTGAATCAAAGACTTAAAAGACCATACCGGTGATTTTGCATGTTTGAGCCCAATAAATACTACCTATACACATGTTACGTTAGTGCCAACCATTTTCCAAAACATAAAACCATATTTTAGTGTTCATGTTATTTTGCCAAATCCGTTAATCTTTAAAACTCAAATGTTCAGGTGAAACACACACCTTAAAATTTAGTGTTTTGCCTGCTAACACATGATTACACATGATTGTGGAAGGCATAGCCCTTTTAATTTCTCAGTAAAAGCAGTCTTCTTCTGGGATTGTATCCCCTGGTGGAGACATATTTTCTTCTGTGTAGCTCTGTGTTGCATCGATTGAATTAAGTAACTTTGACAAAATAAAAAAAAATGTAATAGATGTTTTGTTCACTGTAATGGGTTACCTATCTCAAGCATGATTTAAGTCTGTACAAGTTGATCTTTTTGACTAGAGAACTTCATGAAGATTATGGAGAGAGATGCTGAAGACAGGAGAAAACACAGGATTGCAAATGAAAAAAAAGCAAATGGTTTGTGAGTCTCTGTTCTTCAAAGATGCCATTAGAGGTCAACAACTGTTTGAACTTGAGGGTCTTTATGTCCTTTTACATGTTGTCCTTTATGTGTTATGACAGCACTCAAAGACAAAGGCAATGAAGCTTATGCACAAGCAGACTACGAAACTGCTGTGAAGTATTACAGCGATGGACTGGCTGAGCTAAGAGACATGCAGCCACTGTACACCAACCGAGCGCAAGTGAATGTTTTCATATTATACACACTTCAGCTTTTAGATGTTGCTTTGCAAGGAAGACACAGAATATGGCAAAGATTTGTAATTTGAGTCGAGAAGATACAAGAACATGTGAAAGTTACTGATCTTTTTGACATATGACCCAGATTCTGATGTCAACCTCAACTTTTAAGAAACATATAAAGCACCAAAGCACTCTCTGTCTAGTCACTGGACTGTAAAAAAATAGCTTGAAAAAGTTTTGGCGTTTATCCGAACAGATACTTGTATCTTTTCCAGTCCAGTGACTCAACTTCAACCTTCTAGATGTCTTACTACCTGGATGACTGAGAAGAACCTTCAGAGACAAAGCACTCTGACTGTGAAATAACCTTGTCTTGTGTACTAAATAAATGCATAATACTGTATAGCCTCATGTAGAAAACACATGGAACTCTGTGCAACCTGATGTTGTTGCCTATAGAGCTTTTAATCATGGTTATGGCTAAACATTCATCTTATCCAGTGCTGGCTACAGGAGCTGGAGCTTATTGCAGCAGCGTTCATTCTCATCTATGAACAATTTAGACTTTCCTGCATTTCTTTGGACTGTGGGAGGAAACTGGAGTACTTGGAGGAAACATCTATGGGCCAAGGCCTGATTTATTTACTGTTCTGTCTGTTTGCTGCCTATAATCCCAACCTGCCCACTGCTTAACTCCTCCTTAGGCCTATATCAAGGTGGGAAAGTACAAGGAGGCCATCAGTGACTGTGAATGGGCCCTGAAGGTAAGACCTGACTGGAAAATGGGGGTCAGTCAGTTGCTACCTCATTTATCATGGTGTCATCTCAGGTACGATTCTATGTGATTCTGAGAGCTAAGATATATGATTGGTAGAAAATAGGTTGGATAGTTTAACACTAGGTAATGCTCTATCTTGTACAGTTCCCAAATATAAAAAATAAAAGGGTGTAGGTCATGAGCAGTGCAGTGCTCTGAGGAGAAAATTTTATTTGAAAGAATGAATTGTGTTTAGCTGTTCATCCTAATTTGGTAATTTTATAGTATGTGTTTCTTCCTGGTTACTCAAGCCAGTTCGTTAAAATGCCCCTCCATATTATGGATGATAAAAATGCGTTGTAAAGAATGCATTATTTATTTCAAATAATTGTAACCACATCTAAGTAACACATACCACATAAACTCTCTGGAGAGGAATGCATCCCTGAAGGTCAGATTGAGTATTTCTGTTTGCCCATGCTCTTGTTAACACTGCAGAAATATTAAATTACCATTATGTAGATATGCTGCTGATGAAGTTCTTTTACATTCCCATAATCATTTTCTCTCTATCAGTGTAATGAGAGGTGCATAAAGGCTTATCTGCACATGGGCAAAGCATATCTGGCACTGAAGAATTATAATGAGGTGAGCACAATTACCACTCATTACGTCTGATTACACATCTGATTCTTAGACTGATTTTGCTTACACCAAGCCACAGTTATTTTTACTAATGCAGAAACAAGTGGCTCAATAGGAGAACACATTTAACAAGCTTTATGACTAAGAATTACTGTAGTTGTTGATCCCAATGCAATGCTCATTTTTGTAAAATCTGCTGAAAGGGTATTGGAAAGTAGGCTTACTGTATATTAAGCATGTAGATATGGTGTATTATGAATGTGCTCTTTGTTTATTATTGTAGGGTGCATTGTGGTTTGTTGTTTAAACTCTTTTGGTGTGGCCAGAATCATATTGGTTTCCATGGAGATCAATAGATAGAGATCATTGAACAGTAAACACATCAGCCTCATATTCACATTATATTATGAGTGATGATGTTTTCACTTATTTTTATTCCTGTTTTTCTCTGTTTTTCCTCTCTCCTTCGTGGTGATCCTCCTCTTTGACAGACTTAAACTTCTAGATATAAATAAACATGTTAGTGAATTCCTACAAAGAGAACTGGTGGTGGCTCATGCACGTGCACACACACACGCAAATGCACACGCTCACATATGCACAAGCATGCGATCTGTCTGTTGCAAGATTAAATTGTGTATGTACTTAATGGTGTGTGCCAGTTTTGCGCACACTTGAACTCTATATACAGACAGGTAAAAAAGAAATGTTGCTAGTGATGAACCAAATTTCTGTCTTTTTCAGTCCAGACACTGCTTTGAAAAGATAGTGGAAATTGAACCTGGGAAGGAGAAGATAGTCAAAGGTAAAATCTGCATTATTTTCACGAGTTGGAGAAGGAAAACTCATAGATTTTTAACAATTAGTTGTCATTGTCCATGTTTTCACTTTGTAATTTCACACCATCTCAAATTCTGGAAATTTTGCATGCAAGTGCATTTCATTATTCATGCAATCATTTGGTGATCATCCTTGGTGAGAATGGTTTTGCCTTATATCTCCTCCACAGATGGTTAGAGTGAACCTCACATGGAGCACATGTAGTTCCTGTCTGCCTGCTTCTTTAACTTTTAGCTGTTGCACTTCAAGTAACAGTGACCTTTAAAATATATTTAAGATACTTAAATATATTAGAAATATTATTTGCCATATAATGTGTTGCTCCTCACTGAGTGTGCAGTGTAGTTAGTGTGTAGCACAATAGGAGGTTTGCTCTTCTGTTTGAGAGTACGACCATACTTACACCATCCACTGCTATGGATCCATTTAAATTCAGATCACAGTCTGTTTTCTGTTCTACCCTCTTTCATCTCCTTTTGTTTTCTCCACACAGAATACTTGACCCAGGTGGACTTGGAAGAAGAGAGAGAGAGTCAGGAGAGAATTGCGAGAGAGGAGTTTGACAAGGGAGAGGAGAAGGTCACAACAGTACTGGAACTGTTGGAGAAGCTGTCAAGGCCAAAGCTGATGCCCTTATGCTACTGGAGAGGGTTGGAGCTTCTATCACAAGCCATTACTGACTGTGAGTCTTCTGTTAGGAGATGCTTCGCCCCCGTTTTGTCTTCCACACACTTGTGCCCCCCAACCTCACCAACTATATTAACACTAACAAGTATACACTACACATACTTTGTAATTAATTTAGCAGTAATTCACCATTCATTTATCACTTCACAAATATAACACCATAATACAGTAGTAGATATGCTTGGCAGAGTACCTTCTCATTCCAATCCAAATCCCACAGCCCTCCCTGAGCACACTTCCCCAAGTACATTTCAGACCTGAGAACCACTGCCCCCTCTCTCTTTCTCCTGTCATCTATCTGTGCTTCTTTTCCTCAATAAATTGCTTCGCTGGTTTATCCATCTCTTGGGTCTTTGACCAGAATAAAGCAAAATACGTGCCTTTAGGCCAAGAAAGTAAAGAATACTGGATGAAGTGGAAAAAAAAAAAATGGGGGAGACCTTCAGCACTTAGCTGACTATGGTATTAGTATAGTACTTGAGTGCTTACAGTAAACATCCTAGGGCAAAGCATTTGGTGAAGCATGGCTTCAAAAAACAAATGTTTGTCACCAGTTTGTCATACCTATGACAATGGAAGAGAAGGGAGACTTCCACTGACTTCTCTTCAAGCTCCATTTGCTTGTCACAGGGAGCAAATTTCCAATATGAGTTATAAAGCCACATTGAAAGAGTAAAACCTGGTACTATCCACTGTGCAGAAGATAGGCACATATGAGAACAAATAAGAAAATGCTAAAAGCTCTCTTATGACTAAAATTCTGTTCAAATGCAATTAATATTCCAGGGGTTAATGGTGAAAACTATTTTCATGTTCCTCTGCAACGGCACTTATCATTCTGGGCAGTGATTGAGTCATTGCCAAAATACAGGAGTGGTTTTTAATAGACAAGAATATTTAAAGGGCATGACAGTTTCAAATATCACAATAGTTCTTTGTAAAAGCTGACAGATACTTTTAAACTAAGGACTGAGACATGCAGATTAGCCAAGACAAAATGGTTACTTATAAAATGGGATGTTACACAATGCCATTGCATTATGTAACATCCCATTTTATGAGTTTGCTTTTGTTCCTTGTATGGATTCCCAACTCTATATTTTGGCGTTTGTCAGTTGTCATATATCAGGGTACCAAAATCCTTCTGTCTTGCTTCTGTTGTCACATAGAACTCAAACTGTGAGCTGATGAAACTAAGTGCTTTATACACAAAAACTTACATTGAGCGTTCCTCTCATTGCATTTTATGAAAAGCTAAAACATGTTCCTAGGGTTTTCTGCCATAATAAGATAAATGGTATCTACTTTTGAACTGGATATTTTATCTTCGTTTTTAATGAAGAAAAAAATGACCATTTTTTGTTGACATTATTCTTTCACAGCATGTCAGTGGCAAAAACTCATGGGATGTGTTGTTGTCACATGTTAAAATAATCTTTGGTTTCAGCTCTTTTTTAATACTTGTGAAGAGGGAAATCACAGGTTTGCTTACCAATAAGACTTAAATCCATCCAAATGAGCTTTTAGACAGGACGTTTGTATCACATAGTATATATGTAACTGTGGAAGTGGGAGTTAGAAGTGATATACTGTATCCCACCTGTGTGCCGATTAAGGGTTTCACCAACAAGGTGATGAGTTGAGTAAGTAAAACCACTAGTCAGTAGAGTAGGCGGTACTTGAATAGTCATGTACTTTATGATATGCACCATCAAAATATCTGATTAATTAAAACAGCTTTGCTGCTATACATTTACTCATATCTTTTTCAGCTTTGTAGTGCTGAAGCATTCTGATAATGTTAATTTAAAAAACAAATTCACAAATAAATATAGATACCTGCATGCAACATTATGTAACACTATATAATATTCCACATAAGTAGTTGCATAAAATACGCTGCACAAACAGTGTCTCTGTGCACTTTTTCTTTGCATAATTAGGTAAGTAAATTAAATAATTAAAAAAACCTGGTAATTAGTTATAATTAGTGGTTGTGAAACCCCTGGTGTAGATGCAATTTGATTTCTGATCTGTTTCATCTCAGGATAGCAGAATTAGCAATCCCCTTAGCCTGTAATTGATGATGTAATTTGTTCGCTGCACTGCTGAGTGTGAAGTTTCAAGCTGGCAATGTCTGCTGTCCTATCAATGGACATATTATTGCTGTCAGAAAATAATGAGTTTTACAATTACTGGCTAATGTAAAGATTGTTTATATAGGCAACAATAGCTGTAGCAGATACAGTGCAGGGTTACTCTGGGATGACAGAAATCACTATTGAGCCTTCTGGAGCTGCCCTTGCGTGCAATTTAGCAAAACATCTGTGATAGGTGCCCATTTTATAACCCAGTGGCACACTTTCACTCACTCACTCACTCAACTATGTTAAGTGTAGGTAGCTAGAAGGTGATATCTGTCTGATGATCCTGTAGCTGTATGACAGCCCAGCCTGACATACTCTGAAGTCATATTTGTGGGCTGTTACATCATTGCTTTGATATCTGGGGTGGGGAGGGTGATGGCACAACCGCTCAGAATGGAATTTTGTTCCTGGACTTATGCTGTAGCTATGAGCTGTCCATAATAAACACCATCTTCAAGCATAAGGTGACCAGATGGTTCACCCATCTGGTCACACCCTGTGCTTCATCTATCCCCTGTTTACCATATTTTTCAGTTGATGCCATCCTAATGGTATCACTGTGAAAAAAGGCATTCTGTTCCTGTGTTTCTGTGCAACATTCTGAACTCCATACACCTATGCTTTATGTTCTTTGAAAGTCTATAGCTGAGAGAAAGAGGCAGAAAGACAGTTAGAAAAGTTGACATTCCTAGAAAAAACTGACAGAAAGAGTTTGAGTGAGAATGTGTGTGAGCTTCTTTTCCCGTCAGAACCAGTCAGCAAGGGCATTTCAAACATTTATATTAAGAAAATAAAAACTTACATTCAGGTAATTATTGGAACAAACAGCATTAACACAAGGATGCTGGATCAAATGGTTGAAAAAATAAAAAAACATGTCTGTCCTGTTTGTGCAGATTCATCTCAATCGTCCAGGTGGTAAGATGTCTAAAAGATTGAAGTTGAGTCACTGGAGTGGAATCAGTAGCTTGAAAACATTTTGTCATTCATCTGAAAGACTTCTTTAGTTTTAGAAATTTCTGACATAATTTAATCAGCATGTCTGGTCACCCAGTTTAAGCATTCAGTAGACCAAAGATTTATGTCATATTGGAGTTGCATCCATATGTCTTGGACCTCAGATGAAAACAGGAGCAGAGCTGTTAACTGATCACCACTGGGTACTGAGTTGATGGATCAGATGCTTGGAGAAGAGCTACTGCACACCATATGTGCTTCTGTTCAAACGGTGATATAAACATTGACTATTGGTATCATGGTGAAGACTGTTTCCTATTTACTGTGGAGAATAGCAAGACTCCCCAGTGTTTATCTGTTTATTTGTTTAAACCTTCTCCCTTAAAGGTTCCCTGTGGCGTTGTCTTGTACACAAATATGGTTTTGTTCAAATCCAACATTTCTCAGCAAAACATATCGTATGGCTTGATAGTCTTCCTTTTCCTGCTTCTTTATTGGAACATACAGCACATTACCGCCACCAACTGTCGATGTGTGGTATTGCATGAAACATGTTCTCACGCCTTCCATTTGATAGACATGATTTGTCTTTAAGGTGTAAATGCCATTTTTACTGACCAGCACGTCATGTCATATAAAGGGCCAATGTAGTGAGGACAGAAATGGCGGTGCTCTGTGTTTATTTTGGCCACTGTGCTTTGATCTGACTGGGAGTTTTTTGTGGTGGAATTTAGCGGACAAATGATTACAGTAATTTGATCTGAGGATACAAATGTAGGAATAAGCATTTTAGCATCAGGCAGCGTGAAAGTGTCTTTGGCTGTGTGGCATCACATCATGTCCACAAATATGTGTGTTTGACAGGTGGCTTTCTGGTAGACCAGCTTTCATCTCACTTAAATCTTCTTATATGTGTTAAACTATGTTTTCATCTTTGAAAGTCAGTTATCCATTTTAACAAACAAATGTGGGCATGAAACACTGATTGTAATTACTAAGTGCATGGAAACAGAAAAATTGTCTGATAAAACATGTTAATATTTCAGTTGGAGGGACAAAAAATACTCACTTGAAATGATTTGCATGCGGCTTAAGGTTTCATGGACGCCACATATCCATAAAGTGGTCGTGTAAGTCCTACTGGGCAAAGAAGTAACTTTGAATTACAAGCACCAAATGCTCTTCATGAAGTTGTTCACCTCTCCTCCATCAACTGCTGATACACCCAATTGTGAATGCTTTTGACCCAACAAATGACTTTGAAAGTCTACAATTCTAAAATAACTCTCTTAGCAAGAGCCAACAGGCAGAAATGGCAAGGTCGCAATAGTGCAATTCAAGGTTAATGCCATCCTCAAGAGTATTTGTTTTGGAACAATTTAACATTAGAAGCTGTAATGAAGTAGATCTGACATGCTGCAACCCTCTGTTGTTCATACAGGCCAAATATAACAGGTTTATCTAGTTTAATCACGCGGCCAAGGCTGATGGAGTTGTATGTACAGCTTTACAAGCTGTAAAGAAGCTTCCATCATAGTTCAGTGCTAAGTCTCTATCCTTGTTTTGACTTTAAACTGCATTTATAATACATCATTTCCTTTGCACCAGCTTTCATGTGCAGAATGGCAAGCACTTCTTATCTAATCTCTCCTTCTTCTTCATTTAGCTGTATAAAAGTGTATTGTCAAATGATATAAGGCCCATCTCACAGTGCCATTTAACAGAAAAGGGCAAAACTTACATAACACACACAAAAAGGCTCTCAGAAGTGCTGATATTACAGACTTTCTCCTCTACAAGTATTCCCTCATAACGTTGCTCTACTTTCTGCAAACTCCAGCTCATTATTAATGGAAAACAGACAATTCCTCATTGTCCCTCAAGCTCCTAATGTGGTTAATTTATTTTGTTCTCTTTTGCCCTTGACAGCAAACCAGTGAGCAAGGCTAGTTGTTCTGAAAGAGGTTGTGTTTCTCTAAAACCTGGTGGCTACCTGGTGATGACATGTCATTTTCTATGTTCTTACACTGCTGTTCTCTTCTAACAGGCACTGTCCAGACCCTATTCAGACTGAATAATGGCTTTAGTATCATCAGCAGCAATGACACATTGAGAAGGTAAGGAGACCAGTGGGAGAGGTAGCTGACAGCCCTCAGTGGGGCTTTGACAGATGGACCCAGTGAAAGGTCCACACAGAGACAAAGATTGCTCAAAGAAGACACCCNACCCCACCTCTCTCTCTTGCAGTTTGGTTGTTTGTCTGAGAAAAGAGGAAAACAATTTCACACACGAGATTGAGATGAGCTCTGAAATAAGCAAAGTATTTTCTCCCAGAATGAGGAGAAGTATTCTGCTAGACAAATGATGACTCCCTCATGTCAGATCAGTACGGTACAGTACAGTACAGTACTTGCCACATACTCTCCACGTTGTGGATTGTTAGCACCATCATTATTCAAGAGGGAACACAGTCTCCGGAAAGAAGTGCACAGAAATTGCAGTCTGACTTTGGTGAAAGTAGTCCATAAGTTTTTCAGTGTCAACCAAGCGCAACCAACTGAAATCTGAGAACCATGGAGAAAGGAAGGCCAGTATAATTTTTTCCTACTGTGATCACAATCTTAGTGGCAGTCTGGGTGCATGTGCTCTGTGGTCCTTCAGGAGCTTAAATTCTATAGTTAAAAAGAGAAAAAAGTCTGGAGTGATTCAGAGTGAAACGTGCTTTCAAAGCAGAACCGTAATGTTAGCCTGCACAGACATCTTTAGCACACAAATCACAGCACGAAAAAAATCCCCTTTTGTGTAGAGACTTCCTAGACTTCCTGCTGAATTGGCAAACACCTCAAGAGGCCTCATCAGTGCTACTGATTGATGGGGATTCCCAATCATTTAAACATCTACAGGTTGCTCACACCATAATGTTATATGAGAGACAGAGGTCATGAGGGTGACATGGCTCATTGATGTGCAACCTTTCTTACACTGCTTTTTGTTGAATTGGCTCCCAGTCTTGTTTTATCAGTCGTGTGAATGTAAGGCAAATATTTGTTGCATGTAACACTGCATTTCGTGCTTTTAAAAAAAAAAAAATTTTTAGTGTTTCAGAACTTATTGTTGTGCTGAAATTCATTTTTGTTGTGTTTCCAATCATTAAATCTTTATGTAAACTATATGCTCTATATTTGACAGTTGCCTGTTGCAGAAAACAAATGATCAGCGTAGCCAGGAGTTGTGTGTGTCCATTCTGAAACTATGGAGGATTGTTTGTAATGGAAATGGTATGTACATGTTTTAGTTACATCTCATTTTCTGTCTTATTAATGTACAAATGTGATAATATTAATGTTCTGTTACAACACATATGTTTCCCACACACCTTGATATATCATTGCAGAAAAGGCAACTATTAATATTAATGATGGTCCTGTTTCATTAAAGTGTGTCGGAGAGCCAGCATGCATAATACCAGAGCCCTGGCATGGGCATACCTAAATGTAAAGCAGCCAGTTATAATGTTATCAAATACGCCTGTGTTTGACAAGTCAAAGTGTTCATCATGAGCAAAGCATATTGTGTCTTTATTATAGTTTGTCACAGTAGCACTAAAGCCTTAAACCTTCACCTGTCTGACTCAAACAAGCTTTGTGGGCTTCAGTGCATCAAATATCACAATCATTGAATAGTTTTTGCCAACTGTGACAAACTGTTTACACGTGCCATCCATAATATATGCACACTAATGCCATGTGAAAAAAATATGAAAACTTGCAGACTTTATGGATATGTTGTTATACAGTAACTGTGTTTGCAGACTTGTTATTTCTTGCTGCTTTGTAGATTAAGCTGATTCTTTGTACATGACTTTCTTTTCTTTTGGTTTCAGATGAAAACCAGAAGATGTTGATGGCATGTCCAGTCTCCACACAGGCTGTTGTTCACTTGATAACATCAGAGCATGTTGCAGTACGGAAAGAATGCCTGGCATTATTATGTTTATACTCACAGATGCCACACAGCAGATGTTTGGCCATTAAGAGCTTGAATTTGCACATGTAAGAAATTGTTTTGTGATGTCAAAGATGGAGTCAATTAGAAGAATATAATAGCCTGATTAAAAATGCATTTGTGCTGTTCCAAACCCAGTTACATGGTGAGTAGGGAATGTATAAAATATACATACAAAGACAGAAGGTAGGCTTGTGTTCTCGTTAGGAAAATAGCATTACAATACCATAGTATAATTAATATGAATAGTATGAGTATCTGTGAGTAGAGCTGGAAATGAAATAATTTTGAATTTATAATGTAGCTGTAAGTGAATAAGAATTATTAATCACATGCAATTCACACTTTAATTATGTACAGTGAAATCTGGGGAATTCAGGGCTCAGTCTGTCATCTGTCTCACACATCTCAAATTCAGTTTATCATAATTGTGTGTATTGTTGCTCTATTATGGATCCTAATGAGTATAAGTGATTTTTTTTTTTTTTTTTTTTTTAATTGTTTGTATGTCTGACAGTATCTTAGTTGCTGCCAATCAGATGTTCAAAAAACTAGAGGATGAGGCATCCTGTTGCTCCATTTTGGTGTTTTAAAAATTGTAATTAGTGTTGGAAAAACATTCCCTGTTGATGAAATTCATCATGAATTCTTAAACTCTCCTTTTCTTTTTTTTTATCGCTTTCTTTCTGTCTCTGTACTCTTGATCTGAATGTAAAGGTTAACGAAGAACCTCATGGCATTCATCTCACAGCCAAAGCAGCAGCAGGAGACCATAGCAGTCAACATCCTGGAAAACTTTGCAGCAGAAAACAAGTATTACCGATACATAACTGAGCAAAAGTACAACTGACCCCCCCCNCCCCCCACTCAAGAAAATGATTTATGTTATTTCTGGATGAGGAAACACGTATTTTCACAGGTAGTGGGAAGACTATGCAGACTCTGACCCACAGGACAGTCTATTATTCTCCCACAGATCATATATATTAAAAGCATTTTAAAATACATCCACATCCACATCAGGAGAGGGCCTCAGAGAAACAGAGAATATGACATCTTTAATAAATCAACGTGCTATCCCAGTGTTAATGTCACTTGAAGGCAAAAGGCCATTCTGTTTCTCAACCTGTTTCCCTCTCTGGCGCCTCATGAAAATAGACATGAAAGGACAAACCAGGCCCTCGAACACAGCAGGAAATAAGTCGAGCTGTCAAGCAGTGAAATAGGAAAATCAATTATTCCTGTCTACAGTTCAAAGAGAGTTACCTCACCAAAACATATTAGTTACTGTAGGTGTGATAATATAATTCATCTTGCAAAAATAAATTATGTAAACATTTTATACATGGTACTGCAAAGCATATTTTAAATTATGTACTGTTAGACGTACAATATACTGTACATTGTATACATGTCTTCCAGAACGTTATGTGGATCACTGCTTCTTTTCAGTAGATTTTTATAAAGCAGTCTAGCCATGATAATGCAGTATATAAAGAGAGTGACTACTTCTTTAGGTACACTGAATAGGGTGTGAAACTGTTGCTTACACAATGGTACAAAAATTGAACCTTTGGGATCATTTACAATTGGTAGAATCTATAATATTGCATTAGAGAAACCTGTTTGAACTACATGATGTCATCACATTACGATGGACCGAGACAAAGATTCTTTCACAAGATTGCAATTTCCTTGCATTATTCAGCATGTTTTCTTAGGAGATTGTCTGCCAGTTGTAGGAGCTGTTGTTAAGCTCCCTATTTCAATATGTTCTGTAAAGACCATACATGTTATTAAACTTAACATTAATTTTGACATAAGTACAAGCATTTCTACTCATTTAAACAAATGTATATATGCTACTTATATTAAAGATATTCACTGTTATCTGCCTTGCATGTAAAATGTCTTTTTTTTTCTGTTTTTTTTTTTTACAGATTTTGCATCCAGTTAAGAGATGTGCTGACAGACTCTNTTTTTTTTTCTGTTTTTTTTTTTTACAGATTTTGCATCCAGTTAAGAGATGTGCTGACAGACTCTGTCATTGTTCCATTTACAGCAACACTGGTAAGATATGTAGATTTAAAGATGCATCATGGTCGTACATAATATTAGATATAGACCCAGAATCACTGTTGAGAACTTAAAATGTACAAATCTGTGTCTGGGAAAGTACACACGTCTGTTTTGTGAATTTTTCAGAGAAATATCACCAGCTCCAATCAGTACATCATTACGTCACTGATATCGGTTGTTGGCTGTCTTGCTAGAAATTATGTCATCCGCCACAATCTTGCTCATGATCCAGAATGCTGGAAGTGTTTTCTGGGTGTCATTGTAAGTATATTATGCACGCTGTCAAGAAAAGTACACTGAGTTAAATTCTGATGCCACAGTACCTGCTTCAAAACAGCAGCTAGCTTTATATGTATAATTTGTTGGTTGTCATTTTAGAGACAGTGCAGTGCAAGTGAATACAAAGAGATCCTCTATCTTATGCTGGGCTTGATCATCAACCTTTCCACCGTGTCCTCTCCAGTCATCCAGGTAAGAAAGGTGATGGAGTGTAATATTGAAGTTGCTTTGCCTGGAGTTTCAGTTATTCTGAGACTCCTAATCAAAACAAACCCAGCCAACTATGCACCCTGAGTGTGTCAAGAGTCACCATGTCTGCTGTAAACACAATTTCTGTCTTATCTCTAGCTGTGTTAACAATAAACCATGTACTATTTTAATGAGCTTAGACAAGATTGTGCTGAGTTGTACAAAAATGTAGTGGGCATGGAAAGCATGTGATGTGTGATGTTACCTATGCAGATATGAAATATATGCTAAAACTGGCTTATCCTTATTTCTGTCCCTGTTTTCTGAAGGATTCTGCTGTTTCCCTCTGCAGTTGTTGCCTGGATCTGCTGCAAGATTGTAATGGAGGAGTCGTAACTGTGAGTGGATGAATTTCCTTTATGATAGACTGAATGCAACACTCAGGAGGGCAGAAAGACAGTTTTTCCAGTAGAAGCACTAGGAACTGCCTCACCCATCAAGCAGCTACAGCTGTATCATAAATCATTGAGGTTTGATGTCTGTTGAACCAAGAAAATGATTCAAAAAGTATATTACTTAGGGACTTTTACAGTTTATAAAGAGGCATGCTGAAAACTTTTCCTTGTTTGTTTTCCTAACTTGGTGTAGAGCCTATAAAGCAAAAAACATTCTTTCAGGTAACTTGACAAAAATAAAAGTGTGAGTAATGGGCTTTTCTTTTGGTTGTGATCTCACTGGCAATGTGCCCCAAAAGGTGGTAAAAGCAATTCACGTTGTTCCGAGGATCCTGTATGTGTGTCATTATAGTCGATTAAAACTACAGCTCCAGGTGCTGTCTGTGTTAATGGCTATTATAGCACTTTTCACACCGTCCCCTATGTCTGCCCATCTGTCTTCTTTCTCAATTTTAGTGCTCACTCAGTGCCTACCTTCCACTTTCTGTTCTGTTCTCTCCTCTCCTCTCCTCTCCTCTCCTCTCCTCTCCTCTTCTCTTCTCTTCTCTTCTCTTCTCTTCTCTAGTCCCCAACCCTTTTTGTCTTTACTACTGCAATTATTAATTTAGCTCTATGTTTTTTTCTACTTTCTTCTCTCTTTTTTTTCACTTGGCAACCATGGAAAAAAAATACCTTAAATGTCCACTTGGGTACTATAATTCTGCTATGTCATGTCTCTGCCAAACCTTTACAGAGCCTGTTAATCACCATTTAGATTTTGTGTTGTTTTGGATCCACACAGTTAACCATGAGCAACAGAGTCTCTTTAGCTCTTTAAATTGGAATTGGAATTCCATAAGCATACCATACCTAAACCCAAACAAACTAACCTGGAAAATGCCTTGTGGGAACTCCTGCCACTTTAATTTTGTAGTAGGAATATCTATCTATCTATCTATCTATCTATCTATCTATCTATCTATCTATCTATCTATCTATCTGTGTGTGTGTGTGTGTGTGTGTGTGTGTATGTATATATATTACTTTCAGCAATGTTTATGGTGATGTTTGTTTGAACAAGCGATTCATAGTTCTAAGTAAATAGCACCGCCATGTGGGTGTTTATAAAGCATGTTGCATTTTAGTTTATAGTTTATAGTTTCAAAACTATTAAGCGTACATGTAAAGTTCTTATGAATCCAATTTACTTCATATTTTATGAAATTTATTCTTATACAAAGTCCTAATATTCCAATAGAGGATTTGGGTACTTGGGCACCTGTCACCACAATATGCGTATTTTGATTCCAGAGGCAGATTAGACATTTCTCAACATTTTCTATTAATAAAATAACAAATGTAGATGTTTGTCAGCCTGACAAACATGGTAGTAGTGGTAGTATACACTGTCATGAGGATTTCAAATACAACAATACACTCTTACTTTGAGCGCAGAATCTTAAAAGTAAAAATGTTCACAATGCTAACTCTACTGTTGGTCTCGGTGTAGACAGGCATGCACCTCCTCTTTTACATATGATGGCACCACACACTTCAGCAAGGAGGTTCACGCTCCAGAGATCACACAACCCCCTCCCTGCGGGTACCCTGACCAATTAGTGAGAGTTAGTGCAATGCCAAAGTAGTGATGCATTATGCAACGGATCACTTACAAAAAAAAAGGGAAAACAAAGCATCCAATCATGACTTCTTTCTTGTCATTCACTTTCTAGAGTACTCTTTTTTTTCCTTGTTTTTCCTTTTGATTATCCTTTCTCTGAGACGTTCATGATAATTTTATGTTCACTCCACCATACTACACCCTCTCCACTACAATGCGGAGTAGTAGTAGTAGCGGAGTCTCTTCTCTATATCTGCAAACATGAGCCATAGCCCCTGCTGATTTCATGTCTTAAGACAAAGCAGTTTTTTCTCATTATTCTCCACCTTTTTCCTAGCACTCTCTTATTCTCTCTGTCTCCTAGTGGAGCTGTTTTTCATTAACAATTTTCTCTTTGCCAGCTCACCCTTAACAGCTGTCCCTTGGTCCTTTGCTACTTACCATTTCAATATTGTGTTTTCCTGTCAGACTCTCTCAGTACTTTTTGTCCATTCTCTGTTGTCTCCAGTTTTTAATGCCAGTATTCTTCTTTGCCCTTCAGAGAGCTGCAGGCGTACTGAGCACTGTCCTTCCTCAGTCTCCTGATGCCATTCAGCATGTTGTTCAGGAGAATGTGGTTAGGACCATGCAATGGCTGCTGAAGGTGCATACTGTACATGCATTATTTTAGTTCCACCATCTTTAATTCTTTAAGTCCAAAATGATTGACATCATTGTAGCATGATAAAGAATATGCATTATGTGTAATATTGTCATTTTAAGTAAGGTTTCTATAATATACCAACAGTGACATATCATTTTATTAAGTACAATCGAATGCTGTCCAAAACAGCCCTGCATGTCTTTCTAATGTTTTGTCCACTCCATTTACATACAAGAAGAAAATGTCCACTGTTATTTTTGTGTCTGCCAATCTAGGGAACGGGGCAGACTGCCACTAAGTATGCCATTAAGACGCTGACAGTGTGTACTGCTGCCAGTCACTTGGCACGGGAAGAGCTGGTGAAATCTGATAAAAGTGAGAAATGATTGACATGCTCACATTACTTCCATGAGCTCCTTCATTAATTCAAGAAAACTATTTGAGGGTTGACCTGATATGCAGATGAGGTGTATGTATATATATCCACACCATGCATTTCTGTGAATGTGGTTATTGTTAGACTATTGATTATATGTCATTTCATGTCTATTTTTTACTCCTTTATTATTCCACACAGAACTCTCTATTTTACGTCATTTGCTGGCCTCCAGCAGTGATGAGGTGGTGTCAGGGAATGCAGCCCTGTGCCTGAGCCATTGCCTTGACTTGGATGGAATTGCTAGCAACCTGCTGGGCACTGATATTGTGCGGCTACTACTTCACCACGCTGCAGGGGATGCTAAGAGAACAGCTGTGCAACTAAACGCTGCTATTGCTCTGGGGAAACTATGTCGATCTGAGCCCAGGTGCCCTTTAACCTCACTCTAGAAATCATATGCTTTTGATTGCATTCTACAATCTACCCTGAAGGAACTTTGATAGACTTGCAGACTTGAGTAGCCATGTTGACAGTGGCCTACTGTGATGTTGTAGCTTTGGTCACCATTAGCTCCACATCTATTACTTATGACCTTTATTATATACAGTATAGATCCTTCTCACAGCAGACTAAAGTCCATCACACAATAGAGGTGACTAATTCATGCAGTTATTTTGCATGTTAAGAATATTTTTCAAGCTTACACCCCATTAATAGAGCCTTTCACATCAATGGTTTTGCTTGACAAAAGTGCAGCATTTATTTTTTCGGATCAAGCTCGATTTTTTCAACTTTTCGCCTGTGAATACAACACATTGGACCAATCAAAGTGTTGTTTGCTGGTAACGTCACACTCAAAACATTCAACATGGTGGCTGATGTTTGTGTCACAGAACAGTGTCCTGTGTAATAAAACAGACAAAAAATATAGACAATGATTATAAAAACAACGTAGCACATTATGACAACAGTCTTAATGAATATTTACCTATGGTCATCCTGAATTATATCCAAAAGCAGACATGATAAACCTATAATTCCTTATCAAACAGGATCCTTCTCCTTTGTATTTACTGAATCCAAAATCTTAGTTTTTAGTTTTACCAGGTCCTCAAAACTTGTTGCTGACTCACTTTTTCCGTTGTGTGTTTTTTTGGTGTAAACCCATATAACTATTCACAAACATTGCGTTTGGTGTAAATATATTTACTGCAACAAATTTGCATCCGAAAAATTTGTGCTTTCGTGTCTTTTACTCGCGTCGCTTTTTGTGTGCAACGGCCTTAAGAAGCTGTTTACCCAACAGAGCACAAGTAGCTACAACATACATTCAATGGCAGCCAAACATAGAGCACCGAACTCAACAAACAGATCAGTGGGTCTGCCTCTCTTTCTTCGCACCACTTTTGAAACCCCCCAACCATTTGTTTTCTTGATAGAAATGGTGGACTCTGAATGTGCTCTCTGAATGGTGTCCACCATGTGAGGGGGCATAACACTGTGTTTGCCAGCCTGTGCAACTCAGGTTCCACACAATCAGACTGATGACAGTCTTTGGCTGTGGCAGCACTCCCCATAATTTGGGGACTGGCAAGGCCACTGCTGTCATCATATGGCTCAGGTTCTGCTTACCACAGTGCTGTGGTGCGATGAGGAACTACTCGCTTCCAGACCCTCATTAACATGAGGGAAATCAGAGGGAGGGGAAGACAGGCGTAGCACAGCACCACAGAGGGCAGTGAGTGTTCTCATGCATTACAAATAGATCTGTCTGTTGAAACCAAGTCCCTTAGTTATGACTTACCAAGACCACAGTGATATTCCCAAGGTTGTGCCATTTTCCCTAATGACAGATAGAGTAGCGTGCTGCTCCAGAGAGTGCAGCGATCAATACAGAAAGTGTATCTACAGGATGTGAAACAGAACTTCCCATCCGCTACAATCTGTACTGCAGGCTTTGGATTTTGTTTCAAGTTGACACTGTAGTGTTAATGCCTCCGACATATCAGGCTTTTACTTCCCTGTAGGTTCCTAGACGAAGTCTTTGTGCAGTTCGTACTCATTCTTAACATTCTTGTCTCCGATTGACATGAAGCAAGTGCAGCTGACTTGGGAGGAGAACTTGCCAGACTGGCTGGGTTAGAGAGGATTCAAATAAGGCTTTTGGAGGCAGTTTCAGAGGATTTGGCCTTTCAGCACTCACCAAATATTCCTGTCTACCAGGAAGAACAATATTGGCTTAATTCAAACGAGCATTCAAACATTCTTGTGCTAAACATTGTAAACTTAATTGTGTATACAATAACTTGAAAGTGTGCCCTTACCTACTCCTTTTCCCTTTATTGTTTTGTAAGGAAGTGTAATTCTGCATTGCAGGGAAGAACGAGGCACTCTGTTTTCTTTACCCCGTGTTGAGTAAAATAAAACTTAATTGCATGCCCGATTGAACAGTGAGCATTGCTACTCTAAGTAATCTTCCACATCACCTCTCTGATAGGCTATGTGAGTATAACGTACTGTATAATAGGAGATGTCAGCAACAGGCTTGTCTCAAGATGGAACTTTTACCACCAGACTTAAGACTCTTTCAGGGATATTCTTGTGATTCTTCTGTCTTTAGTTCTCAAGCTCACAAATACACATTTGGCTAGTTTTAAAGCCAGCTCACTGAGGATTTATCCAAGTCTTTTTTCTGTTTTTCTTACAGACATATGAACAAAGTTCGAGAACATCATGGTCTTGAGATTCTGCACTCCTGTGTGAAGCTTATCACATGAAGACATGTGACAACATGATTAATCATCTCCTTGCTTGTTATCAGTCTTCCTCTGTGTTCGGTTTTAGCTGTTAGGTACTGCAAACCTATTTTAACAAATCACTGATATCACAGGGCTGCTGGAATGGCAGTTCTGTGGGTGTTAGCATTGTTTTTTTCCCCCTCTCATTATTATTCATTGTTCCTACTGATGTTTCACTACTTAAAGCAATATAGGAACATTTTGACAAAGAAAGCTAAGCTTGTCTGCAGATTAATACAATTTTATTTCATTTTTAATAAGATTCTCTGTTGCTATTTAAATAGCATTCACATTTTATGACACAATTCCTGAATACTTTTTAAAATCCACATAATACATGAAAAATATGTTGCTTATGTGTGTTAAATGTGTTAAATGTGTTGTGATTGTGAAGGTTTGAGCCCAGTATACTGTATACAATCCACATACATGTTACGTTACTGACAAACATTTCCTAAAATATACTACTTTAGCAGTAAATGTCAGATTTTTTTCTCCTACATTCCAGGCTGCCATATTTCAGTTCATTCCAGTACACTAAATAAATCAACTTGCAGAGACTTGAAACACACTTGAGATACGAAATCCATCACAGCTAACAAGATGTGTATTAGATTTTTTGCCTAAGTAACTTTATTAACCGATCCAACACGGAGCTGCATGGAAGACAATGTATTTCTTCACCAAGAAATATAGTCCCAGGAGAAGACAACTTTTACAGAGAAATTAAAATGACCATGCCCTCTACAATCATGCATAAGTGTTGGAAGTGTTGAAATAGCTTCAGTTTAACATTTAACCACTAATTTAAATTAGTGTACAAGGTATATTAATAGTATCAATAGTCTCCTTCATGCAGTGTTATCAGTTAACTCACTGGTGAAATAAACTAAAACTAAGCCATCTATAAAACTGAATTGTAATTTGAACCAGTTTCTTTCTTTCTTTTTCTTTTTTGTAATAAGTAGCCATAGTATAAGCATAATAATACACTCTTTTCTAATGTAGGAAATAATGGCTTTGGTGGAGGCAAATAATTTGCTCATTTGATATATTTGAAGTGAAACATGCTTAGACAAATCTATTCATGTGGTTTAATGCTGTTTATGAGAGCTTTGCCCTGATATTTTCCATCAGCCTTGAAGGCTTTTCTCTGCTTTACTGTGGAGAAGTCCTTGTATTAAATGCTAATTATGGAGAGCACTGCATTCCTCAAAGCTACTATAACTGGGAAGCATGTCAGCCATGCGCAAATGTGGCTGTAATCTCAAGTGCCTCAAATGAATGTCTATAAATGGTGTCTCACAAATTCCTGAAAAGTTGCAATGCAGTCCAGGATATATTCCTAATGAGATCCCCAATTGAATCCTTAACTTTTCATCCATGTTGGAATTATTTGGATGATAGGACAAATCATCTCAAAATATGAAGTGTCTTGTGTGTACAGTCACCAAGCCTGGCAGCTCTGCATGTCTTAAGCTCCAAAAGTGGAAAATGGGACTTTCTGTCTGTGGGACGACCGTTCTAACCAGACTACCCCAGTGCCATTACCACTATGAGTCAGTCAGAGCTGTAACTCTGCTGGAATTTGTTTGCACCGTTGGTTTGTAGAACTGTGCCAGGAAAGACAAGTGGACTGAGACTGATGTGAGCTTACATCTTCGTCCAGTGGCCGGGTTAGGACCGGTCCTGGTCCTCCTGACTGAGAACCACAGTCCTGCATATTTTCCACCTCTATCTGCTCTACCCATGCCTGATGACCTCAGTTGTGTCCACTTGATCATGATTTGGTATCTCATAGATCTTCACTGGATAAACATTCATATGTGGATAGAGAAGTGAGAGATGGAAAATATTCTGTTAAAAAGTTAAAAATATGCAGTTCTGTGGAATAAGAAACACTGCCTTAGTCACAATATATTGTGAAAAATGTGTGTGTTAGAGAGAGAGAGAGAGAGTATACACAGAGCATATGAGTGATTATGTGTAAGTATACTGTATGTGCAGAAACCTGTGACTGGATGGTCTTTTGGGAAGCCTGGTGTCAAACTCTTGGAGGAAGAATGACTCATTGTTGAGTATTGTGTGTGCTTCTCAAAGAGTTTGGCGAAATTTTTATTCACCCAAACTACTATACAGTAAACATCTAAGTAATGCAGCTGTAACCCAGTCTCTGTCAAATGTTATTATACATTGATCTCAACAAATTTAAAAATTAAACAACTGTGTTTAGAACCTGACAAACGTAGTGAACATTACAAGGTTTTGTCTTTGTTTCAAGCATATAGGTGCAAAACACATGGTGCATAATCAGCAGGAATTCATCTCAGGTAATTTTTACTCTCCACACTGTTATTCTGGAACTGATGAAACAAAGAGAACAATTTTATGAAATGTACTTTATTACTTTAGAAATTATGCCAGTAAGATCATGATCATACATTTTCTTAGCATAATGAGCAACACCATAGATAACTGAAATTCAGCTGTGATTTTAAACATACAGTATATTTACTCAGTTACTATAGTGATTTATTTAGGATTTTTGAACCTTGTGCTGTAACCATGAAGCAGAAGTGAGTACAAATATACTACAAAGAACTCTAATCCAAGTCTAAATGAACAGCAGAGCTCTGTAAGAAATACTATCTGCTTTGTCTACAAACAGCCAATCTGTCTGCTCAGCTGAATTAAACAGTAATAGGGGCAATTATTAACTGGGGTTTGAGTAATTGTAAACAGGAAAGAGAAGAAATGAGGAAGATTTCCTTCTCACTTTGTTTCCTGCTTACAGGTGTTTATGTATGGCAGTAGGCAGATCCATCATTTCCCTGCTCATTTAACTCTGCTGATCAATAATTTTTATTTTTAAGGATGTGATGTTTTGTAAAGGCTTGGAGAAAGTCTCTAAGTTTTTAGGATTTGCATAACAATAGAGTGATATAGTCAAATTTAGTACAACCATCAAAGCACATTATATCATTTTCCTTTTATAAACATTATACTGTATAGTTAAAAGCTTTGTCATTCACTCTTTTGCCTTTTCCCAAAAAACTGCCAATTTCAAAGCTGACTGGTAATTGCCACTTAATATCTGACAATATATATAGGTAAGTACAGACTGATCTACTTTTTTTCTTAAGATAACTTTCAGGGAAGAAAGATGAGAAAAGTTTCTTTTTTGTCAGAGCTGAAAAAAAAAAAGATTGCCAAGATCACCACACTGAGCAAACAAAAGGCCTAACTCACAAAAGATCTGCTTTTGAAAAACACAGTTGGTCATGTCACAGCAGTAATACCAGCAGAGGAAACGCATCAACACACTGCAATGGCATTGAGTGCCAACTTTAAAGTAGTCGCCTAATTTGACTCCAGACCAACAGCACCTTATGAAGGACACAAATCACCAAGGCATCTGCTGTAATTGCTTCAGACAACAGAGCCCGTTTTGTTTCCAGAAATGGCTAAAACTCTCTCACATCAAAGACAGACAATCCATCAAGCATGGGGTTTCATGCTGAATCAGAAATCCCATTGAAGGCCAATTATGAGAAGATCGTTTTCTCTTCCGCACAAGCTGCATTTGAATCAATAAAGAATAGCCCCAGAGCCTGAGGTCCGGCAGATGCAGTGAAAGCCTCTCTTTAACTTCACACCTTGCTTGATAAGAGGAATCACAGAAATACTTATTCTGTTTCTTTCACATCTGCTGATGAAAGGCCGGGACTTCAATGCTATCTGCATCTCATCCTCGTGTAATTGATAACCAGGCCGAGCTGCATAATGACAGTTCATAAAAAAAATGATCTCAAGGCAAGGAGGAAAAAAATGATAGCAAAACTGCACGGAAACGAGTATCTGTTTGGTACAATGAATCCTGCTTCACAGAATGATAAAGTGGAAACCACGGTGAAGGGAACCACAGTGACAAACTTGTGTTTGACCTGCCTGAAAAATCAAAGAGCAGCAGCATCCACTGAGAATCTGTGGCTCTCCCTGTATTGTTAGCTGAAGGCTCAGCAGCAGAGATGCTCAGTTCATATTTCTAACAATATAAACCCTCATTATGTACTTTATCAACATTCATAATGACCCCCCAAATGATTACAAAAAATCTTATTTCAGTATGAAAGATTTAAAAAGGCTGGTTTGCAAACTGACTCATGCTTCATCCTTCAATAGAACTGAATCATAATCAAAGCATTTCCCATATCAGTTTGTTTTTGTCAGATACACGAACAGTTGAATATAACACAAATTCCCTTGCTGAGATGTCATCACTAAAACAACAGATATAAAGAAATAATCGAGGCATACCTACAAGTGAAAAATTGTGAACAAGGGATGCCTGGAAAAATGTTTCACATCTGGGACCCACAGTCAAAACTGACATATTTCAGTAACAACAAGAAAAGTGCTTCCCATAGTCTCTCAACAAACTTCCAAAACCGAACTTCAGACCTCAGCAGTGGGTCAATAAGCAACATAAATGTCATAATGGAAGTTCCCAACAGCCATCAGAAAAATTTTCCTCTAAAAGGTGGTTATCACAGGGCTACATCAAATCTACATCAAAACCAACTGACACTCATAGTGTATACACTTCAGCCTAAAGAAGTCAACAACTTCTGCAATAAAAGAGCCCATGCCTCTCTTTCTGCTTTCAGACAGGAAAAGCAGATTTATCTCCGTGTTGAGTGGCATTGGACAACTTTCCAGGTAAACACAGTTCTCGAGCCAAAGAGTCAGTATTGACTTTATTACCAGAGGATTATGATGCGAGACACCTGACAAATAATCAGCATAATCAGACACTACTGTAAAAAGTATTGTAAACCAGATAGGGGCCTTCAGTTGATTTTCCCGGAGCCAGTGACAAAAGAACATACTGCACTCTTCACACAAGGCAGTGTTGTAAAGCCTATGAAGTATTTTCTTTCAGAACAAAGACATGATGATGATGTATCAATGCTGATGCTAAATACACTATCAAGAAAGATTAAGCTTGAGAGAACTTGTAGGGAGTCAAAAAATCACTCAGGAGTAATTTGAAATTAGGACTCATTTAATTTCATTTAATTGCATTTATTTATCTTCCTCCAGGGTATAAGGAACAAAAGAAAAAACAACATACACATAGGCAAAAATAATTATGTTAATTTAACCATTATTTAACCAGACAAAACTCACTGAGATTCAAAATCTCTTTTCCAAGAGCGATCAGGCCAACAAACACCAACAAAACCAAACTTTTTCTCCTTATAATGGGGATTGAATCAGAGATTTGCTAACTGCCCATAGTCTGAAGCTGAAAGATAAAAATGACTAGGGACAGACTGTAATCATGGAAGATGAGGACAAAGACAATACCGGAAAGAACAAAAAAAGTCAACATATACTAAGGGTGTGGCTAGAGGAGGAGGCCAGGAAAAATTGGAGAAGCAACATTTACTTATTGAGATCAGATAAGGCAGAAAATAAAAAAAAAAGAAAAATCAATTAATACTGGATAAGTGTTCAATCAAAATACATGCAGGAAGAGGACAAGGTGGGAGCCAAGACAAGCAAACAGCAGAGAGACCAGAGGAAGAAGCAGGAATAATCAGAAACTAGACAGGTCTACTTTTCCAGCAGGAAATGTAATGTGTGCTTGCCTCTTGCCGGGACTTCCTACACTGCTGTGTATGTGTGTGCGCGTACACACGTGCATGTGTCTTCTAGGTCTGTTTGCTGTATAACTACCACAGTTTGTAAGATTCAGACACTGAAACAGTAGGGATGGCTGGTTCATGAATCATTGAATCAAAAGACTCGATTCTTAGTCCATGAGTCAGTGAACTGGTTCACAGCCGTAACTGAACCACATCCTTCTGGTTCATTCCAGTCCATGATATAAATGAAGGAGATTCAATATATTTATATACTTTGCTTTCACAACATCCCATCTTTGAGATTAATCAACACATTCTAACTCCAACCATAAAACTAATGTCTGNCAACATCCCATCTTTGAGATTAATCAACACATTCTAACTCCAACCATAAAACTAATGTCTGTTTGGTTCAGGAATCTAGTTTGTGTGGCACAAACACTGTTTAACTGGCATTTGATGTAGTGTAGGTGAGCGTCCACCTGCGGGTGCACTCACAGACAGGCTCACTGAGTGGAGACACAGACACAGAGGGCAGAGCGAGAACCTATAAATCGATGAACCGATGAGCCAATGAACCAAGAGCTGATGAGCCATAAGGACCGTAAGAATCATGAGAGTCGTGTGAGCTGAATGAATTGCATGAACCTATGAACCAAATGAACTGAATGAGTCAAATGATCTGTGAGACTCATGACAGACGCTTGAACTGAAAGAACTGAGAGAAATCTCTGATTCGCCATTGTTTGAGTGGGGGTAAGAATGAAAGGCGGAGCTTGCCGGAAGGGATTAAGGTATACTAGTTTCTCTTTATGATGACATTTCTGCTCAGTTTGTCTCTCAGCATACTGAAAGTAAAAGGAAGCAACTCCACAGCCCATTATAATTTTTAAACATCTGTGTTTAGAATTGTTACCAACATATTCAAGTGGCAGTGTGTGAAATGTTTAGGCTACTAAACATGTTAATCGCTGAGCTAATAGCCTAGCCTGTTGTTACCCTTTGTGTGTCTGTGTGTCATCATGTCTACAAGGAATGCTAATTTACTGGAAAGCCAATTTCTATATATTTATGATCAGTGTTTTTGGACATTCTTTATAAATTAAAACACCACATGCAGATACATTGTTACACNGATCAGTGTTTTTGGACATTCTTTATAAATTAAAACACCACATGCAGATACATTGTTACACAAACACACTTAACAATACAAGAATAAGAATAATTTTCAAAAGGAGAAAGTAATTATTTTACATAAATGTACAATAGCAAACTGTATACATTTATTTACACAATTAGACTGCAATTATTTGCGTCCTCTGCAGGACCTAACTGTAACAGCAGGAGACAACAGCTGTCCCCCCCCCCCCNCCCCCCCCAATGAATCGGTGGTTCAATTCATGAATTGGTCTTTCTTTCTCATAGAAATAATTGATTCTTGTAAATGAATTGAATTTTCCATGTCTATTAAATAGAATGTCTTTCTCCTAACTTTGATGTCACAGCTCATTGATGTGATGTTTGTTTAAGAGTGGGGATGCCAGCATATCTGAGCTCCCCATGCACTTTCAAAAGAAAAATCAAGTCTTTTCTTCAAAAATAAACTGTTGTTGTTAGAGTGCCCCATCAGGTCGACTGAAGACTAATTTTTAGCACACGTCTATTGCACATGTTCACCAGGTTTGGTAACAACAGACTAATTTGTTCATGAGGTGCAGCAGGTTTTGGTGAATGAGCCACATCCACTCAAATATGGTAGCCAATTGTAGCAAAACGATAAGAAATATCAAACAACATCAAATGGAATTTTTGTTTGTGTTGGTCCAGAGATTACACATGCCAAATTTGGTGTCAATTGAGCAAAAATTGTAGGAGCAATTATGAAAAAACTGTTTTGGAAAAAATTCAAAATGGCAGAAAATCTAGCCACGTGGAAATGGGCGTGGCCTATGCTGCCAGATGCATAGAACCAAGGAATCCAGGAATTATGAACCAAAATGCGAAAGTGGTTCCAGCATCATGAATCTACACGTAACTTAAACCTTTATAAGTCAAATGTTTGAGTGCAGGTGAGTCAGTCTTCAGGTTCATCAGGTGGAACCTTCTCAATAACTGCTGTTTCATTGAATTTGATCCACGACACCGAGAAGGTTCAACCTCCCAGAGCCACGCCCCTTTTTACCTGCTCCCACACATCCACCACTACGCTGTCCATGTACCATGCTAACTGCTTAGCAATCATGCTAGCTATCTGAGCTTGGACACTTCAAAAGCTGTTATTCCCTGCAGCTAACTTTCCTGAAAATCAAAACCCACGCTTTAAAAATACAGCAATGAGCACACAAATGACCTTTAAAAAAAAAAACAACTTTTCCTTTATTCTAGCCAGTTAGCCTTGTAGCTGAACCATTTCAAACAACAGAGAGGAAGTTCCTTTTTAGGAAATAATTCATCAGACACTGAACTCCTGCTTTCAAACATGTTGATTTAGTTTGTGCTTGTTGCTCATGATATGAAAATTCACCAACATGTCATCATACTGCAATACTGTGATATGACAAATTTTTATGATGTACAGAATTACACCAGTATTATTATGAACAATATATTTATTCTTTTAGCAGCTGGTTAGCATATCGTAGCTGCAGAGGTCAGCCTGAGTTTGTTGGATCGATGCTGGATTCATGGTGTGTTTGTGCACGATGGTGTCCAAGGTCAGTTCCAAAAACCTGTTAAAGACTGATAGATGTGCCAACCCAGAAACCTTACTGTGAAATTCTAGAACCACAGTTCATTCTGAACTCATCTTTCAGCAAACACAGAGACACATGATTGTGCAAATTGTTGGGGGAAAGGGTTGTATGATACCAAATATTTGTTGAAAAAACATTTTAATGAAATACTAGAGAGCAAACACGCATGCACGCACACACACAACACAACACACACACATCCCCTGCTGCGTTTGTTAACTTTAAAACGCTCTGCCATGTTCACTTCTCATCAAGACTGTTAGTCCAGCTGTCATCTCTCTCAGCATTTGTTCACCATGACGAGTCTGTGGTTGAGCGGTTTCATTGTGGCCGGGCTGTGTCTGAGTGGCTTGGCCCTGCAGGATGACGACTGTCCTCGCATCCTCACACCTCTGTCTTTAGATGACACCAAGGTAAAACATCCTCTGATGCTTTTTCACTATCAGCCATGTTATTCTGTCATGTTACGCTCATGTAGATTCAGGCACACAAAGAACACCAGAAAATATATCCAGATCTGTCTGAGTAGAAATCTCTCTCTCTCTCTTTTTGGTTTTTTTTTTTTTGTGCTTAAAGGACCATTCCGGTGGCTTTGCATGTTTGAGTGCAATATAAACAAGTTGAACACATGGAACATTACTGACTTCCATTTAGAACAGAATATTACAATTGTTTGTTGGGGGGTTCAGCTGAATATAGACACTCTTGTGTTGTTGCAATCCGTGTTTGTGGATAAAACTCGTGCGTGTGTGTGTGTGTGTGTGTGTGTGTGTGTGTAGTGGTCCGGCAGATGGAACGTCATCATGGTTTACACAGATCATGAGGTCTTTAAAGCAATCCTGGACAAGCTAGAAAGCTCCTGGTTTCAGCTCACGCAGTCACCGCACGACAACCACACAATACTGGGGGTGGAGGAGGACAAGATGTAAGACAGAAATACAAACTCAAGCATATTTTATCAGAGTGTTCAAAGCAAAAACGTTCATCACACACCACAAAGCAAAAGTGTTTCAAAATCTTTCAAAATCACATGTTCAGGTGATACACCTACCTGAAAATTTAAGGTTTCACCTGCTAACACTTATGTGTTGCACTTGCTCTCTCTCTCTCTCTCTCTGTAGAAATGGACTTTGCTTGAGTTCAGATTTTAACATAACCATTGAGGGACACACAACAACTACAGAAGGTAAGTTAGCAGATACAGTTTATTATTTGTCTTAAAAATTTCTGATCATATGTATCTTTCAGTTGCTGCAGAAACACGACAATCAGCAAACAGTTTAAGACAAATCAGGAACTCTAGATGAGCACGCCCACTTTTATGGTTTATGCCCAGGCCTTTTTCCAGCTGGCATCTCAATAGAAATACAGATATTATTTTGAAGTTAACAATAAAGATAAATCTTTGGTTTGTCTGAAAAAGACACAAAACATCTTCGTTTTCAGAAAGGAGTTTTCAGCATTTCTGCTCTTGTGGTTTCAGTGAATATTTTCCCGTTTCGGATGGAGACTCTGGAATTTTGTTTAGCTGACATTTTTGCACTTTGTGTGTAAGTTGGTATCCTTAGGTCTGTATTTGAGCTGCTCCCGACCTGCACTGACTGCATGCTTCTCAACATCAACATCACTGTCAAAAACACCAGCACCCTCCTCTGCGTGATGGGCCTCAACAAAGCCGACTCAGATGACGAGATCTTTGCCCGCTTCATGTATCTGTGCAGTAAGATGGAAACGCACGAGGAGCAAAGGAGATACAGAGATCCTGTTGTTACAGTGAACATTTATCCAGCTTTGTTTTGGTTTTGCCAGGCAGGGGATCCACCGTGGATGAATATGACCTGGAAAGTTTCCGGCACCAGGCGACATGCCTCGGCTTCTCCCAGCCTGCAGCCTTCCAATATGACCCCAAAACAGGTTTATTCCAGAGTCCTGGTGAAAAGTTTCCATCCAAACATCTCCCACTTTTCCTCTCACTTCACATTAACACTCAGCTATGGCTAAAAACATGCTAACTGCTCTATGTGTGACCTGACCTCTGACCTCTGTCATCAGATGGGAAATTAGGATTCAAAACTATAATAGTATACTATAATAGTATATACAGTAATAGTTCGGCATATATATATAAAAAAAAGGTTTATGCCAATCATGACACGTACCATAACTATATACAGTATGCAGACACATGAAAAAAATATAAAAACAAAGAGAAAAAAAGGAAGAAAAAAAAAGTTATTCCAGTAAACATAAAAATAGTGTCAGTTATTTTTACATTATTTAATCAATCAGCACAGTTCCAAACAATAACAAGAGTGATGCTAAATTCAGTGATGTTAATTATTTCATTACCTGTGTGCCTCGTCATTCCTGACTTCTGACCTCTGACATGACACAGGATCTGTTTGTCTTTGTCCAGTTTTCTCTCTGCCTGACGTCCACTTTTTCTCCGTCTCTGGCAGGTTTCTGTAAGCAGGGGGAGGGCAAGAAGGTTAAATTCCACTAAAACACCAGAAGCAAACTTTAATCACAGAAACTGAAGAAATAAAGACACAAGCTGACTCATAGTGTGAAATGTGTGATTGTGTGTTTTCTTATTCATTTTCACTTTCACCTGAAAACTGTAAAAAACAAAACATGAACAAATAGAAAAAGCAAAAGAAGTAACAATAGAGATGGGATCATTATATTAAAGTGTAAAGAGTTGAACTGGCTTTCCTCGATGGTCAGTAGAGCTTTTCACACCTACTTGGTTTGGTTCAGGTCAATCAGACGAGGTTTCATTTCCCATCTTGTTACGCTTCGTTTGTTCAGGTCTGAACACAATCCAAACTACTCCCAAACCAACTCCAGATCAATCTATTGATGTATTGATTAATTAGCAGCAGAGATGCTAGATGTGTGTGGTTCATGTTAAGTAAGCTCCATCTTTGGTGATCAAATTAAACAGATGCTATTAAAGCTAACAGTGCTGCTCCTCCTATATGCAGTATATGTTGCCGTGCATGGAGCATCATGTGAGATGGGACACCAATTTATTTATTTATTTTATTTTATTTATTTTTTAAAAATATTTTTAAATATTTTAAAATATTTAAAAAAATATTTATTTCAGACATGACAATATAACAAAGAAAGCAAACAAAAAAGTGAACAATTAAAAAATGTCTGAAAATGAGTAGGATGAAGTATAACTTATTAACTCCTATCCACTACATAATGATGCAACTCATCTCTTATTGTTTCCCACTTGTTTCATTATATTTACAAGCATAAAGCTTATATACAGATATCAACAAAGATTTACCTATAAATAAATATAAGCATACAGNTTACAAGCATAAAGCTTATATACAGATATCAACAAAGATTTACCTATAAATAAATATAAGCATACAGTACTTTTCCAAAATACCATATATTCATATGCAGTTTTACATTATTTAAACATCTACATACATCAAAATAAACATATTAAAATAAACCTTAAAAAAATCACATCCTAAAAGAACCAAGAACACACTTACTGTTCCATACTACTGTTTTTCAAAGTCATTTTTTAAAAATATATTTTATTCAATTGATTCATCGTTGTACTCTGTTCATTATCCATAAATTGACCCCACAAACTGATATACATCTGCTCTTCAAAGTGGTACGAGCAAACTGCTTTTTAAATTCAAAATTTCCTAATTCATAACATCCTGTCTTACTTGTCAACAGTTGTTGTATGTTAGCATGGAGTAACTTGTTGTTTTCTTCTAACATTATTTGTGCAGTCCTAAATTCCACTAAATCAATAAATTTGTGCTTTGGAAGACATTACATTGGTGTACTCATTATATCCCACATTATGTACGATTCTAATAGCATATTTTGTAATATGCTTACTGAATTTTAAACTATTACATGTTACTCCATACCTCTTCACAGTCGGTCAAATAAGGTAAAAACAGTGAGCAGTATAATGTAGGAGGCTTTATCATTCAAAATGTATCTTGTCCTTCGCAGGATTGCAACACTTTTTGCCAACTTTATTCATATATGAGGTTTACAACAGAGTTTATGATCTAGTATCACTCCAAGAAATTTATTTTCATATACTCTTTCATTGTTAATATTGTCAATCGTTAATTGAACTAGGAAGTTTGTTACAATTTCCAAACAGCATAAATTTAATTTTTTTCAGATTTAATAATCATTTATTCCTATCAAACCATTGTTGTAGTTTTGACAGTTCTGTTTTAACCTTCATCAGAAGCCTCTCCAAATTGCCATCTGAACAAAAAATGTTAGTATCGTCTGCAAACAGAACAAATTTAATTTCCTTTGAAACACTACATAAATCATTTATACATTATAAAGAGTTTTAGTCCTAACACTGATCCTTGTGGGACACCACACATTATAGCAAACTTGATTTTTGTTGTTCAATCTGTACAAATTGTTACTAATATAACTAAAATACTAATATAACTTTTCAACCAGTTCAACACAACTCCTCTAATGCCATACCTTTCCATTTTAGTATTCCATGATTTATAGTAGTATATACAATAAAGACACAAGTACAATACCCCATAACTGCTGAAGCAATCCCAAGCAATTAATAAATATAACTCCAGGAAAGATGAAGATAATATAAAGGAGGACAAGAATAAAATGTCTGGAATTGAAAAGCAGAGGGAGTACATGAATGATTAGTGGCTCGAAGACAAGAAACAGCAAATGAGGAAGACAAACAGGGAAACTGGGAGAGGGGACATGACAAATGCTCCACTTGAATTTACTAATTCTAAGAAACTTAACAGAGACGAAGGGCACACTTATAAACCTGTCTTCCTGCCACAATTTGATTAAACAGCTGGAAGCCACCAAGCACAAGGGCATTCATCTGGGTGAAAATACTGCACAAACTGTGGAAATAAAAAAATAGCCCATTTTTCAGTGAAGTGCCAGGAATTAATAGAGCACCACAAACTCTAGGATCTCAGAACCCAGATATCAAGAAAGGTATCACAGTAGTTTAATTTCTGTCTATTGCTCCCAAAGAGCAACACAGAAATGAAACTACATCCCTTGACTTTTGCTGCTGTGCTGACACAGCATGTGGCTCCATTTTCACTTGCTAAAGAAAGTGCTCAAAGCAAAGTTGTTGTGACTATATTTTATATGGTGATATACCCAAAATGGTCACAGAACTCTCTTGTGAAGTCAACACTGCAAAATTTAATGATACACTCAAGCCAAAAACTTCTAGTGTAAATACTAAATCAAGTCTGGAGGTAACAGTATGAGAATCTGCTTTCACTCATCATGCCACAAGTGACAGTTCCAGCTGAGCTATCGAGCGCTCAGACCCACTTTACACTAAATAATTCCACTCTTGGTGCATCTGTTATTTATGGAATCTCAGATCAGAAGCATAAGTTTAGTGTTTCAGAATCAGAAGCACATTCATGTTTCTAGACCTCTAGTGTAATTTCTGCAGAACACATTATACAGCACATATTTTTGAACCTAATGCCAAGGACTCTTTAACCTTTAACATGACTGATCACATAAATGCATCCCCTCCCCTGTATCAACAGATGTACAGTGACTCATCATCCAAACCACCCACAGCAGCATCTTTGTCATTTGATATCCACATCTCCACAGGTGTGTTGCAGTTTTCCCACCAAGGGCACCCTGCCCCTGAGATAACTCAGTCCTCTTCCTCCTTTGACATGACTTCAGGCCAACCAATTATTGGCCTTGCTCATTTATCCTGTCAGAAAAAGCAGCACATTCAGATGCTCTGCTTGGCTCTCTTCAGGATAATGAAGCGAGATCTGTAGAGGCTCTGATGGCTTCAATGAGCCCTAAAGCAAAGAATGATCAATTTCCTCTCAGTGGTGTGCCACCACTACTAAATCTAATGCTGTTTGGAGGTGACACTTTACCTGGCACTGATAGTCACACAACGCTAACAAGATTAGCCTCAAGAGACACAATATTGGGGGCACTGATTCTGACTGTAAGTACGCTGTGTCCATATTGGGGACTGCTGATGAGACAAATTTGTCTGAAGAGAATGTCTCTTTGCTTTCTATGGAGTCCTCTGCTGTAAAAAAAATCTAGATGCAATAGATAATACATGGTAGAGAACATAGACAAGCACACCATTCTTCTTTTACAACAGAAACTACCGGTACTTGCAAGGCTCAACACCTTTCTAATGGGACCAATTTATTTAACTGTTTGTCTATAATAGGCCTACAGATTGACCTGTCCCATATAGACAACAATGATGAAGCAAACAATACAGCAAAAACTGCCCTCCAGAAAAAAATGGCTTTGTACCAGTTACAAACTCATAATGAAACAATCACCAAACCTATTTTGTTTTCAGTTCGGACCTTCACATGATTAAGCAGGCAATAAAAAGGGATTTTATATCTGTTGAGAATGAGTTTTCTATGCCTGTATGTGACACAATTGATTAAACTGCCACTGCTCTTGTTGAGTCAGGTAGTCTGTTCTAGATACGGGCTAATGATGTAGCTGGCAATGCTATTTCTGAAGCAAATCTGAATGCTGCAACTTATGAAAATCAACATTATGCTTCCACAGGAAGGACTGTGATTAAGAACACTCTCACCATTGCACATTTCAATCTTGGAAGTGACCTTAAGCCTCTTGATACCCGTGCACCACAGACTACTAATAGAATATTGAATGTTACTTCTGGATTTAAGATAAATGCTATCTACAGAAGCAGTGATGTGTCTCTGGCACCGGGTGTGTGTGAGCTTCCTCACTGTGTCCTCATGAATCAGCAATGCCCAGTAGTCAGAATACACAAGTTGATAGTGCAAAGTCACCTCAGGTCAGAGAAGTAGCTGAGCTTATGGTGCATTCCAGTAATCATATTCAGCCTTCATCACTGGGGCAGAATTCCTTATCTGTCACCATTGGAAAAAGAAACCCTGCTGTGAAAAGTAAAATAACAACAGAAATACAGAATGTCCAGCAGCCTGAGCATGAAAGTACTGCAGATTAATGAATGAGTTTAGTATGCCATAACTCTTTCGATCAATGACCCTGATCATGGCATCCAAGTATGGTGAAGGTGACCCAAGGAGATGAAGGGGCACATGACTGATAGCAAGACAGATAGCAAAGGTCCAGATATTTTTTTATTTAAACATATCATAACAGCACTGACAACAAACAGTTCTTTTCAAACCAACAATGCTCCACTTGAAAGACCTGATATGGTAAATACAAAAACAGAGCACATGAGGATAAGAGTATAAAAACAACACAGTATCTACATGCAGCTGATAAGACAGATTACTTTAAAGCAGCACAAACCCTTCACACAAAACCAGAGAATGTTCGCCCAAGCACTGATTGTACTCTGCCTGGAAACGGTGCAACACAGCCTATCAGCCTCGACTCTGCAGTGCCTTCATCATCCACCAGTAAAGCTCATCTTGACAACACCATTGTTACAATAAACAACAGCAAGAGTATGACAGATGGAACCTCAAATGAAAACACACAGAGGATTTGTCCAAACAGACCATTTAGAGAGACGTCAGATGCCTGAACAGATTCATTTTGTAGAGAAAACCCCACAAAAACATGCTCATGGGAAAACTTCTGAAACTGGAAATGAGTGCAACAAAAGTTATTTTATCTGAACCTGCACAGACCAACGAAAAGATTATTAACCAGACGCACCAAGCCATAGCAGCACTGTTTAACAGAGGAGCACTTACAGCTGAGATATCTGAAGAAGTTAGTGACATGAGTCAGAGCTTGATGCAGCTAGAGGGGAGACAGGTACAAGTATGAGCAGAGGCTGTTAGTGCTGGAGTCTGAAGCAGATTCACCCAGAATAAACCACAGGAGATGGATCTCAGCTCATCTTTACCTCTCTGGCTAACATATCTTATGACTCTATTATAATGGTCTCATTTGATTAATCACTTGTTAAAGGAAATAACTGGTGATTTTGCATTGTTCACTTTAGATAACCAATCTATTGTTGTAACATTTTGTCTGCCATATTTAATGTTGTCATTAAGGCTAATTATTTTCTGATTTTAATAGATTTTTTCACTGAAATATACCTAATTATTACAAGAAACAATCTTAAACTGATTTTCAGTGAGATTTATTTGTCTGTAAGCATCCAGAAGTCTTGTTTTCTGCTCTGTGAAGACACAGTTTACCACAGTTTACAAGACACAAGATTATCTAGAGATAAGCGCAGTAATCAAAGTTTCCTCAATGTGAGAATAAACAGATACACTGCTTAGTGTTTGTGTTGGTGCTATTTTCATAATTTGATTTACTGCCAAATTTATCTTTTGGTTTTGGTTTTATTTTTCTATTTTTCTTTGGTACTCCAAATTTCCCGTTTTAATAGTCAAAACACAATTTAAAAATATTATTGTCACATGGTAACAGAGTTGAAAGCAGGCAATGTTTTAAAAACTTCTGACAATGTATTCAAAGGACGCAAGGACACACTTGCGTTAATCATTTACGGAACTCATTTACAACCATTACAGTCACCATTTACAGGGTTGGAAGAATAATAAGCAATTATGTACATTGCAAGAAAGGTCATATGAATTTACTGTAGCAGTAATTCTGAAATATTAGATGCCAGAGCATCATTAAATGCAGTAACAGGGAGTTTGTGCTTGCTGTTATATTACAATAAAATGCTTTTTTTTTTTTTTTTTTTTTTTTACAAAAAATAAAGCAGTAAACTGTTAACTGTGATGGATTACTTAGGAAATGTCAATTTTCTAAAACTTGATTTTCATGCTGTAGTAACAAACAAAGAAGGTAGCAAAGCTACTGTATCTGTAAAAACACATGATCAGCAGTAATGCTATGTATATGCAATTTGTAGCTAATGGACCAAAACCACTGTTTTATTCATGCAATAAAGATTGTGTTTCCTATGACAAACCTGCAATAATGTTAATGTGCTGCCAGTGTAACAAATTTCAGATGAGCTGTGTGGAAGTGGGAATTACACAGCAGTGGTGAGTCTGAACCTGAGTAGAGGTGTAGAGCCTGGACATGCACATCCTGCCTTGAACCTCAGGGTGGTCGTCCGCTTGAAGAGCAGACACTCGGATCAATCTTGAGGTTACCTCCTGTTCCTTTCCCCAACAAGCCAGCCCAACCTTAGCAGCTCCACCTGCTGCCTCTTCTCCAGGTGTACAAAAATAATCTGGAATGTATGGTATATCCCCACAAAACAGAGTTGGCTGAGATTTATTCCTTTATTGTAAAGAGGGCTAGATATAGATGTATATTCCATTTCCAGGTATAATGGCTTTAAATCTTGCTTTATGCAGGAAAATGGGGTAAGAAATCATATAAGGACAAGTAGCCAGGAAGATTTACTATATGTGGTTTAAAGAGAGCAGAGTCAGCAAATGTAGGAATTTCACACTGGGAAATTATTGTAAATCCCAGATATGTATGCATACATTTAGACTGCATTTAATGTGGACTGCATGAAAATAAAGTTCTTAGTCTATTTCACTGCAGTTTTTTTTCTTATATTTGTTTGCTGCTGTCTATCATATTTACCATTAGACTAAAGTAAATTTAAAAAAAATTGGTTAAAACTGACTTTTTTCAAAACAGTTTCTAACAATACAGCCACAAGTTAAATTTGTTTATCACAGAGTAAACTATTGCTATAATCCAGGAAGTTTCAGGTATCTTTTTACATTCTGGATATAAAATGTGCTCAGTAAACAGGGCTGCTGTAGATTGGTGTTTTATCAGGAGCCAGCATCAGATGCAAACTCAGTGTACTTCTCACACTCTGTGGACAACCTCTAAAATCTGTCAAACATGAAAGAGCTGTCTGTCTGTAGATTTTTACAGTATGTTTGAACAGAGCGTGTACACCTGGGATGGATGATGTTTTAATGGATTTCTTCCCTACATATGGTACAGTGAAAATGAAGGATCGTTAAACTTTCAACTTGGCCTTGAAATCATAATAAACCTTAACTAAGTTGCTGAGTAGACTTTAATTTAGTGTCTTGATGTTGAAATCCAAGATGATAGTGCTGAATTTAAGTTAAAAATAGCTTTTTATATTACTCATGTGATTGTGATATTAAAGGATCTGATTACTATGTAAAGAAATGCTGAGCTTTATCCAGCATGATTGCTTTCCCTTTTTCTCTTTCTCTGAAGTTTCCAATTTAATCCAATATGAAATATTGAAAAGAAGCTGGTGTGCATTTTTTCTCCTTTCATGTTTATTAATACTACTCCAATGGCTTGAAGATTTATATGCAGGATAAGCTGGTTTAGCTTTAGCTCTTTTGTTTTTTTCTTCTGCATCTACCCAGAGGGAAATTACTCCGCTAAAGTAATATTGTATATTTTCTTAGGTTAGCAGAACCAGCAGGAATCAGGCTGATGCCCAGTGCCCGTCAACCAGTGCCAGCTTCACAATCACTCTCTTCCACGTGAGTAATTACTCAGCAGTGAACCTACACTGTGATCTCAATGTCTGCCTCAAGAACTGCTCTGACTGTGAAAGAGTAAGACTGCAGCGAGTGTATAGTGTGATGAATGTGAGGGGATGACAGAATGAATGGATGAGAGCGATTTAAATTTAGCAACACTGGGTGCGATACTGTGAAAGCTGGGAGACAGACATGTCGAGAAGAGTTGATATGAATGGGCAAAAAAAAAAAAAANAAAAAAAAAAAAAGAAAAAAAGATGAGCAAGGTGAGTAAGAAACTTGTGAAAACATGCAGTGAGAGGAGGTAAACAGGACTGAATAAGATAGAAAAACAAGAAGGGAGGTTAAATCTTGCATTTGAAAACATAAAATGTGAGGATGATATGTGGTGAAAATGTCCTGTCAGGGGTACAGTAAATAAAATGTGATATGAGAAATGTGGTTAAAAACTCAAGAAGCATTTTGAGACAGAATAAGATGTATGGACTGAGACTGGCAGCCATAAAGACAGCCTGTAACATCTGTGATGACATTATGTGCTGTGAAGGTCAGATATGGTCTCAACAAAGTTGCAGAATAACACTTACAGAGGAGAAAACAGTGATGCGCTGATACCAACTGCTGTCTCCTGCTGTTGTGGGAACGAGGGCTGATTTAGTGGCAAAAACTGAGTCATCTGACAAGTGTGTGTGTGTAAGAGGGTGGAGGTGAAAGAGAGGGTAAACTCTGGAGACTCGTTTTGATGTCTGCTTTTGAAGAGCTCAGCTGCAGCTACAGTCTCAGTATTGATGTTGTTTGTTAGAGCTCAACATTGAATTGTCCTGACAGCAAAGACTGGCAATTTTTGTTGGTAGGTCTGTATGGTCAGCAAAAGAAATTCATTAGGTGTATATCTTATTTTTGTACTTTGACATTTTCCACATACCCCTGCCTCTCTGTGTATCTAATGATCAATTTTCACCTTTCTTGAAAATGTGTTTTCTTAGCATTCAATTCCAGGCTCTATATATTTCTGAGACATTTCATTTACATAAGAGCTATATGTTATATCTTGGCTATCTTTTTAAACTATGCCAATTCAGAAGGGGCTGCCTAGATTGTAAAAAAGGAGTGCAGCTGTCAAGTTTAAAACCTATTTTCATCACTCTAATTCATAGAGATGCTCCTCCACTCTCCAAATAAAAAGACTGCACAAAGGAAAAATATATTTCAGGCACATTTATCATAGAGGAGCACCTGTATTATTTCAATTACTGTTTCTGTGCTTTATACCTGGTATCTTTGATTATATCCAGGACACCATCCTTCTTATGAAAGTTAATTACCAGTTAGTTACTCTGTCATTTTTCACAGTCACAAGCTACATGTTTCCTTTGTCTTTTTATAGCAGTATCTTCAGCAGAGGAGAGCCTTTCTCTAAGAGGGTCTTCAGGCCATTGTCACCAGTCTGAGGAATCACATATCTTTTGGTCCCATGTTAAAAGAAGTGAGGAATTCTACCTTCCCAGAGGAGAAAAGTAATTATTAGCTGTGCTTTACAACAAAATACGATCAATCTGAGATAACAAGACATACACAGGAAAAGCTGCGGGACAGGAAATGAGAGATGACCATGTCAATTACCTGTAGCATATGAGAAAGAGAACCATGTCAGTGTGTGCACGTGTTTATGTATGTAGCTGTACATGGGCTTATTATGGAAAGCTAAACTAAAAAAGGATTTTGCAAGACAATGCGGACAGAGTGATGGTGGATGGAACACATGCTGTAAAATCATCCCACCACAGAAGAAATAAGCAAAATATATTATGTTGAGCCAGTATCAAATAAATACATCCACCAATGGAGCAAGAGAAAGTAAATTTTATAAAATTTCTTATAACTTACAGAAAAATCTAGTGGCAACAAAACACCAACAGTTTTTTGTACAGAGGGTGACTCACTTATGTTTAGCTTTATACCGTATAAGCAATGAAGAATCTTCTCGAATCAAGCAAATTTTAGTCTCAGTCCCTAATTCTTTTTTAAGTATAAAAATGAGTCTGATTCTCATCCATAAATTTTTCATAATGATGAAATAATAGAATTTTGTGTTTGTTGTCTGTTCACAATTGCAAATTTAGGACTGTGTCTCCTGCAGTTACAAAGCTTATTGATGAAAACAACCATTAACAGAACAGAAAACATTAACAACTTGGCCTGATACTTGAACTTTGATGCCTTGGGTCTGATTCTTGAAATATGTAAATTTATTTCGTTTTCTAAAAAAATAAATGTTTGGGATATTAATCCAATCCATTTTTCAGACTTTCTTATATCATCTCCAGCTAAAATACAAACAGAATATGTGTCTATGACAATTCAAAAGTAATTATCTGCAATGGAAAGTCTAGGATTTTGTACATCACATAATTTTCCTTGAAAGTAAAAAAAAAAAAATAAAAAAATCATCTTGAAACATCTTGAGACTTCTATTTTTTACTGTGCAGTATCTTCTTGAGGATTGTGCATGTATAATGACTGCAGCTTCATATGACGTTATCCCTTCCTCTATTTGAGTTCCAGACCCATCAGCACTGGACCTGGTTCTGGTCCTCCTCAGTCTGGGTGTTGGTGTGTTTGTGTTGTCTGTCTGCACCGAGGCGGCAACTTGATCCTACCGTGACCAAGTAGGAGCCGCCACCATTTACACTGATCACATCTTCGAAAAAATAGCTGCAGACAATTACATTAGTCAACAGACAGTGGAGCAGTCAATCATATTAACCATAGAGCAGAGGTGGCCAGTCGTATCAGCCTGTGCAGACCAGACTAGATGATGAGGAGCAATCCAATTCACGCCTCCTCTCATAGGTGACACAGCTGCTGCAGTCAGATTTCACACTTAAGCATGAGCAGTCTATTATCATTCACTAAAAATAAACAGCATTTCCAAAAGAAAAGCTGCTGTGATCCTCTTTTCCTCTGTGGCAGCAAATCAATGCTCTTTGTATCCCACTCTGAGATGGGTGGGTTGTTAATGCTGGTTTAATGTGATGAATGCATTCGTACACACTTTCATTGAGTGCCAGTGATAGAGTAGGAAAATGGCTCTCATTGGGTGAGGAAAAATCATATAGGAAGCTTTAGCAATGATATTTGTTGTATACATTTCCAACCTAAATAACTATTGATCATATAGCATTGTCATATGAATGTAATATGGCAGTGGCAAAAATATTATTATCTACCATATAAAGTCCTTATAGAATATATATCAACACCTCTTTAGTTTTGATCTGTTTCTTGCCCAAGAGGAATTCTTCATTATTATGAACATGGACTTGTGGACTTACTTTTAACATAGAAATCATACTTTGAACTCTGGCATAAATGCTTAATGATTGCCCTGAAATACAGAATAAAACTAGAAGGACTCAGACAGTGCATACCTTCACCAAGGCCCAACAGTCCTTTTATTTTAGACTTATATTATAGACTTATTTTGACAATATAAAGACTTAGCATCATTACCCTGAAATCAGATTTATCAGATTTCAAGCCAGATTTAAATCAAACCAGACTTAAATCAAAACTTTATCATGCAAATTCATTGTGTAGCTGTATTTTAGATATCATCTTTTTTTTTGGCTCAAAATCCATATTATCTATCCAGTTATATACTGTATTTTGTATACTGCTCTCTGTTTATGCATTTCTATTGTTGCCTCTTTTTGTTGTTAATTGATGAAATTGTGTATTGTGTATTTAAAAGTTATTGTTTTTAACTCAAAGCTATGCAAAACATCATTCTTGACTCCATCTTGAGGATGTATAGGGCATTTCTTGCTCACCTGGAGGATTCTGTGAATCCTCAATGTGGCAGAAGTGTGAAACAGTTTATAATTAGGCCAATTCACTCTGGTTCTCAAGCACTCTGATGAAGGCAGATAGCCGATATGTGCAAGTACGGTTTATTGTTTTAAAAATGCTGTAAGCCCATCAGTTAAATAAAGGCTTTTTTATTAAAATGAGATCCACACAGTGCCTGGAACTGGTTTTTTGATATCACCAACATCGTGTGGTTCAGGAAATCCATGTCTGATCCATATTATCCAGATTGAAAATATGACAAAATTGCTTCTTCTGCTGAGGCAGAATCATCTTAGCTACATGTTGGTGGTAGTTGCATGTTTCTAGCCTTATTTATTTATGTATGTACAGTCATGCAATAAATATGACCCATCTGAACATATAGTTTAATCCACCAGATCTGGATCAATATCTGACGATAATCATGCCCAAATAAATTTTCATTATGACTGGTGTCCTAGTTTTATATGCAAACATTTTCATAAATGCTGTCTTGCAATGTTAATGAAACTAACTGATAAAGAAATTGTCTAGATCGTCAAAATGTGCCTCAAAATCTAATCAACTCTTTTTTTGACCCACATATTTACAAAATTCCATTGTAATCCTTTTTGAGATATTCTGCTGACAAAGAAGACAGACAGACAGACAGACAGACAGACAGAACTGGTGAAACCATAACCTCCTATAATGACTCAGTATGGACCCAGAAACAGGACTCGGAAAAGGGTTCAAATGGGGGTCGGGTATTTTCTTGAGTTGGAATAAGCTGAGGTTTGTAACAGAGAAGCTGGTTATAAATTCAAAGGGGCTAGACAGAATACAGTAACCAAAGTCCAGATTTCCCATCAAAACTGGGAGTCAGGCAGATTCAAAAACAAATCTAACAAGAAAGAGGCCAAAAAATCAGCTAACAGGACAGATTTAGGTCAGGAGCACAGAGAAACAGATTGACAGGCAGTAAAAGCAGTCTGTTCTCTTCAGACATGATCTAGCAGACAGTGATTAGAGGATGACTGGTATATGTACGGAGTGTCTGGTGAAGGAAAATGAAAAACAGGTGAGAGTCAGGTGGTGCAGGTTGATGCGGGAAGCTTGATGGTGACAGTTGGTGGACTGATGTGGAATGACAGACTCTGAAATGAAGTGTTTTAATGGAAGCCATGATAGATAATGATAACTGAATAACGCAGAGAAAAAAAGAAGAAAAAATCAGGATATCACCATGACATCTCCTTGGCACAGGTGAAAAGATGTATATTTTGATAATTTACTACGTATTGCTTTATCTGTACTTTATAGTCAGTGATCATCAGTGATACAAGAAAGTTTACTTATAGCATTGGGTCAAAAAACTTATTAGCCACAAGATTCACATTTGTCCTTTTTACCATAGTAATGACAGTAATGAATCAGCTTAAAATTAATGAGTTTTGCTTTACTGAAACCAAATGTTGTTTATCATAACTAATCAAAACAGATATTGGTATGCATTAAGTGATACAAGCATTTGGAATGATTTTTACCAGTAGATTAAATGATACACAAATTTGTCCCAATGCACAAAATGGAATATATTATCACACTGCAGTTTTCCTCTTACAATCAAAAGCTAGACATGCTATGCCCAGGTGATTAGATTGGGATTCACTGTGCTTCTACTATATTGCACGTTGTAATTCTATGGTGATACAAGCAGCAAAATATCTGCATAAGGTAAGGCTTTGATTACAAATGTTCAGTGGTCTTGAGAGATATATGAAAACCAATTAATGTTCTCATATGAAACAGCCTATACACTCTCTGCCTACTTTCCTGTTTACCATGGTACATAGCAGATTACACTACTTCAGCTCAGTACCTCCCCCACTCTTTTTGTTTGGTTATGTTGAGCACTTTCTTTGCACACAGAATATGGATCAGTGATGCCAGAGTTAAACTCATTAGTTATTGGAGAACATGGAAAAGCCTGTGGCTTTAGTAAGTCAGCTCACCCAGCACGGCAGAGGCTTTTAATGCGATTGGCTGAGCTGCGAGATGTGGGTTTCATCAATGAAGACAGACTTATCCCCTCAGGTAGCCTATCAGGACTCTGATCACGAGCGCCTGGTTTTCATTGGACCATCAATCTATAAGTCTGTCCTAAGTAATAGTGTGAGTTAGTGAAGCATGACCATGGCAGTCAATGAATGATAAATTAATGTTCTTTACTCTTGCGAGCATCCTGAAAGGGCTGAAGGGTTTGGGTGTTTGGGAGAACATTGTGTTACAAGTACAGAAATTAAAGAATTTTGCTGAGTACTGTCAAAAAGAAAAACATTGAGGGTCAGTATATGGAAATCCTGCATATACAAGCAACAGTTATTTGAATGTGATGGTGAAACCTTGTGCACAAATAAAAATCAGTGGTAATCACGATGATTCTTGTTCATGTGTTATAGTAATTCTTCTAATTTCTTCTCGTATTTCAGCTAAAAACATTTTGACAGCCCAATATAATTATTCAGTATCAGTGTGATACAAAATCAATCTGTATTTTTTCTTTTAATTCTAAAAATAATGAGTTTACAGCACTTTCTATTTGGATATCTGCAGCCTGATGACAGCAGAAAAGTGCGCCAAGTGTATATGCAAATCATCTCACATCTTGCATCCATTTTCTGCCACAGCCCTGCAGCATAAGACAGCAGAAACTAAATGAGCAGACAGGAAAATCTATTGAAAAGGATTAAAAAAAAAATCAATCTATGGCTATGCCTGAACAAAGAATTAGAAGAGAAGATGAAGAGAAGAAATAACTGCAAAGCCCTGATGTAGGTGTTCTCTTATGGGACATATGGGCCAAAATCCAAATGAAACACATTCAGCCATTTATATGAAAGCTACAGGGGGCAAAGACAGAAGCAGCAACAAATGGATGACTGCCCAGTAAGACTTCATTGTGAGCTTGCAGTGGAGATTTGTGCCATGGTCCTATATTCAGTCTAAATGGTCCATCTTCTAGAAATGATAAACACAGAGGGAGATGTCCCACATATTTATATAACTGCCAAATTTACTGCTGCCTCTATTTATAGTATGTGTAAAATTTCAAATGTGCACCTCCAAGCTTATCTCTTTAACATCACAACAAAACGTCCTCAGATACATTTAGCTATAAAGAGAGATAACTGAAAGCATAATGTAAAAAAAAGGTAAGAATAAAAAAAAGACAGCACAGAATGTCTTTATTTACTCATCTTTCTGAATGAAATTCTTCTTATTATAATTCTCTCTCATAAGCCAGAAAGTTTAAATCTTTTCTCCTGAACAAAATTTAATGAAGGAGAAGATGAAATACATGATTTGGAGTTTAATAGGAAGTTAATGTAGAAAGCAGCAGTGTGTCATCAGTCAAGAAACTTAAAAATAATAGTTCATTTTAAATTATTGTTATTTTCTCTACTAGTCATAATATGAACAGCAGCATCCCAGTTGTGTGGGTCAATCCTGAAGTGACCCCTTAACTGAAAGCAGGCTCCCTCAGCACGGAGACTGGGAGTATAATGCAAATGAAATAATTCCATTTTTATTGAAGATGATAAGCCTCCTCACACACACAGCATAATTTAATTTACATTTTACAATTTACATTTACATACCAGTCTCTTTTTAGCTTTCTCTTTGTATTTATGAATAGAACACCAGCCAGACCATAAAGCCAAAAGATGTATTATACACACAAAATAAATAAGCTTTGCCAACAATATCAAATCTCCAGTTATTTCTATTCCAGCAATTTATTAACCATCCTCAGCGTATATATCACTGAATACTACAGATCCAGTGGATGTAATAGATTGGTTTCTTAAATGTTTTTTATCTTCCTAACTTAGTACAGTACTATCTTGTTTGTAGTTATTATTGCCACTTTAAGACAATAGCTTTGTGTCCTTTAGGTGACACTGTGCAATAATATAGAACGTAATCCTAATGCATTTCCTCAGGAGTTTACTAGACTCTATTTAGACTTATTTTAGAATCACCTTGATATTACCTCCATTCACAGCCGAGCAGCCTCCAAACTGCCCGAAACATTCAGAGTCCATTTATCTCAGAAAAGAACCACAAACTACACCGAACTGCTTCACTAAAATGACCCACTTGAAACTCTTTGGAAGTCATAATCTTAAAAATATTAATCTGCTTTTTGATTGCTGGAGGTCATGACAAGCCATTCTTATAAATAAGGTTTATTTTCAGTTTTAATCATCTCAAAACTGTCATTTATTTTCATTGTTGAGACAAGTTTTGTAAACATTTTGTTATTGCAACAGTCCAGAAGACAAGTACACACACACACACACACACACACACACACACACACAGTATTTAGTATTTTCATAGTCTCAAACTGCAGGTCACTGAACTGCTCCAGTGGAGCAGCTGGGGGTTAAGTGCCTTGTTAAAGGGCACTTTGATAGCAGTGGCTGCCATTAAGCAGACATAAACAGACACAAATTATACTGGGCACATCTCTCATATCTCATATCTATCATGACTGATAGATGTTTATGATTTATAGATTTTCTGTTTGTCCACATCAACACACATTTGTAGAATGCCTCAGTTTTCCATTCAGACGAAGGTACATAAATCCAGGATCTAAGGGAAAGTTAAAGAAGTCTGATCACTTCATCAGTAGTTCTGGGTGCAAGGCATAGAAACCAGCTTTGCAACAATGCAGTACAAACAAGTTTTGTGCCTTGGCTCCTCCCAAAGATCAGCACAGTCTAGTTTATGTGACTTTACCTGATGAGGCAGCCAGTTATCATTGACTTTATTGTGCATACATGCTCTGCTTCAGAAGCACTCTCCTTTCTCTCCCGGTGTGAGAAAGGTAGGAAGTGAAAGCTCCTGCTGTGCTGCTAATCGGTATTGATCAGGGGGATAATCCCTGTTTATGTGTAGGATTACAGACAAAGTGTGCTGTGTGGCTCGTGTCACAGAGGATCTTTGCTCTCATGGATTGTGCTGACAGGGCATCTGGGGAGTTCAGAAACTTTAGGAAGGAGGACTTTGAGGCTAACTGGATTAAGGTGGCAGAATGCAGATTTGGTCAGGTGTACCAAGTCAGGCCGAAGGAATGGCAGAAAAAATATGCCCTGAAAAGCTTTGACACCAGCATGTGGACAAAGAACTTTTACAGGTGTGGTTTAATTTATGAAAACAATACAAATTGCTGATTACCCTGCAGTCTGTTACTAGCACATTAATGTATCTGTTTAGTTTAAAGGCATATTGATACTGTAGATAAATTCACTTTGAACAAATACTGAACTTCTCAAAAATACTGTTTCATTAGTATTTACACCCAGTGGTTTGTCAAAGTTTTAGGTACTATTTGCTAACAAGAGTTTATAAATTGTAAATAAAGACTTTATTAATGTTTATCAGTTAGTAATCTGTGTTAAAGGACCATACTATTGTTTTTGCATGTTTGAACTTGCATAATGGAATGAACTGAAATCATTCGCTGCCTAGAAGGTAGGAAAAACAATTCGACAATGTACCACTGGTCGCAATCTGAAAATGGCTGGCATAATATGTATGCAGGTAGTATTTATTGGGCTCAAACATGCAAAACCATTATGTGCCTTTAAGTCAGTGCTCAAACTATGTTTCATGTATCACCAATGGTACTGGAAGGACCACCTGGTGGTACACCAGATAAATCTAGAAATGTATGCCTAGAATCAAATGGATGTCAAAGATCTTTCAACTTGAATTCTTATTTTTTTGGTGGTGAGATGGTACTTAGATGTTGTGATGCTCAGAGGTGGTACTTGCTTCAAAAAGTTTGAGAACAGCTATGAATAAGACTTTAATAAGAACACTTATTAATGTTAGACCTTCAAGTCTCTACAAGTATGTTAGTCAGTCTTGACTACAACATTCAGGTCAATGTGGACTGCAAATATACATGTTAAAGCTTTCTAGATCGATAATAAGTCATTAACAAGAACAACATTTGGGTTGACAAATCCCTTTGGCTAGTGTTTATTCTCTTATTTTGTCTTTTTAGCAATTTACTTCAATAAGACCCTTCAATGGATAGGTTGACCTCTAACCTTCTGTAAAACATTGCAGATCATTTGGACCAAAATCCATATATTAATAAAAAGTTAGCTCCATTTTGTAGTCCCATCTTATTAAATTTGTTAAGTTATTTAGGACTGTTTCCTCAATACAGGCCCTGACCATTATTTTTGCTTTTATAGGAGAGTAATAGAAGAGGCGTCCAAGGTAGCAAAACTGAAATTTCAGTATATTGTGTCCATCTACGGACTATGCAGTGAAGCTACTGCCATAGTGATGGAGTACATGAGCAATGGATCACTAAACAATCTTCTAACTAGTCACACATTGATGTGGCCAAAGAAGTTCCAGATGATTCATGAGGCCTCCATGGGTATGAATTTCCTCCACAGCATGAAACCTCCACTACTCCATCTTAATCTCAAGACATCTAACATCCTACTAAATGACAATCTCCATGTCAAGGTCAGTGACACTCAGTGAACATAACGAGCCTACAGAGGCTTTCAATGACCTCTTGGTAGTTCTAAGAGTAATGAATACTAATTCTGGGATTCTCAAACATGCCTTTTTGTGCTCCAAAGATTTCAGATTTTGCTTTAATCCAGTGGCAAGAGGGTATGAACAAGAAGATGTTCTTGGAGCATCTGACAGCAAGAGGGAACATAAGTTACATTCCTCCAGAGACCTTCACTCAGTGTCCTGATCCTCCAGGAACTGCCTTTGATGTTTTCAGGTGATTTGCCAAGGGCATTTCCAGCATTGCAGCATCAAGTCACAACGTTTTTTCTTATTCAGTGCACATTTCACCAACTGTAACCTTGCTCTCTACCATAAATTCTTTGCTTTACTCATATCACAAGTCACAGGTACACATTCTCTATATTTCATACATGTCACTCATTCTTTCTGATCCTTTTGTATTCAGTGGGTTCCTTTTAAATCTGGTATGAGCTGTTTTTATCAAATATAAAAAAAATGGTCTCTTTCAGAGTCATTAAACTGAATAAGGGATTGTGGGTAATTCTTTGTGAAGTCACTGAATGCAGCATGTGCATGCAGGAGGGTATTATTTAAGTGCTCGTATCTGCTCTGATTTATAGCTTTGCAATTGTGATGTGGGAGATTTTTACACAGCAGAAACCTTACACAGGTAAGAATTAATTCATTTTAAACACTTTACAGATTCACATCAAATACATGCTTAATGTTATGTTCAAAATGTCATATAACATGTCGACACTTTAAACATCATGCTGATTTCAGCTGTCTTTATTAACTACAATTCACAATAGCTGTTACTGACACAATGAAAATAGTAGTCACAATGTCAGTATTTGTTTGATTGTTAGTTCATTAATTTTATTGCTGTAAGATGAACATGTCCAAACTAATTGTCTCTCTAAATTTTGGCTTGTATGAAACTGTACTTTATAAATAAAATAGAAGGAAACACTCTATTTTCCCCAACATAACCAGATAATATGGAAGAAACATGATTAGAATATGACTGAATAGCATAGCAGAAAAGTATATATGTGCAAAGTTTAAAATAATGAAATAATGTATTCAACACCTTCCTTTAAACTGATTTCCTGTATGTTTTCTTCTATTAGCAGTATGCCTTTATCTAACCATGTCCTTCAGATTTTTAAATTTTTATGGAAACCTAATGTCAACACCTATCAAACATTTAAAATATCATCGATGCCTATTTCTTATTACCAAAGCTTATGGGCCTTATTAAATCATAACAGCATTATTTATAATCCATCATTCTTATTGGCTGGCAGGATTGCTGGTCTGCCTCTTCCAGTGACCATGTCTTAAGGCCATACTAATAGTACACAAATCCAGTGTCAACCATATTTAGACGGTGAATGTCATTCATTTTTCCTGTTGTGACTTCACATGGAGGGGCAGTTCAGAATGGCTTGTTCGAATGGTGCAGATCCATCACATAAAACATGGTGAGAAATACCAGATAAATACCAGATAAATGCTTTAACAGCACTTTAACAACATATTTGATAGGAAAACCCACCCAGGACAATTCTTGCTACATCTAAAAACATTATGGAACAAATCCAACAACTCTGCAGCTTCACTTCTTCTCTCTCACTTCATGCTCTCACTCTCTTACTCTGCATTTGTCGTTCCACACTGAACCTATTGCCTTGTCTGTTCTGTGAATCCAGGCAGCAGTGTGACCACGGTGCTGATAGATGTATCGCAAGGGAAGAGACCCAGTTTAGACATGATACCTGAAAAGAAGCCTCATGACTGTGAACAAATGATATGCATCATGAAGCAGTGCTGGGACCATAATCAAAGGGAGAGGCCACAGTTCTCAGGTGAGGAAGTCTTAGAAAATCACAATGTGACAAAAAATACTCCTACTTTTACAGGTAAAAGGTTATATTGTGCAAAGTACAAACAAGTCAAAGGTTGCACAGATGTTCCACACAGGTGTTGGAGATACAAGCTCTCTAGATTTCACCAGAAATTGGACATCAGATACACTAATGCACGTCTGTGTCTAATTACCAAGTCAACAGTCAACGAGTTGTCACCTGCTCAGTGTGCGACTACAAAGAACACATTGTGCTGCATGTAATGCTTCAGTGATAAAATAAAAAGAAATCATTAACACAACAGGCTGCACATCACCTTTGTTAAGAAAAGCACTTGTGCTCTTTGAGTGATCATGTTAATACAAATTAGTGTCATGCTTATTCACAAATAACATGTATTCCAGTTTGTAATCTTCAAAAAAAAAAAAAAAAAAANAAAAAAAAAAAAAAAAACTACAGATATTATTACAATATTTTTTAATGTATCTGTAATTCATGCATAACAGTTCTCAGAAATTATCTAATTATCAAAGATCCCTCTATGGGTTAGAATAGCACTCCCCAGAGTTAAAATATTATGCATGTGACCAATTGCCTTCATCAATTTTTGGAATACATTTGTCTGGCTAGGCACATTCAGGAGATCAGTGCTTTGCTGCTGTTTTGTTTGCAGACATTGTGAGGAAGACAGAGGCTCTGAGTGAAGTCCTCAAGATCCCAGGAGCAATCCAGGGACAGAAGCCAGACGACCCCAGGCTGCTTTCCCCCATGCAAAATGTTAGTTCTGCTTTCTGCTGTAAAAATTATTGCATGGCACTGTAGCATTCATTTCCTCCACCTTTAATAACGAGCAGCTCAGTAATAATATTACAAAGAAGATATGCAGGGAGGTAACTAATTTACAAAAAGACAAAGCACACAAATTATATTTCTTAATCTTTTTTTTTTCAGGGAATTTCTTTTAGCATTTTAACCTTACATTTCCTGTTTTCTCACATATGGGAAAATATCAGTTTTTTTTTAATCATCCCTACAAAGCATCTGAACCCACCCTCAGCATTTTATAGAATATTTTAAGCAGTCAGGTATTGTGTATAGAGTTGTCAAATACTGCAACTGTTTAGTCATTTGCATATACCACTCATCAGTTTATAAATGTGCCTCAACCCTTATATTACCTGATGTCACCACTAATAACTTTTGTAGTATTTTATTTTTCATTTTAGATTGCTTTGCCTGAGATCCTTGACCTTCCCTCAGGTAAGCACACGGTTAGAACTGGATGGGAAATTGTGTTCAATGCACTATAAAGCCTAGAGGGCTGACATTTAAAAAGTGCTATTTACTGTGCTGTAATATTGTTCTTATAGTACTGCTGTCAACAATGACAGAAAGCTGTAAAATGAGCTTCTTTGAGCCATTTCCTTGGAATTTATGAATAGATTATTGAAAAGATAATTTAATGATCCCGTGACAGCCAAGATTAAAAAATGTAAACGTATAAATGCAGTTCTTCAAATACTCATGCAGTTTTATTGAGCCCTCATCTCATAATATTCCAACAAGTTAAAACTTCACACCAGAAGCTGAATTTGATTCAATTCAAAAGCAGCCAGAAAGCTTGACTTTCTGTCATTATAAAATAAAATTTGCTGTACTCCAAAATAATGTGGTGTTTAATGTGGCTATTACCTCTCCTCTGTGACACGCCATGATTCCAATTTCTGATTTTTCCTCAAATAATTAACTTTACTTCCATTTCACAGATGCCCGTCGTGGCAGGGATGGTATTCTCTCTCTTCTGTCAAAGAAGGACTTCAACAGTTTCAGAGAACGTGTGAAAACAAAGGATATACACACACTATTTTCAGAGAAAAAGAGTCTCCTCCACTACACTGTAGCCAGTGGGGATGCAAAGAGTGTTCAGCACATTTTGAGTCTGGGTGCTGAGGTCAACTGTACAACTGCCAGAGGTTACACTCCTCTTATTACTGCTGCTCTGCACAGGTTTGTATTATAAAACATAAAAACAACAACAAAACAAAAAAACTATTAAATCACATAACAGCAAAAAGCAGAGGCTGTTTTGATTAAATATATTCCATACACTGTGATTCTTCATTTAACTTGGTTATACTAAGATTCATGCAATATTGTACACTAACACTGAACCTTCTTCAGGCTTCATGGCATTGTCTCCTTGTTACTGAAACATGGAGCAGCTGCCAACCAGGCAGATGAGGACCAGTGGACAGCGCTCCATTTTGCTACTCAGAATGGTGATGACAGAACTGCCCGGCTTCTTTTGGACAAAGGAGCAGCAGCAGACACACGAGAAAAAGCCGGTTGGACGCCCCTCCACCTGGCCTGCCAAAATGGCCATGAAACGGTTGTGCGGCTTCTACTGTCACGGCTGTCAGACGAAGCACTTGAGGAGCACGAGAATGCACAAGGGAGGACGCCGCTCTACCTCGCCTGTGTCTATGGGCATCTCAGTATTGCCAAGCTCCTCCTCTCTCAGGGAGCAGACCCCAACACTGCTGACCACTTTCTCTCCACTGCTTTACACCAATCAGCAGAGGAAGGCCATAACAGAGTACTCAGACAGTTGGTGAAAAGTGGAGCACATATCAACAGCGTGGACAGCAGAGGCTACACTCCACTCCACCTGGCTGCTCTAAAGGGCCACACAGGCATTTGCAGGCAGCTGTTGTCAAATGGGGCCAACCCAGATCCCAGGACCCTCCAAGGCTGGACACCCATTCATCTGGCTGCCCTAAAGGGCTATGAAGCCACAGTAGTACAGCTGGAGAGTCAGGGATGCTGTGTGAATGCTAAGGGTGAGAACGGATGGACTCCCCTCCATCTTGCCTGCCACCAGAGTGAGGCAAAAGTGGTGGCTAATCTCCTGGCAGCCAAAGCCGACTCAAACATGACGGAAGACAGTGGAGGGTGGACGCCGCTGCATGTAGCTTGTACCAGTGTTAGTTTACCAAGTGTTCTCCATTTGATTTCACATCATGCAGATGTCAATGCAGTCAACTGGAAGAAAGTGACACCTTTACATTTGGCTGCCCAGCATGGATGTGTCTCTATTGTAGAGGTGCTACTCCTGAATGGAGCTGACAGGAACCTGCTGGACTCTTCTGGATCCACTGCTCTAAATGTGGCCCAGAGGTGTGACAAAGCAGAAATACAGCAACTACTAGAGAAATGATGCAGACCAAGAGGAATGCGAATGTAAGAACCACGTGAAAAAAAACAAAAAAACAAAAAAAGAAAACAAACAAACAAACAAAAAAAAACACTGCCACACTTTCAATCTTGTCTTTCTTAAGACCTTTAATCAAATCAGATTTGGAAAACAGATGTAAACACTTTATGGCATTTAAATGTAATTCATTGTACTTACAGCATTACATCCTAAACATAAGTGGACATTTTTAAATTAACAAAGAATACAATATATACAGTATACACTGTATTTGTCTACACTGCAGATATTGTCAAATTGTTATAACTAATAAATTATTGGTTTGTTTAGCAAACAAATTCAATTTTTATATGATTCTGTTACTAACGCCATGCTGCCACCAACTTTTATTTTTATTCAGAAAATTTGATAAGTGATACTAATGTTTTTTTGTAAAGTCTAATTGAAAGTGGCAATGATGGGATCAGAGTCAGGTGGAACAGTCTGTAGTGAGAAAAAAATAGTCTATTGATTCTCTTGTGAATCATTTTGATTTCTGTGGGTTTTCCTAATAATAGAATTAACACTGATGACCATGATGAAAAATGAACAATTTGGTCTTATACGTCTAACAAAATGGTAAGAGTATTGATTTGAAAACTAGTGGAAAACATTTATTGGCATTATTTAAAAAAAGATTGCTGAACTTTTCAGACTATTAATGCATGCATGATGTGTGAGATGGTCGAAGATAACTAGGAAAATCATACATGAAAGCACAGCCCAGCTGCTTCCAAACTCATTTTGCATAGTGACACCTTAATGACCTGAACACCAAATGCATGGATTCTGGGATTATACTGACCCGCACATGCTTTTCTTCAATGATTGCAGTACCTACAAATCAAATCAAATGAATGGACCGGAGTTCAGACTTAAGGATTTGGTTTGCCACTGTTAAGTGAAACATCTTTTGTGTTATACCTTTATTTCTCCAAATCACGTTTACTTTTAGATTACAGTGTCTACTTATAAATCATTGTCTCTGTCACTCAAATGTTTGTATAACAATGCTAACCCACCTATCTATCCTCCTGTAAGTCTAGCAATGGTGCAGGCAAAAACATTACCATGATTATGTGTGATGGAAGTTTGAGTTTCACCAAAATTGCAATCATGGGAAAACCTGATTTATATTTTCATATCAGGAGCATAATCGGCAACATTTACCTCAGTTCTCTGTATTACAATGAATTAAAATTAATTAGTGTTGTGATGTGGAAAAAGAACATTCTCCCTATAATTTATTCAGTGCAGTTTTCAAAGTGGCTATCATTTGGGAATGCCATACATCTGTGGAATCCACAAAGCTTTCCACTCTATAGGAGACAGATTTCCCATCGAACAACATTTTTGTCCTCCTGCCAACATTCATTTGACAAACAGGCTTTGTGTTTAACCATACCATTGTTCTGATGCCATTTCTTGAAAAATTAAACTCAGGCTTCTAAGAACATCTAATCAAGCCTACCTAAATCAATGGTGCTGCCCCAGCCTTTTTAAACACACAGTGACGCATCAGACACCTTCTATCAGCCAGTAATTGTGTTTGCAGGAGCCTAAACTAATTTGATTTTCTAATAGGGAGACAAGCAGGAAGAGGATAATCTCATGTAAGTTCCTGCTGCCACAAGCCCTGGGAGCAATGTGAAGTAAGAAGAAAACGTCTGCTTATTCTTTTTGTTTAATTTGAAGTGGCACTGCTCCTACATACTACACTCCTGTTATTGTAAGACAAAGTATACAGTTGAAATATCCCCACCTATACAAATAAAAAAGATGAAGGCGTGTAATTATATTTGAACAAGTTATGCAGTAGATCATGTTTAATTATATGGTCCATGGCTACATAATGTTTCAATAGACAAAAATGTATATATATTCATCAGACTGTTAGTGAGGTGGGATGTACATTTAAGTTCAAAGTCCCAAGTCAAAACTCCCAATTCAAAGTCTTAAACTTTGAGTTTCAAGTCCAAACAAGTCATATAGTGCGTTCTATATACAATCTGTTTATAGAGCGCCATACAATCACTGTGATTACATTGAAATACTTAATTCAACATAAAAAACTTTGCTGTTATAAATGCATTTGTGACTGCTCCTTTAAATGCTTTCTAAGAAAAAACAACCCATTTAGTCACTAAGAGATGGTGACTGCACACCCGTTAACAAAAAAGTTCTTATTGTACACAGATAGAAAATTTATTTGCTCATTTTTATTTGCCTCTTGTAGCTCTTAAAGTGAAACCCAACAAATGTTGACATTTTGCTTCCATCTTTGGCATGTTATTCTTGTCAAACCAGTAAAACTTAATTTACCACAGAACTGGTGAACACAATGACATCAGCTAAAACAATAAAACCAGTTTGGGCTCCTGCCCATTTAGAGGTCACCTCTGTGCAGATGGGTTCCTTTTGGATGTAAAATCACATCTTTCATGTTAATTCTTGTTTTTTTTTTGTTTTTTGTTTTTTTTTAAAGATGTCTGTGATGTGCAAATATCTGATCAGGATGAGAGAAATTTGAACAGTTCACCTTCTTAGAAACAGGTATTACGTTACATAATTTTTGAGTTCATATCCCTTAAAAGGGTTTTCTAAAATGATTTTCATCTTGTCCTTCCCAAAGTAAAACAAAACACGTTTTGTCATTAAGAGTCCAACCAAGAAACTGGGATTTGATCAAATGTTTCCATACATAGCATAATGACAATCTGTCAAATTAAAACTCTGTGGAAAAATATGCTGATTTTCAGTTGGGTAATTTTACTTTTGCAGCCACATTATTATGACATGGCAAAGGTATCAAGTCTTTCTGAGTCAAAACCAGAGTGAATCCAAGTGATGTTACAAGTCAGAGGAGTCAAATTTGAATCTTTTTTTGATTGTGTCAAGTGGAGTCAACTAAACCTCTGCTGTTAGGAAAGGCAGCTATCCTCTTGATGATAGGCTTTAATCTGGCTACTTATCGGTATATTTAGCTGCTCAGAGGAGAGTCTTCATGTGCTCTCTGCAGAGTTCCTCTTAACCAGCAGGGATAAACTCACCATTGAGCTGTGCCCTGTGGTGTTAAGCAGCTGCAGTCATGGCTAATGCAGCTGGGTCTTTTGACCCAGGTGTACCACCTCAGCAGGCATCTAGGCAGAATCTCTGGTCCTTGCCATGATAATTGATTAAGTGATCTATCATGTTTCCACAGGGATGTTTTTTTTTTTTTTTNTTTTTTTTTTTTTTTACTAAAGTGATGATGTGGAAAACATTTTTTTACCCTGTCATCTCTTAGCGACCTCTGCTATATGATTGTGATGGCAGAAAGAGAAAGTCTTGATAAAACCACAAGGTTACCATTGAACGACAAGCTTTGTAGTTGTGTCGATTAGAAATTACTTTCTCATCAAAGGAGCAGTAAGAAAAAAATTAAGAAACATTACACATCAGCCTTTAGAAAGATTAGTCTTAATTATTCCCTTAAGCATTCCCTGAATGATAATATATTCTTAAAGATATTGAGCTATTGTTGTTAAATTGCCTTGTTTTCTCTAGTGTATTCTTATTATCCCTCCACTTCTCTTTCCTTGGTGCCGTCATGTTCTTCAGAGATGATTAATGGTGGGTCTCACTGCTATCTCCCCAACACAGAGCAGAACCCTCTGCTCAGTAGCTTTACATGTCTTGAACACCCTACAATATACTTTACACAGTAAGAGAGCATCTCACACTGCAGAGGACTGCATGTCCCACATCTGGCTGGTAGAAATCACACTATCTCTGTATGATAATTGTTTCTTTCCCTTTGCTACATAATTCTCCCACAAATTTATCTCTTTGAAGTCATGGAGATCTGTCAGAATTTAGCCTCTGGTTTCATTTTTTTAATAACTGTTCTGTGGCTCAGATGCTGCTTAGTCCATGGATTAATTAAACAATTTTCAGCATTATCTCTATACAATTGTTGGCTCATGCTCTGTTAGCAGTCATAATGCTGAGCAGTCAGACATCCAACATTGAATGTGCAGTTGTCAGGTAAAGCAGATATTTCCCTTTAGAAACACTGGCAACATTCAAGACTGTTAAAACATTTACAATAATATCACTATGTAAAAATCTAAATGAACAAAACATGACATGGGTCCCATGTATGCATTCCTGTTGTTTTTAGTAGTACTGGTAGTTGCAGTAGTAGTTGTAGTATCATGAAATGTTCCAAAATCCCACTAGTAGCATGAACATACCTAACAATGATCCAGTCAGTGTGTGAATATGTGATGCAGACATCCAGAAATCTGGATTAATTGTGTGCTTATACAGCATTAACTGTAGGTGTTGATTTTGATTTTCTTCCTTATTTGAAATTATCACTCTAAAACAGGTTAAGTTGAGAAAAGAGGGATAACTTCAAGGTGTAGGAGGAAAGGAGGATAACCTGAGAACAGAGGAGTCCATTTGTAAATGTGCATGTCTCCAAAAATCTTATCATTATGTTGCCAAGAAACAAATGTGTTTACAGTGAAGAGAACACTGTTTTTGAGGACATATAGATGTTACGCGCAAATGAGAATTTTTCTGCTCATAGTTTAGAAAATAGATGCTCCAACTTATACCAGGGATACCATTTATAATCAACATTACATAATTGTGGTTTGCTCTCTAATTTCTACAGAAGGCTGGGTAGATGTGATTAATCCTCATTTGAAAGTTTCCTGCAGCGGCTTTTCATTTTCCCTATTCATGTGTGATAATTACCTAACTATGTATCTGAATACAGATATGTCAACTTTTTTTCAACTAAGTAATCTTCATGGATAACTCACACACTGTAAGCCCAGTGGGAGCTTTAAAATAAAAGATCTGAAATGAATCTTTAACACCCTGCTGACACAAATCTTGCAACACAAATCCATCTCTCCTTTCAATTATGATAAACCATCTTCTCTATGGGGGGGGAGGAGGGCACTAAATGGAAAGAAAGCACATTGCCTTAAGCGGGATACAGCAGTAATTGCTGGATACTGCTGAAACATTGTGGAATGATGCATCTGCACTGTGCCAGTCTCAATTTTAGGGGAAGGCGGGGGGCTAAGAGGGGTNTGTTGGGGGGCTGTTGGAAGGCAGGTTAACTGTAGTTAAGTTCTCTGTTATTAATACAAGTCCAGCATAAATTAATAATGTAAGAAAAAAAAAAGGCATGCGGGGCACCAACTCTTAACATCTTTCTAGGCCAGTGATTTCCAAAGTGTGAGTTGAGGCCCCGGTGGACCATGAAGGAACTGTGGCTGGGCTGCGAGAGAGGGAGAAATTTTTAAAATCAAATAAAAAAAATTATTATCTTAAAATATTTTTAAAAGATTTTTTTATGAGAAGAATACATGAATAACTAATCAGATTTTACTGTTCCTTGAATGTTATCATTTGGACATTAGGACGGGAATGCTGGCGCATGCTGGTCTCTCCTCCTCTTGCTTTTGTTTTTGTTTCATTTTGTTTTTCCTGTTTTTGCTGTATTCCAGTTTGGGAATGGTGATTGTTTTGTGGAATGTTTGTGGGCTCTTTTCTCTGTGAGTTCTTTGCTGGACTTCTTTTTCCTGCTGAGCTGCTGGCTGACTGGAGCTAGCTTGGTGATGCTGGCATTAACGTCTTTTGGCTGTTTTCTGTGTGTTGCCTCCTGCTGGGACTGTTTGGTTGCCAGGACGATCTTGTTTCGGCATCTGTGAAGCTGGGGTGATTGTGATCGCGTTGGGTCATCTGATGGCTGGCGGGCATGGGTCCTCCGCCTGCCGGGTTGGGCTACTGGAGATGGATCTTTCGGCTGTGCTGCTCCTCATCTCTTCCCAGACCTACACTCCCTCCTGCTCCCTCATCAGCTGGTCTAGTCTACTCTCTGTTTGGGACTTCAGTCTCACCACCATGGGTGCCAGGTCTTCTCTCATACTCTGTCTCTGCTCCCAGACTATGGAACTCTCTCTCTCTCTCCACATCCATTAGCTGGACTCTGTTGCCAATTTTGAACTGCCGTCAAATTGCACCTTTTTGAGCTGGCTTATCCATTTTTAGTCCACCTGTGTCTGTGCTATTGTCAAGGATACTGTTTTATGTTTTACGTCTGATTTTATTGGTGTTTATGTTCTTTGTTAAGCGACTTGGGTATCTAGAAAAGCGCTATATAAATAGAATGTATTAGTATTATTTTGTGGCTGGGCCTGGGTAATATGTTTCGCACGCGGGGGGAGGTGGGGGCAGCTGACCAATTTAACAATTTAGGGGTCCTTGACATGATAAAGTTTTGGAACCCCTGTTCTAGGCTGTACAGGTCAAAAACTCTGCATACTCAGTAAATTACTAGCAAAACGATATACGTATAGCATTAGAGAACAGAGTTATGTCAAACAGCATTTCTCCTTGGACAGATTGACAGGAGACGTGATCAGACAGAGTAGAGAGCAGTGAATGAAACACCATTCAAATATGTATCTGTCTCATTTCCTTCTGCCTTCACCTCTTGTCCTTCAGGCTCCAATAGAGATTCACTAGAGATACAACCTCTGCAGATGAAGGAGAATTATTTTCATCATAGACTGCTCCACTTCTTTAAAGCCAAACTCATCAGCCACTGCTTCACACTCCCTGTCACTCTCCACCGAGCTCTTCACTCACTCATATGCAGCACACACACCCAAGCAGAGACATTTGCACTTAATGACAGTATTTACTATATGTGGTGTTTCACACTTGATAACTGCACAAAATTAAAAGACATTCAGGGGGAAAAAATTGTTTTTGAGTGTATAAAAGTGTGTTGTAGATGCAATCTAACAAGAGCAAAGTTATGCAAGCAACCTATCAAGCTATTGTTTGTTAGTTCCTGCTAACAAACAAACTAAACAAAATTAAACCAATGAGTGCAAGGGATAACCTCCTCAGTGTAGGCCTGTGGTTCTTAATGTTGGGGATGGGGTGAGGGGTGCTAAAATCAGTTATTTTAAAACAAATACAAACCTATTTGCAGAAAGATTATTACAAAAATAAAATCCAGGGTGTTTTTTTTCTCTCCAGCTTGATGAACTTACTGATGCTACAGGAGAGGTACATGTACCGGTTTACGTCACATTGTTGAAGCAGGAAAAAATAACAGATTTTTTTATTCTGTTGCCCCCTCCCAGATGAGCCAGGGTTGCAACTTTTTGCATGCTGGATTCATATGTATGTGAAAATGACATTGATCAGAAGAACTATGTGGGAATCCCCTCTGACAGTGCATAGGCCATAACTGGTAAACAGTGGATTGGTGGCAAAATGCCACGACCTCAAAGAAGTAATTGATGAAGCAGTACGTACAGTCAACTCAATCAAAATGAGTACAACAACTTTTCAAAGTTCTCTGTCAAGAGATGGCAGAACACCACCAGCTGCTGTACGATAGCAAAGTAGGATGGCTTTCCAGAGGACAACTTTTCAATTGGCTTTACAAGCTTTGGGAGGAGGTGAGGCTCTGTTTTTTGGAAAATAAACTCTGCTTGCTGCAAAGTTTTCTGATGATAAATGGCTTGTCCTGACAGCCTGCCTTGCTGACATTTTACGTCAACTTAATGATCTGAATGTAGGACTTCAGGGTAAAAATGCTTCCCTCTTCACCCTGTCTGATAAAATTGCAGCATGGATCAGAAAACTGTCACTGTGGCTGACTTGTCTTGAAAATGATAATTCTGATGCTCTCCCATTATTGGATGATTTTCTGCATGAGAATAATGTGTCACAAGCTGATTTACAGGTGGTTATTGGGGCTCATCTCAATGAAATGCTAACGCAAATTTGGGAGTATTTTCCTGAAAATCATGCAATTTCTCATAAAGAAGAATTGAATGAGTCATTGATTGATATAGCAACACATAGTACGGTTCTGAAGGAGATGTTTCTGACAAGCCACTGGCTGAATTTTTGATATCACTGCAAAGGACTGAGTGATGTGGCATTTAAAAAAAACTTCTATTTGCATCAACATAACTCTGTGAGGCTGGCTTTTCAGCACTGGTGTGCCTGAAAAACAAGTACAGACACCAAGACTTTAGTTGTGAAAACGGGGTCACACTCGCAAAAAAGTTAAACCACTTTTCTAGGTAATTAATGTGGAAATATGACCTACTTTGTTCACTTGCCAAAAGTGAATATTAAAACATGACAGATCTTCACCCTGTGATAAAGTTAAATAACCCATTATGACATATTTTGTCTACATAGATAACTGATAAGTCATTATTTTCAATACTAATGTTCAATAGTAGAGCAGATTAAGGTGAGACTGGTACCTGAGACTGTTGGAAGGCACTAAAATCCTTTAATTCAACCCTCTATGCACCGTATGTGAAGATTGCAGTATTAAAATTTCATCAACATTTCTCTATATTGAAAATGATGGATCTGAGTATGCTTACCAGAGCTTTCTATTTGTAAAAAAAAATAAAGTCTACGCTGTGTGGAAAAGCTCATTTGGGATCATTTATAGTGTATTCCTCTTTCTCTCTCTCTCTCTCTCTCTCTCTCTGTGTATCAGGACATCAGCTATACAGATTCAGATAAAATCACACAAGGCAGAGAATTTATTTTTGATTTTGTTTACTATATACTTTTTACACCACGGCATGGATCATGTGATGCAGATGCATCCAGAAGTATTAGTAATAAAGTAGGAGTGGCTTTTACAGTTCCAGAATTTAACATTCAGGTTAGCAAAAGAATTTCAAACAGCTTATCAGTATACACAGGTGAAATGGTAGCTATTCTGTTGGCATTGATGTGGGTAGAGGAAATTAGACCTTTAAGAGTGATAATATGTTCAGACTCCAGTTCATCATTATACAATATAAAAAATCATCAGTCAGAGACCAGATATACTGATTGAAATATTACAGACTTTGTATAGAATTTGCATGATGGGATTATATGTGGTGTTTTTATGGGTCCCAGCTCATGTTGGCATAAAAGGAAATGAAATCACAGATAAACTAGCTAAACAAGCTACAGGAAAACAGTGTGAGGATATAAAGTACAGTAAATCAGAAATGAAAAGCATAATTAAACAGTCAATTAATCAAAGATGGCAAAAACAGTGGGATGAGGAAAGAAGAGGACGGTGGTATTACAATATTCAAAGATCGGCAGGGAAAATGAGATCAGCAGGTAGAAATCGAAGAGATGAAACAAATCATTTTGAGGTTTGGACACACAGGGTTGAATGTTTCACTTTTTAAAACAGGAAGACATAATTCAGGAAGATGTAGTTATTGCAATGTAGATGAAACAACAGAACATGTAATGATAGAATGTCCACAATATACAGAGGAGAGAAGGGAGACGATGAACAGTCTAAAAGAGAGAAAGGTAAAATTTAATCTGAAAGATATGTTACAACAAAGNTTTTTTTTTTTTTTTTTTTTTTTTTTTTTTTTTGTTAAAGAAATAATTGAATCCAGATCCACACTCCTCAACAGTTGTTGGCAGTAATGCACCAATTTGTTGTTTGCCGCCATAAAATTTTAAAGAAGAAGAAGAATGGATCCTATGATGTCTTGTTCATACACCACACTGGTAGGCTAGCACTATCTTGCTAGTTCTTTCTTGAGCTCAGCTAAAATTTTGCACATTGCTTGTTTGGTAGTTTTTCAGCCAGCCACATGGTTTGCACCAACAGTACAAAGCATTCAGCACTTGACACTAATACAATGCAATGAGAGAACAAAGCTAAAGCTATGTTTTTTTTTTTTTAATGTNACTTGACACTAATACAATGCAATGAGAGAACAAAGCTAAAGCTATGTTTTTTTTTTTTTAATGTGGCGAACGCTGCATTTTAGTGAAAACTGCCTTAAAACAAGCTAAGCTCCAAATGACACACCAGAGAAAAGTAGCTAGCTGGAAAGTAGCTAAAATAGCTTACCTGTCATAAAGGGATCACCACACACTCGGGGACATTCCTGTACTTGGTGGCGTTCCTGTTAACAGCCAGCCATTTCACCTGAGGCTCCAGGTAAGCAAAAAAAAACAAAAACGCACAGTTGAAATGCAGTGACCAGGGGCAAGGCGACAGCACAGACCAGCTGGGACCCGAGCTGTGAGGAGTCTCCCGAGTCCAGACGAGCAACAGCCGAACAGTCCTCCAACAATGACAATGGTGAACGCCCAGAAACACCTCCAAACAGCGCCCCACTGGTCAGCCGGTAGGGCGCGANTTTTTTTTTTTTTTTTTTAAACTTTATTTGCGCGGTGACACCAGAGTTTGAATGAACACAGGCGGCCACAAACTGACAACAGTCATGGACACAAAATGAAGAGGACTTAACTCTCAGGTTCTAAAATGAGAAATGGGAAACAAGAAGAATAGGAAAAGAGGGAGCAGGAGAGGTAATTGTGGACATTATATGACAAACAAATGAATATAGTCCAGTCCACTGTAGCTAGCTACATGTACAGTATAGCTTTATGTTTGGCACACAGCAAGATAAATTGTTTGTCATATGGATTGGAGTTGAATTTCCCTTTGAAACATAAGCTGACTTAGTTCACAGTGATAATTGAATTTGTTATGTTGGGCTAGCTATCTGACTAAGTTAACAGCGTGAAGGTCATTGCATAGCCAGTTTTAGGAGTTATTTCAATTGCCTGTTGCTAGATATTTGGTTTAACAAGTTACCCAAAGACAGTAGTTGTTTGAGCTGGTATTGTCTAAATCTTGTGCTATTTTATCCTTCCTAATGTTATTTGTTACTTTGATAGATATGGCCTTATATTCCCTCTCTCTCTCTCTCTCTCTCTCTCTCTCTCTCTTTGTGTGTGTGTGTGTGTGTGTGTATGCACGCATGTCACTGTCTTTGCACAACATGTTATAGCTGCAGTACAATATTACATAGAGAAATTACTGCCATATGTTTTCTCTTTTTCTTACCCCAAGTTGGTCCACAGTCACTGATAATGCTGTATTAGAGCTGTATTAGTCGTATCAGTGCATTACGATGCACTGATACGACTAATACTGACATGACTTTCTTTTTATATTGTTTCTCTCTGTTTGTTCATATATACTGTATCCCCCCCCCCNCCCCCCCCCCCTTTTTTTTTTTATTAAGCAGGTCCATCAACATCCACTGCCAACAGCTCAGTTTCCACAAACACATCACCTGTACATGATGATGAAGACTATAAACCACTTACTCATTTGACCACCACAACAGAAGATGCCTCCGTTACATCACCAGCTTCAGAGTAAGGTAATGATTATCTCATCTTGAAAAAAAAAAATACTCCAAAGGGCCCCAAGGGTCCCAAGCATTTATTTTTGCCTGTGGCCCCCACAGACATTAGATTTGCTTCTGGCAAGAAGCAAATAGACTAAACAAGAAACTTTACCAGTATGGAGCAGAAACATATAGTCATGTGGCAGTGCTTAATGGCCTTTAGACCTTTTCTAAGATTAAATTGTCTCAAAATTTGAGTCCCTTTAAAAAAAAAAAAAAAATCATGTATTTTTCACATTTGCTGTTTTTGATTAGTTTTGCAAAAATCCTTTCCTGGATTCACCTTAATGAAAACAATGAGTCTTCTTGTCTTTTATTTGTAAATTGAACCATTTACTAGAAGTCTTAACTTTAGAAGTATATGAATCTGTGCAGCATGGCCCTGAAATTCCCACTGGGCTCAGCCAGTCCCATAGGCCCAGTCTGAAAATGTAAGGGCAGAATTTGGGCAGAATTTTTACCAAGTGGCATGTTACAGTATACTACATCACTATGAATATTAATGAGTGGAGTTGTTTGTGACCTAAAAACGATTACTCACTTTGACTAAAAAAAAAAAAAAAAAAAAAAGACAGTAAAATATCAATCGGCATAATTGATTCTATGCAAAGCAAAGCTGTTGATCTGTTGGTGAAATTATAGCTCATCTGGAAAAGAGATGAGTCACATGGTAAAAAGTCAAAAATGCTCTTAATGCTATAGTTAGTATTGCCTTTGTCCGTAAAGACACAATAGCTTCATATGTCCACTGTACCACCTAAATGTTCTGTGTTGATGTTTAGAGGACAGAGAGAGCAGCTGGCTACATTGCTACTATAGATAAGGCAGAACCATTTATTCTGGTTGGTCTGACCTTGTTAGTTGTTTGCTGGAATAGGGTTGTTAATACATTACAAAAGCAAACAAAATAGATGTCTTTCTGTGTATGTGGCTCAGCTGCAGCACCATTCTGACTGTAGAGGAGAGTGAAGAGAGGAATGGAGTGGAGGGAGTGTTCAAAACTGTGAAGAGAGAGAGAAACTGGAAGGAACTTGAGTGGAAGGACTCATCTCACCAAGAGTGTGGTCACGACTATCCGCACCAAGAGAGTTCCCCAATCTCATTCATCCCCAGCACTATTAGCACAACATAATCGCACTGCTGCTACAACAACCGTTGGCTTCTGATTTGATAGCACATGTTAAGATTTAGACTGATACTCTGCCATAGGGGGTATAAATGATTACAAATGACTTTAGCCTCTCCACAGATATTCACTAAGGTGGGAAGGAGCCAGTTGGCATGTAGCACGCAGAAAGAAGGAGTGAGTTGAAATATTCTTGTAATACCCGAGTGTAATGCTTAAATCATTCACTTTCATCATGGAATCCAGCACTGCAAAGCATATCCACCCAGGTTTATACAATTAGAGCAGAAACAAGACTGGAAACATCCACTATCCAATCAGTTTTCATTTCCCCTCGTCTAACAGTTTCTCCCCTCAGACTAAGAGATTAAACAGTTTCCATGTTTTGAAAAATTACTTGTTCCTTCAGCATGTGATTGATTTAATGGTGCCACTGTGGAAGAGGCACTGCTTCGTCCCTAATGATATCCTGATTGGCAAAGCTTCATCTCTTCATCAGATACTTAAGATTTCCCTAGAAATGAGCAGGTACATCATATCATAATTCACCATAAGTGAAGCCATTATTATTTTTGATTTTTAGCAGTCAGCTAAGCTAAGAATTTGAACTTTGGATAAAGATAATTCAGATTAATTTAGGTTACATTCACATTACAGGCCCTAATGATCATTTCTGATTTTTTTTTAGTCATCTGATCTTTTTTGTCTTGAAGGTTCACATTCGTGTTTGTAAGTGACCCACATGTGACATTAGTGTGAACACAGCTCTGCCCCACAAGTCCACACATGCACAATTTAGCAAAAACCTGATGTCCATGTACTCATGAACAACAACTAAAAAACAAACAATAAAAATGGAACTTCGCTCAGCCATTTCTCATACAATTTATTTTAAAAGTGCTTGCTTCCAGTATGTTCCTATTTTTTTTTGTTTTTTTTTTTTTTTTNTTTTTTTTTTTTTTAGTTTGGATGGAAGCCTCTCCATATACTGTATACTGTATCCAACAGATATGAACTCTTCTCGTCTCTCCACTGACCCCTTAAGCTGTTGTCCCTGTCCTCCATATTTATTTTTACTGTGCTGCAAGGTACCAACACTGAATTATATACAGTGGTGTGCACCAGAGAAGTGAGATGTAAAAAAAAAAAAACCCCAAAAAAACACATGAATTCTGATCTGACTATTCACACGTGGTCACATACCCAAGAGATCAGATAGGAATCAGATCAAGGTCCAAATCTGATATGAAAAAAATCTGATTTGGTTTGTTCACACTGCTTAGAAAACAAACAAACAAAAATATCTATGCTACATATAGGAAAAAAGCCTGTATTGTGAACATAGTGTTCGCTGTTTGAACATTCTTTATATTTCTTTCTTTCTGAGCATTTGCTGCCATTACAAAATGCCTCTATTAACATCACAATATATAACATATAAATCATGAAAAGACTGTTTAAAAAGCTGCAGTAAGGCAGTGTCCCAACATTCCTCTTCTTGTTGTCTGCAAATATGTCACACAGTTCCAAATGAAGATGATAATTTAATAATTACTGACATCCTGGTAGGCTGCTCAGGAGGCTGTTTGCTAATCACTGTAACACATATTTTAAGAATGTCCTGATAAGAGCTGTTCAAAACCTTGAGAGTGACTCAGCGGTGCGTGAATGAAGATAAGAATCCAAAGGCCACAACACTGAATCTTTTGTTAGGTTTTGATAAGTAGTCCACTGCTGCTCAGTTTGAAAATGTGGTAAATTATAATACAGTGTTCAGATGATAAAACAACCCTCTGTCTCATACGCAAAAATTACCTGGAATTAAATCAAACTCCTTCAAATGCTATGAAGCTTATCAGCTCATTTACAAATGATAATATTGAGTTACAGTAATGGTGGTAATAGGTGCTCTAAATGTAACATTAGTCCTCACTTTTACTGACCGCTTTTGTACCAGTAGTATCTTTCTGTGGTTTTCTACACACCAGACTAGTAAAATACTTCACACACTTCTTAATTTGTACAGTAAAATTTAATGCAACATGATTTGGATCAATAGGCGCCATCACTTAAGCAAAGAACAATATATAACAACTGGCAGCAATGATGGAAACACATTTTGTTGTATGATGTTACTGTAGTTGTAGTTGTAATTGCAGCTACATCATTGTCTTTTACAATAATAACATTAAACGAAGGCAGGAGTTTCCTATAAATTCAACTCAATCATATTTGGGGTGCTGTATGTACATATTTGGGTGCTAACAGTTGTTGTGCTGAATATTTGTGCTTTGGGGCTCTGCGATTCCAGTCTTTTTGTTAAAATAATTTCTACCTAGACTGTCATTCTTTCTCATTAAACAGTCTGCAGCTTTTAAAGGGGATGAGAGCAGCTTATATGATTGGTTATTATTTAAACCTGCCCTACTCACTGCCACCTGTATTCCTGCTAATAACATAGGCTACTTTTCATTCTGCTCAATGCAATCTCTTTTTCAGTTTGCACCATGCTGTGCCAGTTTCAAGAAATTAGCAGCCATTACTGTATCAGAAGGTAGCCTAGAAGTGAGGTTGGGTTTCAGTTGTCAGAAAGAATTGTGGCTGTATTGAACAGTATTTGTAATAGGCCATTCTTTCCAGTAAAAATGTCATTAGTTCACAACAAGATTTCGGTTGCCTACTGTTGTCTTTATAAAACAAGTGTAATTGTAATTCACACTGTTCAGCTGTTCAGGCAGCAAGCAAATCGGTGGCCTCTGTGAGAGACACAGCAAGGGCAACTGTTTGATTTGTTAAGATTCACTAAGAAGTCATAAGAAATTTTTCCACAAAGAAATGCCATGTTGTGCCTCTTTGTGGCACTCTTTGGTGGTACTTGATGGTCCAGCAGTATGTACAGAACCCCACTTTTTCTTTAACTCTCCTCTAATCTCTGACTATTTTTGGACATGGCAGTCATAGAACCAAGCACAGCTCGTGTCTGTATAAAGATGACAAGGGAGAGCATCTACTGCCAACTGGAAGGAGTAAAGATGACAGATAAAAGGAAGTCTTTCCTTAGAGAACCTGTGTTTGAAGCTCCAGAATCTCTCTTTATCCACAGGTGCCTGCCAAGATTACCTGGTTAGTTGTAGAAATCGCCTTTGATATATTCATTAGACCTTATGGCAGAATCAGTGTTATGGTGTCTAACATCATAGATGGAGAGAGAACAGTGCTTGGTCGTGTGTTATTTAAGGCGCTGGGATGTGCTGCAGTCAGAGTGTGCTTCTTATGGGAGCACAAAAGTGGAATGGTGGTGTATCAGCAGTCTGTTGATTTGAGCCCTGGGGATGGGGTGACACTGGGTGCAGGCTGACATTTAGCACATACTCTGCTGTGGACTGCTGTGTGTGTGTGTGTGTGTGTGTGTGTGTGTGTGTGTGTGTGTGTTCATTTGTGTGTCTCATATAAGTCTTTCAGTCACACTGTGTTTACAGTAACAAGCACTCAACAATAATGAATTCAGATGATTTACCAATCTTTAATCCAGATACATGTCATGACCATAAATTACATACCAAACAAACAACACAAACAAAGCACAAATTAAATACAGAATATAATAGCTATTAACAGCAATGGAATGTAATATTTAAAAAAATGAAATTCAAGGTTATTGTTTCATGTGTGTATGGTTGATTCAGACTAATTACGAAGCTTGAAAATGATTCTTCAAAAATCAAATCTTCAAATTAATAGCCAGTACAGCAACATCTGCCAATTATAATGATGCAGTAGCTATTATAAAGAGAAACACGGTGCCAACATCTGTCTCAGCCATGATTGGTGCTAGTCCAAGACGATGGTGTGGGAAATCCCATAGGATTTTATAATGGGAATAAAAACTGTAAATGTGTCAGATACGACTATGGGAGATCCATATATAGCAGAGACATTACAAATGGATCATATGCATCTGTGCCAGTAAACAGGGTGTAGAGAAATTACATATTACTGAACATTAAAATATGACATGCTTCTTAGAAATGAACATTTCAGAGAAGAGAATGCCTCCTGGTTGTACCAGTACAGTTGTCTATGGTGAAATATTTGTTGGCTGTGTTACTAGAAATTATTATATTCATCTTTTTCATCAACAACCCTGTGTCTTGGCTCCTTCACAGAACATAACATCCTCTCTCTGACACTGGTTGCCAAAGGGAAAATAGAATTCAAATATCGCAGGAGATGGTGAAGCCCATTAAACTGTGTCACCAAGTACATCACATCAGCCAGATGCTGCCTGAAGGGGCTCAGTGAAACTGACAAAACACACATCTTCTTACTTTGTTGTTGTACCAAAAGAAAAGAGGAAATTAAAAGGCATTAGGAACCTCTGAGTTTGAATAAGGATTTCACAATACTTTGACTGCCTGACGTGGTAAACCAAAGAAAATGTAATTGCTATCAAGAGAATCCTTAAACACTAACTTTTTTCAGTAACGACAAGGGAGTTAATCATCTTTTTGATAAAGCAATATATACTGTAGTCATCTTCATCACAACCACAGCATGTTTTGTTGCTCTTCAATGTGATGTGGATGTGATGAGTAAAAGCAAACCATGGTTCTCAACTTTTACATCATCAAAATTCCACATTTAAATATCGTGGCTGACAGTGATGGAACAATTTGAACAGCAATAATGGTCAAGTAAAATGACCAACAAGACTTGCTAACTGCCCAGGAACACTGAGCAACACTTGGAACAGTATGTCAACATTAACAAGTGTTTGTCCAGTCAAATTTAATCTGTGGTAACTGCACATTAAGAAGCGTTGTTGTAGCCATTATTTTAGTTTAGCGAAGTTCACCTCACTTGCTGTTTGGTCAGAACAAAAGTCCTGGTGGAGCATCTTCAGGGTTTGCACATATTCACATTGTTACATCTGGAAGCTGCAAAGTCTGCGTACATACAGGCCAACAGTTAACCAAGAAACAACACTACTGCAGCAGCTAGGGTTCCAGTCCCTTCCAACAACATTACTCAATACAAACCTGTCCTGAGAATTACTGCTGAACAATTGCATATTATACTGTATATGGCTGGATTTGTTGACAGACGGTGAACACTGATATTCATGTGGCACTTTTCGTCATCTCATAGCTTCATTTATTGGACATCTTTTAGAATGTTTTGTTAAACATACATTTCATTAGAAGTTGAGGAGCAGTATAGCATGCATCACAATTCCACTGCAGGCATATAATCACAGTTTTAAAACTATATACACATAATAATAATAATAATAATAATAATAATAATAGTTTGTACATGTTCAATTTATAAAATTGCAAATATGTGGATACTGGCCACATGATACATAAGATCTTGTTTTTTTAATGCACACTCCAATCAGTAATAACTTGTAAGATTAGGAGCTCTCCTATTGTTTTAATACTGCAATAAACACTGACATATCGAGAAAAACTGCAGAAAATCTCTCATCAAAACGGAAAATACACACACAATAAATAGCAGTTTTCAACTGGCATGTGTGCTGTATACACAGATGGCTCCTTACTTGACAAACACAATGATTTTTTGAGAACAATGTTAAAATTGTTCTTTTATCCAAGAACAGGTCATGGTTACAGACATTTCTTGTTTTACATTCAGTGATTTTAGAAGAACATACAGTAACTCCACAAACAATTCACACAGAGCCTGAACTTGCTTTTCAGAAGACACTCTCAGGTTTCTAGTAACTCAGTTCCATAAACGGAGATCATATTTTGCCCTGTGATGCCTTTTCCTTTCCCTTAAGGATGAGGTATTTACCAGAGGAGATGACTCTCTTCATCTCTCCAGCCTCAGTCTGATCAGATGGGTGTTGCCACAGTTTAACAGTGCAGGATCTTGATGAATGCCTTTCTGAACTCCACATTAAAAGTGGTGTAGATGATAGGATTTACGGCACTATTGACATAGCCCAGCCAAGTGAAGGCATTATACATCTCAGCGGGAACTCTACACTTGGTACAGTGGGTGTTCAAGATGTGTGTAATGAAAAACGGCAGCCAGCATATGATGAATACACCTAAAGAAATGAAAAATGAAGATTAGAAGAGACACAGACATGGTAGAATAGAAATAAATTTAAGAAGCCTTTTTAGACACAAAACTGTTTTAGATCCTTCAAAAATTTTTTTAGAAGGAAATATAAAAACACATACAAAAGTAGCCAGGGTCCTCAGATGTTTGGGAGCTTACGCATAAAAGATATTCTTTCTGTACTGTACAGAAATTTTATTATGTTTGTACAGTGGCTGTTTGTGTTTAATTTTAACTTCAACAGTTTTGGCTCATTTTACAGAAAATGACAAATAAAAAAACTCCTGATTGATAATAAATGAACTAAGTTACCTAGGACAATGGCTAACATCTGAGTGGCCTTCTTCTCTTTCTGCTGGGAGATCTTCCTCTTGCTCAAAGTTTTCACAGAGGTCTGAGTCTTGCCATTGGGTAAAGCCTGCGTCTGGAAGGCTTTGGTCACAGCGGGTGCAGGATCTCCCAGAGCCTCCTTAGTAGGGTTCCCATTCTTTTCTGATTTTAGTCCCTCCTCAGGAGGTGTGGGCGGGGAGAAGGTGGGGCTAGCATTGCTCTTGTTGGGCACTAATAGTTGGTGGCTGGTAGCAGGAGTGTCTCCCAGTGCACAGTGTGGCTGCTCCTTCTGTTTCGGGCTGCTGCAGCTCTGCAGTTCATCCAACTCCACATCTTCCCCCTCATTGGCTACATCTTTGATGAATATCTGAGCAATGTTAAGATTAAGGCATTCAGATTCATAGATTCAGGGTAAGTTTTGAGTTATGTAATGTAAAATGATTATAAATCCATTGTTAATTTGCTTTGTTCATAGCAGTGGGAAGATTGCTCTTTTAGCTATATTTTCTCTGAGAGATGGATGAAAATGAAATCTTTACAGGCAAAACAAACATCTACTTCAAATGATTACACTTCCTGCAAAAAGGTGAATAGCGGAATAATGAAAGACAACACACCACTTTCTTCTTGTTGACAGGAAAACTCCCATTAGATTTAACAATCATGGTACACAACCTCACATCCTCTGGATGAGTGCACTTATCCTGCAAGAAAAACAGCTGTATCAGGCTACAAGAGGTAGTGGCACAAGCACAACTGACAGAAGGCTTTCTAAGCACAGGTCCCACTGCCTAAAACAAAGGTTTTGGGAGCTGCAGGCTTTGTCATTTACATTTAACTGAAAATGCAATAAATTGTTGGCTGAGTTTATTTCAATCAAGCTAAAACAAACATCCAACAAAGTAACAACAGATAATTTTTTATTAAAAGTATTTTTTCCTTAATTATTTTCGCAATCCATCAATTGTTATGTAAAGCTTTCAGAGAACATTTAATTCTATTGTAATGTATAGTTTACATTCCTAATAAACATATGTTTGTCACCCTCTTTCTCTCCTTCCCTCTCTCTTTCTCATCACACACACATGAACATGAGTAATGTGGTACACTGGATCAAAAGCATTACTTGGCTTCCTGTGCTCAGCACATTAAGCTTCACGATGTCACTAAAATTAATGAGAAAAGCAAAGGTTGTTTAAGGTTCATCATATTTAGTGTTGCATGAAGTCTTTCCACACAGAAACGTGACAGTCCAATAAATGTTGAATTAAGTTGAAATGGGTACTCTGGAATTGTTATGGTTATGGTTATGGTGCATTTTATGTAAATATTGGGGGGAAATGTACTCAGAAGGCTTGAGGTGTAATTGAGCCTTGCCCTTTCAGCCTCTTGAATGATATCCATTGTTGTTTTTTCAGAGAAAATCAATCTGTTTCATGTCTCTCCTTTTGCAATATCTTGTTTCATAATCCACTGCCTGTCCATAAAACCATCAAGTATAATTGGGTTGAGAAAATGATTGATGACATTTTTAGAGCTAAAACAAATGTTTGCTTTAAAATGAATTAAAAGGACAAAAGATTTTTTTTTTTCTGTATAAAGATATTTTTTTTACTGAAACCATATTTTATTTGTCAAACTGGGGTATACAGGGCCCATATTGTTACAGTAGCTCACCTTCAGTGAAGCAGTAACATCACGGTTGGCAGGCTGACAGATGTGTTGTTTTGGTTTTGTGTTGACACGTTTCCTTCGCTTCCTTAGCACCACATAAATTTGCACATAAACCAGCAGCGTGATGATGAAGGGAACATAGAAGGAAACGATGGAAGAGTATACCACAAAGGCTGGATTGGCGATCACACAGAGAGACTCATCGCGAGTAGCTGGGGAGAAGAGAACATGATAAGTGAAGGCTTTAGAACTGCATCTAGCTGTTGTATGTTTCCCTTCAAAGTCCACTGAGCTCATCTGACAGTTGCTTTTATGCAAGACAGGAGGCATCTGAATATCTAAAAACTCCGACAACTTTATCTACCTATAAAGACAGAGATCTCTGTCTATGTCACCAATGTCCTCGAACCCGGTACTGTATGAAGCTGAAATTTGGCAGGTTCATACTCTCAGGACCCAAGGGCATGCAGTGTCGTGAAGTTGTTTGGATGAGTGGTTCTCGACTTGAGCTGTGAAGGTAAAAAGTAGTCCGTGTGGCAGGATACGCTCCAGGTGCGTCAGTATATGCTCCGGTCCAGTGGCATGGTCTCAACCTGAACCCATACAGCAAACAAAGCTAGCTCGCGAGGATGTGCAGAACAAAATTATGGCAGGCTGCGGTGCACACCATAAAGTCCGCCCCATTCCAAACAGGCACATTTTGAACGGGCACTGTACGAGTGAGAGTAAATCCAAAACTGGTGTTTTATGTCCATGCGACTGTTTCCTCTTTGTATTCAACAACAAACTGCTTAGCTTCTGACAACTGCTACTGTTAACTTAGCATTGCTCTTTGATTCTAATAACCTTTTGAGAATTCTTTCAAAAATTAAACCATTCCTGCCCCAGCTCACTATAAGGTTCTTCACGCTTTCCTTTCTCCATTTCTTTAGTCCATTGCAATTGCCTTTATCCTAACCTTATTCCAAATTCCCCTTCACAATTCCATCTTATCCAGAATGCTGCCATGAGGCCTCTATGTAATGCCAGATGAAGAGATCATATCACTTTGCACAGGCTACTTTTGAATATGAGATCACACTGATTACTTTTAAGGTCAGACATTGTTTTGCCCTCAGCTACATTACTAACCTTTTAACTCCCTTCACAATAAAGCACACACCAAGGCCCTTGGGCAGCATCGTCCTACGTGTTCCACAACCTAGATTCAACACCAAAAGCGACCAGGCCAACCCTGAAGGCAGGTTCAGACGAAGCAGCAGTTGTTGCCACCCAGATGCTGTGCTTGCACAGTAGGCAGCTGAGTTTTCATGGTTGTATTTTATTGTTGATACAAACTCAACTTTATTGGCTCCTGGTTTTGTACTCCTTGTACTGCTTCATGTCTTCTTGAGCTTGGGTTGGTGGCCAGCGACTGGTTTCTTGATAATAACTGTGTTTAAGAAACTGGCTTTTAACTCTAAAAATGAATCACAGACTAAATCCAGTACTCACTTCCAGGGATGAGGTGCTTCAAGAGGAAGTGATTCAGAGGATCTATTCAGGAACAAGCTGGCATCTACTAAGCTGTTAGTCTGAAAACCCGTTAACTATAATCCTCCACTGTTGATAATTTATGCTTCTGCAAAATGTTCATACTAAATGTACATGTCAACTAAAACATAATCGACACTCTGATTAATGTTAGGGAACTGCAACCATTTACTCAAGGTTGGGGGTAGATCATGATCACTTGTTAAATGAATATTGGATGGGTGTAAGGGTAATATAGAGACACCTACTTCAGTCTGTAGTGTCAGTCTTGTGTTTTGTATTAACTGCCTTCCTCCCAACAAAATTTTCAGCAGTATAAGAGTCAGTACTTCCTCTTTTCAGAATATACCATGGAGCAATTACATTTTGCAAGAAAAATTATTATTAATTATTATATAGGAGACATGGCTGTCTGTGAAATAACCAACCTTGACGAGCTAATGTTTGCTAAAAGTAATGATTGTTTCCTAGTCAGTTTGGTGCTAATTATTTTTTGTTTTCTTATCTAATAGCTGTGAATTTCAATCATTCTGCCAGGGGAATCACACTATCAATGCAAATATGTACAAGCATTGTCAGTTAGTCATATAGTAGCTGGTTCATGCTTAACACAGATGGACACAGACATAAACGCGGGCATTTCCGCAATGGACAGTCCGCGTGTTCTGGCATTCATGCTTCTTGTGCATTCATGATGACACGGTCGACTGCGCACTTCAATGGTGGCACTGTATGTTAACAACAGCGGGTTAACCACCCCAAAATACTGTGTGTTTATACTCTCTCCCTTCCACACCTCTACACTACCCCAGTTTCCTCCGTACCTCTTCGTATCTCTTCGCTTGGCCAATCATTGTTGGAGGCGTGTTTATGTCACAAGAATGCCATCTGTGTAGCTTAAAAACTGAGTGGTGCGTGACCACATGGTCGACCCTCCAAAGCTTAATCATGAGTCAGGCTTAATCCTGGTTCACACCTACTGTCGTGTAAAACTTTCCAAAGCCTAAGCATGAACCAGGACAACACCTACTGCTGCTTAACACAACAGTAGGTGTGCGGAAAGTGTGATGTAACTGCGGCCATAACAGCGGGTTGCAGACGCCGCTTTGGAGGGTTGACTGCGATCACTGGATTTTTGAAGCAACGTGGACGTTCACATGACATTACGTGCCTCCAATGATGATTGGCCAAGCAAAGATATACGAAGAGGTACAGAGGAAACTGAGGTAATGTAGAGGTGTGGAAAGGGGAAAGGATAAATAAACAATGTTTGGGGGTTAACCAACCGTCGTTAACATACAGCGCCACCGTTGAAGTGCGTAGTTGACTGTGTGTCATCATGAATGCACAAGAAGCATGAATGCCAGAACATGCGGATGGTCCGTTGTGGAGATGTCTGCGTTTATGTCCACGCTGCATCTGCGTGAAGCATGAACTGTGCTTTACATGTCTTAGCTGCCTTATTCGAGTATTGTGAATGTACACAATACTCAATACACAATATTATAATTAAGTACTGTATATTATAATTAAGGCTCACTGTTTTAGTTCTTACTGATTTACAGAAAAAATTCCCATATTTTCTATAAGGAAGAAATTGTTTAAGACAATTTTCAACCATATTTTATTTCCTCATATACCTACACATTGTGTTTGAACTTCATGAGGACAATTTTCACTGATGTTTACAGTAAACAAGGTCACATAGTGGCAAGGACAGGTCATCATCAGCTATCAGTGTTTTTATACTCAAACACAAAAAACAAAAATAATCAGCCATAATCATAATGTACAGTATATTAATGAGAATACAGCACTTCCTCCCTTGCTTTGCCAATTTGGTCAGATGCCATAAAAAAAAAAAAAAAAAAAAACTTCTGCTATAAATACACTCTTGCACCTGCATGTCTGTAGTGTGGTGTTTCTTACCTGTGTTATTTAGGCCAAACAACAGGGGACATGATATGGCAAAAGATAACACCCATACCACAGAGATCATTACTGTGACACGCCTTCTGGAACTGTAGCGGGTGTTGTATAGCATTGGCATAGCAACTGCTGTATAACTGTAAGGGTTGAAAGAAAAAAAAAAACACTTTAGTTAAAATGCATGCATATTGAAAAGATGATGATAGTTGGAAAGCTAGTGAGGTAAACTATGTCTTCCTCTGAATGTCTCACAGGAAAGGTCTAATCATTTAACCTCAGTGTTTTTGCTGACCTTATTAGAGAGCCTGCTGTAATTCCCAGGAAGTATAGAGCCTTTTGCATTGGCTTAGTGCATTGATTTCTGTCTAATCTAGTTTAAATATACAAGTAGATCATGCTTTCCGATAGCTTAGAGTTATTCATGAAAACACATGTATGATGCTGGGTACAACAAATGTAATTTTACCACATTTATTCTATATAGGTTTGTTTTGAATGAACTGCGAGAGAGGTTCAGTAGATGGGAATACTGGTATCTCCAGAATTGGTGTAATGTAGCTTCTAGCTACCAATGTTTGACTCTCTGCCAACCGGGTTCAGGCCACAAACCGTGAAAGTCCTGCATCAGTAAATAAGGTTGTCAGTCAGTGTATTCTGATGCAGATTAAAAATATAAAAATATTTTGTATTATTACTAAAATAGCAAATTTAGAGGATTGTGCAGCCTTGGTGAGTATTACACTACCTTTTTACCAATGAACTGAATTCAAACTTTCAAATTACTTTAGTCAATAGATTATTTGCAACAGACAGAAATTATGAAAACATAATATTTACTGCAGCTGTAGTCTATACAGCCATCGTCATTTTCTAAAATTATTTAATGCACATCATTATGAAGTGAAAGCATGATGACAGGGAACTTAAAAATAATGACATCATCTGCATCATAACCTGGACTGCTGTATTTGCTATGTTTTAAGTTCTCATTTGGAATGCTTTATAGTTATTCCTTGAAACATTTTACTTCCTGCACAAAAACAGCACGCTCTCCAATTAGCACACCGGCTAATAAGGTATTCATCCTTGAAACAATATATTCAACCTACTCATCCTCTTTTTTTAGATTGTAGCTGCCAGAATTACAAAAATAACATTAGTCACATCTGGCTGTGCAATAACTGGCCACTTACATTTAACACAGAGGCAATAATTTACAATTTGATCTGAGTTGGTAAATAAAAACATAGCTAGTAAAAAAAAAAAAAAAAAAAAAGCAGTGTGATATATTAATTTATATAGTGCATATGTACCCTATATAATGTACATTTATTCCAGGGAAAATTATCCCTGTGACAATGTGTGACAATCATCTTTTTTTATTTATTAATATTCACAAACATACATTTGCACTCCCATGTGTAAGTCATAAAAATCATATCTATGTAAATGTAGTTGTTTAGTCCATAACCATTTGGTAAGTTTATGACTTTCACATGGGATTATTCTGATTATTAAGGTTTTCTCTATTTATGAGGGGCACAGTTTGTCTTCTAATCCAGCTAGTTCAATAAGAGCTGAAATTGTACTTTCAAATGTGTCTATATATAACCATAGTGAATATTTGTTTTGCAAATGAATTTAGGGTGAAAATGCAACCAAGCTGAAAATTATTTTAAATTGAACATGGCCACTATGAAATGCAGATATAGGAAATGTTATGGCCTTTAAAAGCGTAAAAGCTTTCCATTGGGACTCTGCTTCCTTCAGCTGATTGCTATATACATCTACATCTAATAATCATTCATGTCTTCACGCCAAGCAAACAACTGACAAGTGGCTGTATTTTTTATTATTATTATTATTATTTATATTATTGTTTTGATGAAAATGTGAAAATAATGAAAATGCAGAAAATTTTAATATGCATCTGGATCCATGTCTGTATCAGACACATACACACAGTGACAATCATACTGTCACTATGTGTGTATGTGATTTCCAGCCTGAGAATATTAGGCCTTTATTAAAGGATGAATTAGAAATGACAAAATATCATGAGTCACACTCATCGATCATGTTGCTATAGCGCCACCTATAGGAAAAATGCCATCATATTTTTTAGGACCAATCAGAGTTGATGTGTGCATATTTAATTGCACTTGCACAATGTTTTCAGAAGTTATGGGACCTGTAACAACTTGGCAACCAATTACATAATTATAAACCACTTACAAGAGAGTAATTGGGAAAATCAGAGTACAAATTGATAGCTTATTTTTAACTTTTTAAATATCCAAATTTATGTCCAAATAAAAATGTTAAAAACTATGTAAAACAAATTGAAAAATATGACCCTTGTTTTAATGTACCCACTTATAAGTTTAAGTGAAGATAAGCAGCATAGGAAACAATTGTTTTGTTGTTGTTGTTGTTGTTGTTNCTTATAAGTTTAAGTGAAGATAAGCAGCATAGGAAACAATTGTTTTGTTGTTGTTGTTGTTGTTGTTCTTATTTAAATATTTTTTTCTTTTTAAAAATATTTTAGCGAAGATTAAAAAACCATTATATTTAATTGAGACTTATACTCTAATGGACCAATTTTAGTTACGACATTGCTGCAGTTTGCCATAATGAGATAATGACATATTAAATACTGTAACATCTTCTGGCTCGTAATTACGAATAGTATCAGTCTACATCGCAGGTATGTATAAAATAATGTTATGTGTATAAACATAAAGCCAAGCTCTGGGCTTTAAATGCCATGCACTTAAATTGCCCTCCATTTCACCAGGTACCAGTTCTTTTCTGTTATTTATAGGTGAAGATTTCCATTGAAAATCCATACAGGAAGCTTGACAGGCATTGGGACGACAATCTGTGACTCAAACTCACCGATCAATGCTGATGGCACAGAGATTAAGGATGCTGGCTGTGCACATCATTACATCCAGTGTGACAAAGATGTCACAGTGGATCTTGCTGAAACGCCACTCACCCACTACCTAGAAGAGAAACACATCAACAAATGGGCATTTACAGCAGTAACATAGCAAAACAGTTGTGCTCGGCCAGTACCTAAGCAGAAGTGACATGTTTTTCACTCAGCAACAAAAAGAAATTCTGACAGTCAGGCTTCTTATATGTGTCTTCATGTCATTTCTACAAACAATGAATAAAAGAATGGATGAGGTTAAATCAAAGAAAAGTAAAAACACTGAGTACTTCTCAGTCACTTCAGATCTGAAGAAATAAGATCAAATCTGATGGTCCATATTCAAATTACCAAATGAGTGATTCACCTAACATGAGAGCATCAATAGATGATCTGATGTGTTTCACAGCTTAATGATGATACATAATTCATTACATTTTTCTCTGTCAACAATAGGAAGTAAGCATTATACAAATTATAGATGACACCTTGTAACATGCATCCTGGCTGCCGCAGGTGGTTTCCAATCAAAGACACGATCAAAATGATGCTACGATTTATATTCATACTTCATCACTCTGTGTTACATGGTTAAATCCCCTGATCAAACACAATCAAAACATCATCAGTGAGCTTCTGGCAGGTCTGAATGGTCCAATGCCACTCACTTTGCCTGACATCACAGGCTACCTGTTCCTTCCCGCAGAACCAAAAAAGCTGAAAAAGATTCAGAAAGTGTTATGGTGGGGGAATATCAAGTCTTTTCTCCCTGCTGAGGACACGTTTTCAGCTTTAACAGCCAGCTAGAATAGTCTCATGTTGTTGACAGAGTTTACAATACCAATGATCTGACAGCCTAATGAATGTTTCCTCTCCTCTCCTCTCTGCATTCAGTGTACCTCTTTCACCACCCCTTTGTCTTGACCTTTCTCTCAGTCAGTGCACCTCCCTTCTCCCACTGCCAGACCAACCACACTTTTCCCTTTTTAACAATTTCAGGAAACTCCTAATAACTGAAAAATATCTACTGGTCATTATGGTACAGTTCTATTCATGTTGGCACCGGCAAACACATTCAGTGTATGTGAAATTGATACTGCTTTCTGTGGCATCATGTCAGTGACAATTAAATTAGAAAAAAAAAAAAAAATGCTTGAAAGAGGAAATGCAGTTGTTATGAAAATGGTGACTGTAGGATATAGATATTTGTTTCAACTTCAGTTTCTATGTTCAGACTGTACGCAACATATCATTACGGAGGATTACATCAGCATTCTGATTCAGTTTGCACAAATACAGTGTTGGGAGATTGAAAATGCAGTAATGGAAGCTGGGGGACTGCAAAAGCGGCTAGAAGCTGTAATTTGAGTTGTCATTACTGATTAGGATCGCAATTCTCTTTCATGTGTGATTTGAATTGTACTGCACATATTATTTGCTCAGTGTATTATGAGGTATATGGATAAGAATAACAATAAACAAAGAATAACAAACCGTAACAAACAAAACCAATAAGTGTGCTATATATACACGATTTGAACCTAATCATTTCTCAGTAAATGTGACATTATTGACACTCGTATAAGCTTGACAAAATAATGTGTAATGTGTAGTATTTTATGATTGAAATCATTACATCATAAAAACATCCAGTACATTAAAAGTTACTTCATAAATATACAGTATATTACATTGTTGAGTTTTACTGATTTGATAAGAAACAACCTAAAAACCTTAGCTCCACCATAATGTGCATACCATATGGTCCTTAAATTAGTCAAGCTCGGCAGAAAGTGAGAACTTTGGTTATTAATGTTAATTTAGCATTTAATAATAAAGGGCATGACAAATGTGCTGCCTACAGTCTGTGACTAAACCCTCACTCTAGTCCACACTCAACATTAAAATCTTAGTCATGGTCTGCGACACCAGAATGAAATGTCTGTTCATGGATAAAAACAATAGAGGGTGGGTGGGTGGTGTGTGTGTGTGTGTGTGTGTGTGGGGGGGGTTCTTGTCTCGTCTCTCTGTTCACATCAGCAGGATGTGTGACAGCTTCGGAAAGAGAAGTAGAGTAAAATCAGATGAGCATTTCATTAAAAAAATGTGCAGGGGTAATCAATTCTGATGTTGATAAACAGCCAATGCTGGGTTTTAATACATTAATCTATGGAGCCCTCTTTCCAAATTGATTCTCTTTGTTTGCAGGCGTAAGATACATTAAAGTTTATCTAAAGTTTGTGAAACTTAAATGAAAACTCCAGTCTCTAAAACTGTTATCAGTCTGTGTGAAACAAACTTTTTATCAGCACAGATAGAATATGCCGTTATGGAGTCAGTTTGAACTACTTACGATGAATTTAGATCCCTCCTGTATATTCTCCCCTTAGGAGACATTATCCATCAGTTTGGTTGAGTTTCCTATGACTGTTAGGCTGATGACACTCAACTCTGCACATCGATTAAGCCCAGCGATCTTTCCAATCTAACTGCTCTGTATTGCTGAAATGAACACATGGATGTCCCAATGTTTCTCCAACTTAATCACAATAAAACTGAACATCTTGTGTTTATCCAGTCAAACTCAAATATATAGCCAACACTCAGGTTCCCTAGCTACCAGCATAATGTCAACCCAGGGAATTCACTGTTGAACCAAAAAGAAGTCTAACAGACACACACACACACACACACATTTATATTGAAAACAGCCCCTCATCATTCCAAGATTGAGAAACAATTACTCATACAATCATCATCTCTCATCTAGATTACTGTAATGTACTGTTTTGTTGCTTAAAAATCTATAGGTTGATTAGAATTAATTGAAAAATGACAAAAGAAATGATTGTATTAGTCTCTGATCCTGAATTACAGTTTCACATCTTTCATGGCTTACTTTCACATGTGATTTCTGAGGCAAAAAAAAAAAAAAGTCATATACAAATACATTTTCTGCTGTCATTCCAAGTTAGGTAAATTTATAACTAGTCAATGACCTTTTTTAATTCAACAGACTTCTCTTTTGTTTCATCTCTGTCGATTTTAATGATGCTCTGAACTATTCACCCATTTAATAGTGTGCTACATTTGGACATCACTGAATCTTTATATTAAACTGAAATCAGCTCTGCCTACTTTTACGTTACCTCCTCAAACTTCTCACTGCTGCACATACATTTTTCACTCTATCTGCAAGCATTTTTCCTGTCCAGAATTTTAAAAAAATCTTTAATTTGAACACTTGTCAGTAGGCTATTGCTGTAGCCCTTAGGCATAACATTTCATATTGGGTTTGTATGATAATGACAGCGATATACCAAAGAAACAACACAGCTTGTTCACTGACATTTCCAAATCTCTATATCAGACTGCCATATTGAAAAATTTTATTGATGTTGGCTTTGATATTGGCTTTGATAATGCCATGTAATCTGGAAAGGATTGATTGCACCACCATTGTTCCATACCACCATGTTCAAAAGCACCACCTTTATTCTTTAATATATCCATAATACTGAGATGAATAACAAATGTTGAACATCATGTTAATGTAGCATATACCACTGGCGCATAGTTACTGGTAGACAACAGTAGTAGACTTCGGGTTAGGATCTGGAGGTTGGGATCCGGGTGGTTAGCATGAACCTGCATGCACATGTGTATTGAAGAAAACACAACCGTGCAGTGATAGCCTGCAGTACAGGGGACTTGGCCATTCCAAACTGGAGAAAATGGAGACCACTCCACCCCACACACTCACACGCAACGTGAATTCAATCCTGCACACACACTATGATCAAAGCTACCACTGTTTAATTAAGACAAATGCAGAAAACAGGTTAGATACTGTATACTCTCAGGATAAATCTTCAGGATGACAATAAATGCTTCTTTAATTTGTAACAGTAAACGCATTGCAATAGCAATATTTTGATACTGGTGAAAAGGATTAATGTTCCTGAGAAATGTTACTGAGTGACACATCGCCACCCAACATTGTACTGTATGTACAAACATACAGACAGGGAGAGAGCATGACATCTCATGGATTTATACTCTGTAATCTGATCGTAGTTGTAATCATCATGACTCACAAGAGGATTAGAGTCCCTGTAGTCTTAGATTGCTTTTACCTAAAGCCTGATGGTCAGAAATAACCTCAGAACTGAGAACGTTGACAGAAGAAATGAGCAAACAAGCAAAGATAGAGAGATACATTCTTTTTGAGAGATAGCGCACATCCTGCTCGCTACTGATTTGGGTGAATGAAAGCAATTGGATGCTAGACCCTGGTCTCTGTTATGCCTTCAGTTGCAGTTGTTAGCAGATACTGACGTGCTTTCAAAACCAAAGTTAGCTTATTCCACAAAACAGACAATGTAAAAGATATCATACAAATTAGTCAGAATATTTTCACATCGCATAGTGCTGCTACTTTACAGGCCTTTAACCTACAAGACTGACATTTACAATATAAACATGAACACAGTGCCTTTCACTTTTGTTAAAATTTAACCTTTGACCTGCTGGCTGTGGCCATCCTTGCATGATTAAACTCTTTTTCCTACTATTTTACTGCCATCACTTTTAATTTAAATACCTATTTAATATGTGTTGCTCTTTGCTAAACTTTTGATGTTGAATCCACAGAAATTTAAAATGAATTCTGATCTTGAAGCATTTTCCTTGCAAAAGAACTTATTAATTACTGTATTGCTTACATATATTTTACTGTTTTTCTTTTTTTTTATGCAATTTTCGTTTTGACAAGATGAGCCCTGTCTTCTACTAATTACGTTTAGATACATGTAAACTGCATTCTCAATTACTTCTCTTGCAGAAAGTGGACTTCTCTTTAATAATGATCACTGAGATTATGGTCATTGTCATTTTGCCATTTTATTTATTTGTTTATTTACCAAAGCAGCAAATATAGATTTTTTTTTAATCACTAAAGTATTTGGTGGGAGAAAGTCAGGATGAGTGGTTGACACAATATTTTGACAGCAGAGACCGGTGTTTGTGTATAAAGTGATATTGAGCATACCATTTTGCAGATATGTTCAGATTCATTCAATATGAACATTCAGTATGAACCTATTCCAGCTATAATTGTGATTCTTAGTAAACATGTTTTAGTAAGCATTTTATTTTGTATGTGAGCATAATTTTTTTGGAGTGATTATGGAACAGCAGGAAGCTTCTGAATGTTGTGTTTCTTGAAAGTCTGCAAACCACTATTTCTAACTCATAAACAGTATCATTAAATCATTTTTCTTAAAATTAATGCTGAAACCAAAAATAATAGATAAAAGAAGTGGGGAATAGATGTAATGTGTACAGCACTGTATGTGTGCATATCTGCTGCATAGGGCACATCAATTTAATTATGTCGTTGAATGTGTGTGTGTTTATATTCTTGCTATCTTACCTCTAAGTAGACAACCCAGGGCATAACCAGTGTGGCCACCAGCAGGTCAGCTACAGCCAGGCTGACGATCAGGTAGTTGGTGGTGGTCTGCAGAGCCTTCTCCCTGGATACGGCCATGCACACCAGCACATTGCCAAAGACAATGACGAAGATGAGCAGCGTGAGGAGCATGGCATAATAGTTGTAAGGGTGCTTCTGCCCTTGATCTGTTCCGTTGAAGCCCCATGTTCCATTTTCGAAGAAACTGTCATTGTAGGCATACTGGGTAAGGACATCCATTAGCTGTGAGTGACGAAGGCCAAAAATGGGCCCTGCGAGACATGCAGACACAGAGAAAAGACGCAGCATTTACATATGTGGTTGTAATAATGAGGAAGAGCACAGTGTATGTGATATTTGCTTGCAACAAAACTGTGAGCCCTTTAGAATCCTGCAGTATTTGTTTTACATGAACATTTTCATCTCTCTTAAACATTTAAACTCTGTCAAACACAGTGGTGAGTATAGTTATACAGCTAAAATGCAGCCAAAGCAATAGTTTAAAGTCTCAGAGTTTCTTTTTAAGCCTCCAAAGATAAATATATCTGGGTAAAGTTGAGCAAATGTGAACAAGACATCTAGAGTTTTGAGTGGTAGACTGGTGCAGCCACATCCCTTGAGTTTATATATTCCTATCAGTTGTAAGCATCACATTGCTTGCACTGAGGAACATGAAACATTTATTTAAAAAAGAACTTAGGAGAAACTTAAGGAGAAATTTCATAAAAAGAACAAGTATTTCCTGTAGCTGCTAGCTAGTTACCTTGTTACTTGTAAAGTCCACCATTCTCCACTCTATGAAGCTGCAGGTCTGAAGGTTAAAAAATACACTGACCCTTTTTACAAAGCCCTTACACACACACACACACACACACACACAAAAAGCCCTTCCTTCATTCCCTTCTAGATTAATATTTATGCCATACTCCACTTAGAGTCTCAGGTCCAGCTCCTTCACACTCACTCCATCCCCTCTGTACACTAATTGATTCTACATCTTTTCAGATTCCTGCTCCTGCTCACTGTGATCTACTTGAAATTCTATATATATATTACATTTTCATCTTATGGCTTTGCCACCAATTTTGTGTCCAAAATGCAAGTAAAAACCTTTTGAACAGGCATGACTTGTCATTTACAGTTTGCTTTTTTATAAAATGTAATGTTTGCACAGAAGTTCAGAAGTTTGTTTGTAGACGAGCTTACAGGTATTTTAGAAAAATTGTTTTTTCAGAACAACTTCAGTATATTAATACATTTGGGATATTATTCTATCTTGTGTTATTTAAAATTTTTTTTAAAAAACAGCAATTTATTCGCACTCTGACTTGAGCATTCCAAAATGCATATTCATAAACAATTCCAGGTCTTTTACACTTTGCACTGAAATGTGATCCAGGTCTTTTACACTTTGCATTGAAATGTGATCTAGATACATTATCCAGGTAAAGAATGAGTTAAATGCTATCCAATCTGTCAAACCACAACCAGATATGTGGCTCACACTTTGATAGGATCTCAATTATAGCTAGCCAAGAGTAAATGCAATCTGTACAGCCTGGACACATTATGAGATAAAATCTGTCCACAAGTTGAAAACATCCCATCTCGTCTTCCTGACCCTGCTCAGTCTTGTTAATGAAGTTATTTTAAGTCAGGAGTTGTGACTTGCCATGAATGGGAAACTGCAACATGGACAACCAAAAAAAAAATATTATTTATTTTTTTTTTAATGGATGAAGCCCATTCNCTGCAACATGGACAACCAAAAAAAAAATATTATTTATTTTTTTTTTAATGGATGAAGCCCATTCTTGCAACAAGAAGGAAACATGGGCTTTAATAGTCTAACAGCCCACCTGCTGAGATCCAATATCACAAAGAAAACAGATTCCACATAATAACTTTTTTAATGTAAGATGTTAAATGCAAGCCCCAACATCAGATGTCATTATCCAGATAACTTATCTGGATACTGGGATCACATTTTTATACAAGATGTATGTCACTGATCTAATGTTGTGTTTGGAGTCACAGTTGAAGAGAGTACATGGTACAAGGCCCAATATGGAAACCAGAATCATGGCTGAAGGCTTTCTCCATGTCTGACCTTCTCAGGCTTCTCAGGCAAATGATGTAAATGATTAAATTTGGTTCCAATTATCTGACTCCATATAATAAGAGATTGTCAGAATAGATGAATTTGGCTTTGATCTTTTTGACTCAATTTAAGATTAGGAACTCAGGACTTAACATGATGATTCAACTCCTTTAGACTAAATTACCCGTTCAAACAGGGCATATTTACAGTCTCACAAAAATTGTTAGTGGGCAATCTAAAATCTTACAGACATGTACTTGATGTAGTCTGATATCAGTTCAGTAGTTGAGGCAAGCAGTATATCTCCCTAATAACTCGGACATATTCTTTTATGTTTTTTTTTTTTTTTTTTTTNTTTTTTTTTTTTTTTTTTTTACTAAGGCTGAGCCAAGTCCGTCTGAAACAGAATATCATCCTAGTACCTCAGCGACATATTCACTTATATATGTTTACTTGAGCAGAAGCAAAAGGAATACTCTCCTAGTAACTCTGGAGCATATTAATTTTTGTATGTTACTAGGGTACCAGGGTCTTACTTAAAGCAATCTACATATACTGATGTACAACATAACTGATTCAGTGACTAGACCTGATCTAAATATTAGTGTGTGCCCTGCTCCACCAATTAAGCTTTACCGTAACTTATTCCTTCACAAAAAAGCAGGCTCTAAAAACTACTAACCTAGCTCATAAGGAAAGTCAGAAAGAAATTAATTTTAACTTCATTAATTTGTTAACCAGGAAATCAATTTAGCAGCTAATTAACAATTACTTTTTATTCAATAAAACAAGTTTGAAATATAGATTTGACAGAGTTCCATTCAGTAATACAAATTATTATATACAGTATTATTATTACAAATTGTTTTTTTTGCTACTTCTCCTTAAATATCCAAAACTGACCAAAAAGCCTTTTCTACATATCACATCATGTGGTCAGCCCTCAGAACTACTTATTGTTTTATGACTGCCTATGCCCTTAGTGGTCTGTGGTTACTGTAAACCAGATAGATGATGAGGTTTTTATTTTTTTATTGATGGGAGGGGGGAGCTACCTGACAGTTAAGATTTTCTTCATTACCACCCCAGCCTGAGGTTCAGATGAAAAGGAGAATGCAGAGATAACAGCTCACATAGATGTCTGCCGAGCATGAGGTCCTGAGGACAAGCCAGTCCTCCCCACGAGGAGAAACTGTACCTTTTGTTTGTGATGCCCATGTAGTCAGGAGTGGGGGAAACCAGAACCATACCCATAACCATGAGAAACCATAAACATACCCATAAGGCCCCCACCCCTAAATCAGGAGGTTGTCACACCCGAAAGATAAAAGAACAGAGGAATCAAAGGTCAAAGAAGCCAATGGCAAAAAATATCTGATAGATAATAACAATCACGCTTTGAGCAAGTCTTACTGTTCCACTATTGAACCTAACCTCTGCTAACATAAGGTCACATACACATTATCCTGATCTCATTTAGAATTCCATGTTACAGTTTGGAGTTAACCAATCCCTCAGTGGCTGCACAGTCCAAACCCCAAGGCAGCAAAGCAAACTAGACCACTATGCATCCTACCTAATGCAAATAGGATGGGCTATTTGCAGTTCTTCTTTGCAAACTTAACACTGTGTGCTTTGCCAAAAGCTTCTACTTTTATCTTATCTTGTCCACAGAACAACGTGCCGCTGGCATTATGGAACTCCAGGCTATCTTTACAAACCTGAAATAGAATATTAGTTGTTTAATTTTATTATATATTTTACAGTATTAATTGTGAAATATCAATTAATTATTAATAATAAATTGATTTTTTTCTCCATTTTATTGCAGATTGTTGAAGTGAATCTAATGCTGTTTTATGTGAGGCCAAAATTTTCATAGATGCTTTTGCAGTTCTTTCCAGCCTTATGACTAGCGACAGTTCTGAGGTTCTAATAAATCTCTGTTCATTAGGACATGTTTCATTTGTAAAGACTAGATTCTGTTAGTAAATTGGGGATTTTTAAGAGAACAGACTACCTGTAAACGGCATCAGAATGTCACTGATTAGATAACTTCACTCAAACTTACACTCTACAATATTGTAGCAAATTTCTCGGCTCTTATTTTTTTAGACTGAATATGTAGATGCTGAACCTCTGTCCTTAAACACAGAAATATAATAATTTTCCGGGGACAGAGGGATTTAAGGAGAAAAATTACCCAGCGAAGGCATCTCTTTTCTTGTTGACACAGAAATGCTTTTTATGTACATAGTTCATAGTTTTTGGAACTTGAATATCACTCACTTAATCCACCATTACCAGACCAGTGACACTATGGAAATAAGTGGTGTTTCTCTGTGTTTGCCTCTAAGACTTCCTGCATCCCTGCTCTATAGTATGGATACGTAAATTATTATATAGTATTTCTGCGTTGAAGGGCAGAGGTTCAGCAGTCAGAACAACTTCACATAAGTAAGAGAGTAGAGGCAAATAAATAAGATCAGATAGTTCAGAGCATCTGTAGGGTACACAGTCTTATGCCCCTGTGCCTCTCATTCTTTTTTAAACTTTATGAACCAAGTACCACCTCTGAACAAACTGACATCAAAGTACCACCTCACCAACAAGCCACTAACTCTAAGAAAAAAAAAATCTCAGGAAAACCTTGTTCGCGTGTAGAGCAGGGTNAAGCCACTAACTCTAAGAAAAAAAAAATCTCAGGAAAACCTTGTTCGCGTGTAGAGCAGGGTATGTAGACCAAACATAGTGTGCACGTAGGGCGAGTTGGGCTATTTTCGACAAGAAAATCGAAGAAAACAATTATTTAATTAATCCTGTTTTGTGAATAATTTACCACCATTATTTCCATAGATTTCAGTTGTTTTGATTTTCTGCAGAAATCTCCAGAAGTACAGTATCTCCTTTTACACCAGGGAAACTTCTCATGCTGTCATCAACTGCTATATTGCCACTGTCATGACTTAATAGTGAGAATGATGGACTTAGACAAAAGTTCTACTTGTTAATTTATAAAAGAGTAATTTAGCCTGCAAGCACTTTAGTACATTTGCTGATGAACTGTCTGAAGTAATGACAGCAAAAAGCAAGAACAGCCTCCCACAGAATCAATGCTTCAAACTATTACGTAGTAGTTTAGAAAGTACAGAGTGGGTAGATACTTAAAAACTGATTTTCTAACATCAAAATAATATTTTACTAAGAGTTCTGAATCCTGTTTTTTGGGCAATTAATTTTTGATAAATAATGAAAGACCGAATAAATGCTTTATAGGCATTTTGCACACACGTCATAATTCAAAGAAACAATATGTGTATTTAAGGTCACAATAAAAACTGCATGTTAAGAAGCATCTCTCTATCTAAATTTGATGTGTCCGGGGAAGCCATAATGCAGGCAGGATGATTCACAAACAAATGGGATATAATTTAACGAGAGTAATGCACTTTTATTTGATTAAATGGAAGTAAAGTTCAAGTATGTGATGCTTTTATGGGTTGGTGTTTTTATGTACCCTCCTAGCACAGCCTGAGGTAACCCCTTAAGATACAACAGGGGAAATGAATGCAATGAAGTTTTGAAATAAAAATACAAGAATGCAGTTTTCATTTACATTATGGCATCGTAGAATATCCTGAAGAGATGGAAAAGTAATTTTTTTGTTTCATTTAATAGAAGCTGAAATGCAGATGGGTTTTAACATTACAGGGAAAGATGTGTGTGTGTGTGTGTGTGTGTGATGCCTAAATGATTCATGTCACACATAACTGCAAAATGTTATCAGCGTTTGCAAACAATTCTCAGCATCTTCTTTTGAAATCCACAGCGTTCTTCTGTCAGGACTGTAAACCACAATGTTCACATGTTGGTGCATCATGATGTGAACAGCCAGAAGGTTTGTAATACAACCACTACTATCTACAACTAACATCTGCTAAATTAATATGCACCACAGTGTGGGAGCAGCCAGGACTCCCACAGCAACATATCAAATATGCATATTATCTTCAGTCAAATCCACACGTTTCTGCTTTTACTGCAGACACAAGATGGCACCAGTTTCGATTTATGTGTCTGTGGGATGCATATGGAAAGCACCACTTGCGCACCTTTCCTCAGTTGAGACCCTGGACACTGACAGAACATCAAATTACTTTAACGACACACTTGTATCAGCTTAAGAGGAGGACCTCGCTTCAGCTGAAAATCAAAACCAACTTTTAATACTTGGAGAAAATAATGGCATAATCTGAACAATGTGGTGGTTTTAACAATTTAATCAAACTGTGAATCAAGTCAACTTCGATTCTTCCAGCAGATTGAATACATCATTTAAAATATGTTCTGTCTTTGTTTCGTTGATTCACCTGCAGCAGTTTTTGCAAATGTAAACTGTACAAACTAAACTGAATGCCAGCAATTTATTTTTTAACAACTTAAGTCTGAAATCAGCACATTGAGAAACATGTCAAAATGAGTGGATGGTCAGTGATAGTGTTCATATGAAAAGTAGCAGCTTAATTTAATTTACTTAATTTTAATAGATTTTAATTGATCCCAACCTTTTTACACTCACTATGTTTACATGAATGTTACAACTCTGATTAAGGCAATGAATCATTTTTTTTCAAACACCATAGTTCACTGGAAATTGGCTTAGATCAATGTTGATTTATTCCAAGTAAAAGACCTAAATTATGCCATTGCAAATCAATTTATTCAAGCATGCAAATGCTCCACTGTCTTGTAATCAGATTAAACAATTTCTGCATTTGCTTGCCTTGATACCACTCATAAGCCGATTAAGCAACAACTTGTACAGTGCATTTGGCAAATGAAAGAATCCTGTTACTTCTGTCCATTACTCTGTATTTTTGTCTTAATTGCAGTATAGACAAAAATCTGAAGTAGTGTGCATGTAAACATCCTGATTGATTCAGCTGGATTTTCAACATAGAACTGATGCATCAGTATGAGATCAGTATTTGTTATTTCCAGTTGTAGAAGCAGAGTTAAGTGATTCTTTCATAAATACAATGAGCGCTTCTGCTGCAGTCAGATAATCAAGGTTTTTCCATTACAGGACAGCACCTGTAGTGCATCTACCTCTCTCATGCCATCATTAAGCAGGTTAAATACAACCGTAACCAACCAGGTGACCTGCCCTGGACACAATCCGTAAACAGCTTGATCTCACTTTGTACTCACAATCCCTTAGTCTCACATCTAACCGTATACCCTTATTCCCACATGACCCCTGCAATGAATCTAAAACGTTATCTGACTATCCTAGATATATGCAGTAGTGACAAGGCTTTTCTCTGCAGACTTGAGCACTGCCTGACCTCATGCTGCCCAACAGAAACAGTTACAAGTGTAGGTGTTTGTCTTGTATTTAGTAACTGTGTGTCTTCCATGTGTGGTTTGGCTGCTTTTTTCGTTGTTTTCTCAGATAAAGTGGAGTTTGAGATATTAGTTTCAAGTGAGATAACCACATTTACAAAATAGACACATAAAAATTAACAAAAGCATCAATACATTAAGTAGAGAAACAACTTGTGGTTCTTTTTAACTGACAGCAGCTATTTTAAGTCCTTTACATTTTGTTAAAAGTGATATTCTGTTATGTAAACTCTAAAAATTCTATATGGAATAAAATACTGTATGTTGACATTAGTCAAATATACAGTATATAGTTTATTAGCTGCCATACTATTAATTGAAATTATGGCTTACAAAATATGGTGTATATATGTATATATTAGTTTGCATTATTTTGTAATAGAGAACATATAAAGTAATTAGGAGGTACAGAGATGTAGTTATGAGAGAACCGAAACAGGTCTAACGTGTCTGTATCTGTTAATTGTTTCCTGAGCATCTTCTAATTACAAAAACAGATCCACTATAGTATCGGCATAATTAATTTAGTCCATCATAAATACAAAATTGTTACTCATTATTGACAGATATCTTGTTTTGCTTCCCCATAACTACATTAGTTTAAACTTCATAATTACAACACATCAATATTTACTAGCTACAATATAAACAAAGTATTATTGCTGCCAGTTTTCAGGGTTAATTTTAGCAACAGTTTTGTAATTGCACATGAATCTCTGATAACACAGTAAATGTAGAGTAAATCCAGAGAAAAACTAATAATTAGGCCTATTCCTTGTTGGCATCAAGTACTAATCCCATCCAATCATGCAGCAGCAATATAATTGTCAATTTATGAAACCAAGCAATAATTCACATTGATAACTATAAGCCTCATTAAATCTTCATTTCACTACTATTATAAATCCCCAAACCTACATTTGAATGTCAAACTCCTTCTATCAAACTGCCATTCCTATTGTCTCATGCTATCTGTCTGTTCTTTATCATATATTTTCCTCCACCATCCTACTCAGACATGCAATCAATTTCTCCTCTATAAACAAATACACACACATACATACCTGTACATACAATAAAAGGCAACCACAATCTTCATTGTTTTATAACTAGACATTTTTAGAAATGTTCTGATGTCAATGAAATCAGTGACTATTTCAAATTCAATAGACGTTTTCACTTCTGCATCACAGCTCCATCTTTATCCATCTCCTGTAACACCAAATCCAGAATTAGTCAATGCAAAAGGGAAGAAGCAGAATCTCTAGCTGATACTGCTCTGTCAGTACAGTCAAACTGTTTGATTCCATCCTGTGATAAGTTTCATCCTAATTAGTTTTCTATCTACCACAACCTTCTTAGTTGCCATGTCAGAATCATTAATGCTGGCAAAGTCAATGACTATCTTGTGACTTCCCCATCTTGAAAAATTGGTTTCTTTTGTTGCTGTATGAGAGAGACAGCAAGTCATCACAACTGTGAAGCCACTTTAGAGATGTTAGTAGTGTAGATGGTAGCTGTAATGACTTTTACTATGCTGAAAATAAACCTGCTCATCCACAGTAGCAATTACTGCATCTTCATCTTGGCAGCGCAATTATGCCCCCTTTGTACTTATCATTACGAAGGATTTCTTGTACCCTCCATGAAGCTAAATTTGGACTGGCTTGGCACTTTCTCAGAGTGGAGTGGAAGATGTTAAAAAAATTATAAAAGTGAAAGCTGGTAATGATAATGTGTTATTAAGAAATAAAGCCTGCAAGAAGAAGAAGAGTCTGTTGTAGGAATGGGGACATTGGTCATTTATTTGAGTGGCATATGTAATAACACATATCACTGGAAATACCATACAATGAGCATTCATAAATTGTAACAATGACATGGGACTTTGTACTGCAGTGAAGCTGTCAGAAAGCTGTGAAAACAAAGTCCTGGAGATCATTCAAGGAGCCTCAAGTCATATAGACACAAAAGAGAGGAGGAAACTAAAAGGATAAATAAAAGCCACAGATGCTTTGTCCATTAAGATGAAATCCCTTGGGGTACAAATTCTACCCATACATCAATATTATTGATACAGAAAGACATAAAGGTTATTGTCTTGGTGATTTCAGCAATTTACCTGCTGAAATTAAGCCATAAGGATGAAAAAGGTAGAGCAATCTTCCCAATGGAAGGAGAAGAGAGGGAGGTTAGTAACAAGCTTCAATCGACCTCATTAGGTTGCAGGGAAGCTCCAACCTAACAACCAGTCGTGTCTCCTTTGAGGGGCTGCAAAGAAACAGCTCTCACTGCTTTTTCATGAACATGCACTGAGTTAGAACCGCCTCCCATCAGATGCATGTGTGAATGCACACAACATGCGCAGTCTCTGCCCCGATACTCACCTCTTCATTTCTGACACACCTTGCCTACCTAACAGAGGCTTATAAGCCCCATTTAAATCAAATATGATATTATAATTCATGTTATGAGCAGCCAATTGTGCCAGTTTTGCAATGGCAAAATCATCAGAACATGGTAGGACTTGAGATGCTCTCTGAGTCTTATGTGTGGGAGGGGGATGTAGCCATTTGAAGGCAAGAAAGAACAGGAACTAACCAGTGACTGGAATTTGATCAACCAATCCTAAGGACATTGAAAGGGTGACTGGAACTGAAACTAGAAAAGTCTGATCAGAGCTTTGGATCGGAGCAGCAGACCTATTCCTCACTGTGTTGTAAGCTGCACTCTATGCAGAGATATAATGAGTATTTAATCTCCCTGCAGCCTAGGTATCTGGCCAGTGATCTGTATTGTACTGCATAGTACACTCACATCAGAAGTGTTGTAATAAATGGGGCAGCAAAGGGTGAAATTAAATTATTTTAACCAGAGATGATTATCAGCCTAAGTGTTACCCACATAATAATGCAGTCTTTTAGTAAAGCTGTGTATCAAAGCTGTAGTCTTCAAAAGCTATTTTGCTATTTTTCAGAGATAAGCAGCTGCAGTAAAAGCATCTGATTGGACAATGATTTATCAAAGCTAAAACCAAAAGGTCACAAAGACATGAGGATCTATGCTTGCTTTGTTCACCAAACAAAAGACTTCAAGACTCTTGTGGAAAATGTCACAGAAGTTGCCGCTGAAATGCTGTTGAGCACAGCCCAGCTATGTTTGCCACTTGACACATAATAATAAAAAGTGTTCAAAATGAGTCACAAGTCATGTCAAGATCGAATGTTACTCACCCGGCCACTTCATCTCTCTTTCAGTTTGTCCTTTAAAAGAACCAAAAGGAGAATGTCCCACTGAGGTTTATAGTGTTATAGTTTATATGTTTCTTCCCACACTTTGGGGTCTGTGTGTGTCAGGCACCATCTGCTGAATTTGGAATGATCTGAACCTAGTGCAACTAATTGAAAGTCTAAGGATAGACATACTGTATGGACCACGCTTTCACGCTTTCATACTTTCACATTTCACAGTATTGAAACCAAACACACTGCACACCAAGATAATTGTTAAGAAATTTAATTCCTCCTGGGAATTCCTGTTCTTTTTTTTTTTTTTTTTTNTTTTTTTTTTTTTTTTTGCTATTAATCCTTCTTTCCTTCCCGTCTGTCAGTTGTTGTACAATGTCTGTCACTGGTTGAGGTTGTGCCGAAGAATCACCACAGAATCCTTTATGGGAGTAAAATGAGTTTTTCAGCCATTTACGTCTGATATTTTATCAATCTCTACAAGATCCACAGCCAATTAGGAAATTTGCAATTGACAGTTCACATTCATTTTGTGTTTGTGTGTACTGTGCAAATGCACAATAACAGGCACATAGCTGGCTCAATGAAGGGGTACCTGATATCCTCTGACACTGTAGCCTAACTGTGACAAAAGCACTTTCACACATTTCAGGGGAATATTATTCTGCAGTGAATCAATGAGATAGCCGTGGAAAGGTTCACTGCTGTCTCTACATGGTCAGACTTTTGACTGCCTGTTGCTCATGCTTCAAAAGACCAAGGCCAATGGGTTGTTTTTCAAATTAAAAATTTAACTGATGATTCATTTCAATGCAGTAGAGCATTAGGTGTGGACAATTTGTTTTGGTCTGGAAATTTGGATTCACATTTATATTCTAAATATTAATTTTAAGTTTGGAGTTTGTATCTTCTTCCTTTGTCTGTGTGGGTTTCCTATGTGCTCCAACTTCCTCCCACATTCCAAACGCATACAGGTTATATGAAGTGGAAAAAATAATTGCCCATAGGTATCAGTGTGACTGAATAAGTCTGTCTGCATAGGATAGGCAGGTTTAAGTGATGGATGGATGGATGGATGGATGGATATTTACAGTAATGCAATGATAAATTAAATCTGCCAAGCAAAAGAGGAGCTTCATATGATCACATTTACTTACAATTATTAGTTGCACATAATGGAATATACTATTTATCAAATTTATGAATCAATATGTAACATGGAACAAGCCATTAATGTACAGACTGACCCACCAGTAAGCATAACTTTCCCAGAATATAAGGGTAACCTGGAGTATAACCAGATCATGATGTATCTCGTATTGGCTTTTGGACCTAATTGGCTAATCTATCCTTTCAGTGATGGTGTTAGTCCCCAGAGTGTTGATGTTTTGACATGCTGGGAATGACTTTCAGGAGAGAGAATGTAGGCCAGTCACATACAGTAACAAAGATCTAATGCAATTAAATGATTTACATGTCAAAACACAATGGAATTGCCCGAAAATGGCATCAATTGCATAAGATGCAATTGTTCTGGGGAGGGGACTTTATAAGCCAGTGGCTTCCTGCCTCTCTCCTGCATGAGATGGAAGATTTTATTCTGTATTTTTTTCTTTTATTTATTATTATTTTTACACATGCAATAAATAAATAAAAAATAAATAAATGAATAAAAAAATTAAACTAAAAATAAAAAATATTCAGTATAGAAAGTTAACCCATATTGTTGTTTTTACTGGATATGCAGTATTTTCAATTGATATACACATTGATTAGTTAAAGGGGCTTGCAGCCTTGTTTAGTTTTCCTGTCATCTGGAAGACATTTTGAGCATCCAGTTCGTATGCATTAGGTAAACTGTAAATTTTGCATTGCATTATTCTGCTTTAATTTAACTCCACATAGAACAGATCTGTTGATGCAGTATGCAAACCAACCTTGCATTTTCAAAGCAATACTTCAAATTCATCTCATGTTATTCAGATTTCAGCTTAGTTTCCTTACATTTCAGGCACAGGAACATGGAAAGTGACTGAAGCTTCTGTGTCCATTCTTTTATCTTTGTTTAATCTGGTCCAGCAATCTAAATAATGTTTTCTTTTTCCATACATTGACACAAATTTATAGTATCTTATTGTTTTTGTACACTTTTAATTTTTTTTCGTACTGCTTATTTTTTTTATTGGCTTATGTATGTGTTATCTCTGATTTCATTTACTATTATTTTATTGTACATAAGTCTCACATTCTGATTTTAATACTTCTGAAATTTGTCTATCACCTGTAAAGCACTTTGAATTGCATTGACTTGTATGAAAGGTGCTATATAAATAAAGTTTGTTTGATTGATTGATTGGAATATAGGAAATATCAGTGGCTTCATAACATTCCAAATCTAGGCCACGTTATTCATGAACCTTTGAACCTTAACATTTATTAAAATGCCTTCATTTATTATCTTTATGTCAACTTTTCAGACCACAAATGTTATGTCAGGATAGACTCAAACCACATTATGGAAGACATATAAGCAAGATAATAATTAATAACAATATAATGTTATTACTCTCCCACATTCATATGCAAAGCTTTGTTTTGACCAGAAATTAAGTTACCCCATCCACCAAATCTATAGAAAATGAAAAGAAAGAGGGAAAAGATGATTGATGATATCATTACATAGAACAGGTGTTGTTGTAAAAGTTTACTATAGCTGGGCATCTCAAGTTCAACACATTTGCAAATTCCTATCTGAATGGCTTTGAGATCTGTCATCTCAATACATTAAGCTATGATTTCACAGACAAGATCAAATTTGGGTCCCAATACACAGTCGGTTAGGAACCACTGAAGCATGTATTTTGGTTTGTAATTGGCTTTAATACCCACAGTGTTGCTTTTGTCATGCAGTCTCATGGGAGCAGGTGTGTTGAATTTAAATACCAGCATTGAGTAACTAACTGCATCAAGTGATTTGGCTTTTGAACAAATACCAGTTAACAGCTGCTTCTAATACTGTGCCTTAAAGTCATAGCAGTCATGCACATTATGTCCTCTCAAATAAGAGTTTCTCTTGTCTTTTCCACTATACACTGAAGTCATTCTCACTGGGATAAATAAGTATTTTTTTCAATCAGGCCAGTATCTGGAACAGTGCAGGAGTCTTGATTCAGTGGAGCAGTCTGTGTCAAACAGCTGGGCTTGACAAGCACTGCATCATGCAGCTCTGGCTGCTTTGCACACAATGAGGTGCGACAGGAAGCAATGCAATCCATATGAATGAATAACACTGCTGACCAGGACACTGTATCCAATCTCTTGTTTAACCCTCTATTGACTAATGAGTAAGCAAAATGAATGAATCAATCAATAAAACTGAATTCAGTATTATTATTACCAGCTGCTAAATGTAGATACTGGTATTTAAATTAAAGTATTTCAGTGTGAAACTGTCATGCACTTTCTTGCTTTCTAGCACATAAATAAAAGCAACATCAATAGCAATGATGTACTTACACTTCTGAATGTTTTTCAAAAAAAAAAAAAAANCAAAAAAAAAAAAAAAGTCTGAGTGAATGTTTGAATGCTTTCTCAGAGCGTTTATACCATTCATTACTGTCAGTGGGAGTTGATGTGGCCGGTTTGCCTTGCCAAATGAAACCTGACAGTATTCTTTATAATGCCACTTTAGCAGTTAGAGTGTAAATCCTTTAACTGCATAAAGATCCATAACTATTCACATACAAAACAGCTGCTGAGCCATACTCCAACCACTTTTGATATTTTTCATTGGTGTTATGATATACTGTGGAGGAACTGGCAGTATTACTGTCCTACTTTTGTTATTCTCATTTTTATTTTCATAGCCAGCAGTGATGAACAAATTACTATATGTCATCATCATCATCACCATCATTATCAGCACAGCTGCTGCACCAATCGGTATAATATGTTATTTTGCTAACTGACAAAATCAGACTAATAACCCCAGAGCAAAACAATGATGAAAAACTAAAACAGTAAACCTACAGTAAATACTAGGGGCCATAAATATGCCTCATTAAAATAGCCGCAGCATGAATGCCAATAACAGTGGGCACAACACCAAACATAAAGCGATTGGTCTACTATATAGGTTTATTATTAGAACTAAAAAAAAAAAAAAAAAAAAAAAAGGAAAAAAGAAAAAAAATCTCTTAGAACGACTGGCCATCTGACTGTAATGACTGAATCTGACTGAATGACTGTAAGTGAGCCATCGCATCTCCATTGTTAAACAGTCGGTTACTGCCTGCTGATGTTAACTTGTCCAAGCTGCTCAGGCTGTGCTGGCAGGCGTCAAGTGGGTTTGTGCGACCAGAACAGCCCGTCACCTGTGCCGCGCAAAGGGCGCTGAGCCTCCGGAGAGCAGCACTAATTACACACAGAACAGATCTGAAGTCAGCTGACTGCGGGCTGTGTGACACTGACACACTGTCACATCACAAAGAAATCATCTGTAGCTCACTTAGAGCCACTTTTCTTAAGATGGGTTACAGCCTGAGCAAATATCCGACTGGTTTACAATAAGTCCGATCCGGATCAATATGGAAGACAATCGACTTTCTCCTAACAAAACAAAACAAACAAAAAAAACAACCTCTAATTTAAACCTGTTCCCTGTAGCACACGTGTATGAGTGTGTGTGTGTGTGTGTGTGTGTGTGTGCACGCACTTAAAGGGTGTTTTTTTAACGGGCAAAAATATGCACTTTGCGAAGGCAAACAACCTACAGCTGTGGTAATTCCACATAAAGTTAACGTGAGGAGCCACGCTCAATAAATCACTTTGATTCACAAAATGATCAAAACCTTTGCAGGACTGAAATGCTTTTGCATTTATCTTGGAGCAACATGTATTGCATCTGATTTAACCTAAATAGACTAAAATTCCTTTTCAAAGTTGGGAGGATCTCAGCAGAAAGATGTCTTACCTTCACGCCATAAGTTTCACTGAATCTTTGTTTTTACAGTCGTCCGACTGTTAAATCCAACAGCATCGACATTTAGCCTTCTCTGTATCCTTCGCTTGCTTTGCACATTGTTTACACTTTAAAAATTATCGCGTCGGTACCGCGGGTTCAGTGCGAAACATCAGTACACGGCTGCTGTATGGAGGGGAAAAAAAAAAAAANAGCACAATCAGAGCCAAACCCCCCCCCAAAAAAACTACAAATAAAAACTGAAAAAAAAAATAACGCTTTAAAGCATTGTTGTATTTTCCGGTTGTTTGCTGAAAACCTGGGATCTGCCTTTGCTCATTTTCAGTGTTGAGAGAAATGGATCAGAGGTGGAAAGTGTGTGTCCGTCTGGTGTCCAGGAGCTTTACGCACGGAGTTACCTTCAGCACTGAGGGGAGCAGGAGACGCGCTGACTGCAAGGATCTGTGGAAAATTAAGGCGGGGTTACATCTGTTCAAACCTTGGTGATGTATGTTTCCTTTATTGTCTCCAGCATGCGTGGAACTTTAGATTACCTTCCGTTTGCCTGAGATTTTCTGCGCTGCTCTCTCTTCTTTGCTCCAGGTTGTACGCAAATGCATAATGATTATGGAAAAAAGGAATGTGGATGTAAAGTGTCGCAGCTTTTGGTTGTGGTATTTAGGATAAGTGGGCTCGTGTCAAGATACTTGTGGTAACTATATTTTAATTTATATTGTTAGATTTATTTGTGCTGTGCGTGAGGTATTTATGTGTGGCTGCAGAAATGAAGGGCCAGTGTTAGACCCACATGTGGAAAAGACAAACAATGGCGTTGAATTTTAAAAAGGGTAAACATGAAGAAACAGAAGAAAGTCATTTGCAGGAAACTCTCTCTTGCTTTTTCTCTTAAGCATTTTTTTCTTACTAAAAAAAAAAACAAAAAAACTAAAGAAACAAACACAAAACTACCATTAAACTGAGTTTAATCCATGTAATCCGGACCTGGTTTTCACATGGGATGCATTGTGAATACAGTTATCCAGTTTAAAAGGTAGACATCCAGTTTATTGTGGACCCAAAGGAGCACTGACAAACACTAATGCATGGTGAATTTCACATCAGTGACAAATATTTCAGGCTGTAGACCTGAAATGCATTAAACAAAAACAACACAGCCACATTTGCCCCTGTAGTCTGTGTTTATTGAAAACAATTACAAACCAAAAGATTATTGCTTACTGAGTTTAACATCAGGACCCACATCTGAGCTTGTCTGTCCATACCTTCAAAATTAGACTGAATGTAAATAGAATCACCTCTGGTACATCCTTGGTGTTGTCTGTGATAGATTCAATTTTTACAAGAACATTTGCCACAGGTAATTTTCACATATTTTGTTGTTGGTTCTGTCTCCCCAGAAAACAACATAGTTGATTATTCTTCCGACTGGAAGGTCACTCTCTAGAGCTCATAGAGCTCACCAGTGCCAACAAACTTATAAAATACTGGACTACAGAGAAAGAAATTACTAAAATAATAGGACTTAACTGCTTTGTTTGTCATAAGAAATTGTTATTTTGTTTTTTTGTTGAAGTATCTGGACTAAATTACACCTATTAATAGACTACCATGGGATAAAGATGCCTGATTTCACTTTTGTAGAAATTGACAAAAATATTTTACTCCAAAAAATTATGTTGTGCAGCTTTACCCATCACTTAAAATACATGCATAGCCCTAGAATAAAAATTGTGATGAATTGCCAAGTTAATTTTAATTAGATGTACTAACACACACTAATAGTGTTAATCACATCAACTGATGTTTTATAAATTCATTTTGTGTGTGCGTCTTTGTATTTTGTCTGCTTCCCACCTACAGCTCCTATTGCACACCTGGCTGTTTGAGGGAGGGAATCTCTCTTTCAATTGCTGGTCCCTGCGTTTCTTCCATTTTTTTTTTTCCTTACACAATAAGGCTTTTAAGGAGTTTTTTCCTTGTCCTCAAAGAGAGCTTGGGCTTAAACTTTAATTAATTCAGACATTCATAAGCAGCAAGATAAGTTGTGGTAACAGAACAATTTAATGAATTAATTTCCAATTTCAAGTCCTATACCCACTTAACGAGATTGGAGTTCAAATGTGATTTAGAAATTTAAAATCCTGCTTTGTGAAAAAGCCTTGAAATAATTGGTACAACAGACATTTGTGATGTGAGGGGTGTGTCTCTCTTGATATGTGACTCACCTCATGTGGGTGTGTCTCTCTTATGGGGTGTGACAAGACATTTGTGATGTAAGCTGGGTGTGACCCTAGTGATGTGGGCGTGTCTGGCCATGGTAGAAGTGTCATTGCTGGTGTGGGTGTGTCTCATCCAGTATGGGCATGGTTGTCCATTGTGGGTGGACACAATGTCTCTTATGATGTGGGTGTGTCATCCCATTGTCGGCATGTCTCTGTTGGTGTGGATGAGTCTCTTATGTGGTTATTCCTGTTCATTGTCCTCTCATGGGGGCGTGTCTGTCCCATTATGGCAGCTGTGGGCTTGCCTCCACAAAAACTCTCCTTACTTGTGTGCATGTCATGCCTGGGATTCAAATTCCAGTCTCTCAGGTGTTAAAGTGGCAAATATTTAGCCAGATGTTTGTGTGGGTGTGCCTCTGCTGAATGTGTCTCTCCTCTCCTTGGGCGTGTCTCTTCCAAGGTGGATGTGTCTGTTCCATTGTCGGGATGTCTTTGCTGGTCTCTCCTCTCTCCTCATGTGGGCGTGTCTGTTCCACTCTCTCCAGTCCTGTGGGCTGTCTATGCCATTTCAGGCTTGTCTATGCTGATGTGGCATGTTTCTTCCCTTCTGGGCATGTCTCTTCTCCTGTGGGTGTGTCTGTCCATTGTAGTTGTGTCTATTCTGAGGGGAGCTTGTCTCTTCTCTCCTGTGAGTGTGTCTCAGCTGAAGTAGGTGTATTCCTTCTGTTGTGGCCCACTGTGGCATATGTCTTCTGACACAGATGTGTCTCTCCTCTACTTTGGACTGCTGGTGTGGCCATGTCTACTCTCTCTCTCTCTCTCTGTGGGCATGTTTGCCATTTTCCTCTCATGGGGGCATGTCCCACTCTCTTGTGGGCATGTCAGGTCTGGAATTTGAACTCCGCTCTCCTTGGTGTTGACTGAGTACCAGACACACACACATGGTAAAAGTCTGGCCAGGTGTTTGTATATTTAAATTTAGAGAAATAGCTAATTTACATTACTCAATATATGGTTTGTTGGGTTTACTTAATTATACCAGCTGTTAGTACAATGTGAAAAGTTTGATGCAAACTTTTGATTTTCATTGTTACAGATACACATTATCTTTTAGAGTGTACCTCCCAATGTTAAGAACTCATTTTGAAAATTCCTGGATCACTCCCTGCATCTGGATCAAAATTTAATGTGTTCTTTTTGTCCTCATCCTTATCAGAACCACCCAAACAAACAAAGCAACCTACCAACAAACAAAACAAAAAGTAACCTTCTTGTAGGTAAATATACACGAAAGCTTTTGTTATACAAATATGTTAACTATAATGTAAAACTAATTCTCAAGGACCTTTAAGATCAACTTTTACATTGACCTTTCTATCATTTTGCTTTCTTTTTCTTCAAACAGGTAAGAGTTAAATAAAGATTTTTGTATTTGTGCATATGGTATCACAACACTGACTACAATCAGTAGAAGATGTTTTCCTCATTACCAGGGGGATGAAACAGGGTGAATGCTGAACTGTCCTGTTTTTGTCAGAGCCTTTGGCAGTAAGATTAGCCAGATACTGTGTGTTTTTACTTCACTGCACTTTTGAAATCAAATATTATTAATAGGCTATCGGCCCCTAAACAAAGGACTAATTAAAACTACAAAACCACAGCGAAACACTGCTGAAAAATAATAAGAAAACATTGTTGATCTTATCGATGCAACCTGCAGTGGAAGAGGTGGAAAGTAAGTAAATATATTTCAGTATTACTTGAGTATTTCCATTCTTTGTATTTTTGTTATTCCTCTTGTTTATCAGAAGAAGATGACATCATGGTAAAATATTTCCAGTGCAGTTAAAAAGGATCTTAAAAACAATTTTAAAATGCCTATTGCCAAGATGGCACCCAGACTTGTTGTATTCTTGCTTTTTTTTTTTCTGAAAGAAAATACTCAGTTTCTAGTCATTAATATCATCCAGTTTAAGTGCTTCACCTCCATGTAAACCCAGCTAAAATCAGGAAATCAGGAGATGTTCTCTCAGACCTGCAAAAAGGCATTCTGGGTAACAGCAAAAAAATGAACAAGTGGACAACACAAGTTGACAAAATAGACTGACAAAAATGATAAATGACAGAATTTTGTCACCAAAAAACTTAACAGATAAAATGTCCCATATTATGGATATTACTTGAAGCGATAAGTAGTTCTTAAAAGGAATGGCTTTTCTGAGTATGCCAGAAGACTCACACACACACATACACACACACAGATCGTCCTCAGGCTTGCTTGCTGTAGGAGGCTCACATAGATCTAACTGTTGGCGCCACACGCAGTGTTGCAGTCTGCTGCTGCCTGATATGGCCTCTATTAACTTGTGATGATGAGTCGATGTTGGCAGAATGCAAAATAAATCACAGCACCTTTGATAACTCTCAGTTCAGGCTACTTTACACGATGACTTTACACATGACTTGTGTCATGCTGATGAAATGTCTTATAATCCACCAGGAATTTCTTCCAACTGACTACAACAACACTGCATATAACTATATAATGTATGGTACGGGGCAAGTCCATGTCAGGATTACGATTTACTTTAGCCTCATGTTGAACAGGTTTCATGTTGAACAGGTCTCAGAGATGCAGACTAAATTCTAGACACACAAGCTCCTCTTTCAGCTGCACCAGGTCTCAGAGATGCTAGCTTGAGGTGATAGAGGGAGAGAAGGTCTCAGCTGAAACATAAAAGGCTGCCTCTCTTTTACACACACACACACACACACACACACACACACACTCAAAGGTTTGAGTCCAGGTTTGAGGACCTGGCTCTGGATTCAGTGTATAATTTTCTTTTAAAGCACCATGTGAAACTCATTCATCCCATCAAGAATTTAAAAAATACTCAGACATTGTTAACTCCAAATAATCGTGTCACATCATTCTCTTATACCATGAAGCTTGCTGCACTAAAATTATAACTTGACTTGCTGAACTTGAATGAGTCATAGAAAAAGTGGCAAGATAGTGATGATGACATCTTTCTGTTTTGAAGAAGATGATGACAGTGTAGGACTGAAGTACAGAGGATGGGGGAGATAAGGAAAGAAAGAAAATTAGGAAGCAATATGTGGGCATTATGGATTTATTATCACTTCATTTGCTGAAGGGAGTTTTATAACGCGATGTGTTTATGGGCAGTAAAATCAACTAAGCTACTCCCATTTCCTCATATATCACTTTTATTATATTGCTACAGTGGAATAGTCCATATTTGTTCATAGAGAGAAGGTACTGGGAAAAACATATACCACTATTATGGTGTTTTATAAGAGAAATTGACAAACTGGAACTAAACAGCATTTTGATATTACAGGGAATTTGAGGGAATTTAGATTAGAAAATCCAGTTGCATATGACAGAAAACCACTGCCAACTACAGAGTTTGATTGCACAGCTGCTTTGCAGCACATAACACAAATATATGTTGAGATAAAAACTAAAGGGATAAAGAGTGAGAAAGTAAAAAGAGGGGACATTTTCACTAATCTGTGAAATAGTGGCAGCCAAGGGAATTTAGATTAGAAAATGTAAATGAATGAGAAAGAAAACCACTGCTTACACAGAGATACAGTAGGTTGTGGAGCTGCTTAACTTTAAGATAAATTTTGGTGGTTCACTCGGGCAGAAAATTATTCATTTTAGAAGACATTAAGGGAGAAAAAGTTTGCTAATGTCAACACAAGAAATTACACAGGTAGTGTTTGTGTTGATTTCATAAAGCTGTTTAATTTTATATTTGCTTGTCTTTGCTCATTACCATTGAGCTCCATTGCTGCATTTTATGTGGCACCGCAGAATGGATGGAAGTAGGAGAAAGTGAGAGAAAGTGTCAAGAGTGAAATAAATGTGGAGGAGGAGGAGGAGGAAGAAGAGGAGGTGTTAAACTAAATAATTAATGCAGGAAAGTTTAAAATATTGTCAGATCCAATTTCATCTCTTTCTGACTCATGAAGAGGATGTGATGTAAACTGAGGCTTTGTCAGAGAAAACAGAAAAGAGGAGGGTTAAAGCAGAACAGGAAACAGTCTGGCAATTGTGAAGCTCAAGGTCACTCGGTGGTGAAGTTGCCAAGCTGAGCAGCATGTGGACAGAATGACGGGGCACTGTAGAGCTGCCATTGTTTCACAAACAAGCTTGTTAGCCTTATGGCTACCCATGAATGAGTACAAAGAGTGTGTGGTTACAATGAATCTGCTGAGAATCTTTTGATGTATTCTGTTCCCTCTGCTTGGAACTGACTGTAGGCTAGTTTAGAAGTTAGAAAAGTCTTTTTTCCTTGGTGATTTTGGAGAATAAATTAGAGGCAAATGGATAAAGCACCTGTTAAGAGTTTGATTGTGTTCAAGATTTATCATTCTTGCTTTTGGCTGTTATTAGACTTTAATTTTAATTTTAGGTTCAAGTATAGTTACCCAGATTTCTCTGTTTCTCACTGATAGATAGATAGACAGACAGACAGACAGACAGACAGACAGACAGACAGACAGATGACATTGTCATGATACACTGTATTACAAAACATTTGCTGCCATATTGAGCCCATTACCAGAGGACAGAGAAGAGAGAACCTTGGCCAATTATTGTCAGACCTTACAGATATAAACTAAAAACACAGATAAATATGTCCTTCTATGTCCTTGCTTACTATTAATCCTATTAGCTTCTTTACCCTTTCTATTACTACAGCTGCAGCTACAGCCCACCCACAGACAGAAAGTCACACAAAGTGTGAGACCTCATCTTCTTGTTGAGATTTGTTTTCAACCTTGAATCTGATCTATTGTTCAGAGAAAACAACCAACAATTTATCTTTATGCGATGCACTCCACCTAAGTATCAGGATCTCTCTCACTCACACCCACACACACACACACACACGCGCACGTACATGCATTTGTGACCTACGATCCAAACAGGACCATGTGGGAAAGCAGAGGAAACAGCTCAAAGATTCAGACAGACCTAGTGTGGAAAAGGAGAGAGAGAGAGAGAGAGAGAGAGAGAGAGAGAGAGAGAGGGGAATACAAAGAGCCTTAGAGAACAGAGAATATATTTGACATTCTACATTTATAGTTTTCTTTAAAGTTCATTGCACCACAGTGGCTCTAAAGAGCATGGCTTCTGCACCCAGCTTGCACAAATGTCAAGTGAGAGTTAGTTTAGTGTTCTAGGAAGTCATGCATCATTTCAAATCTCAACATATAGTGCCTATCATTAGAGGAAAAATGGTTTGGTCACACTGAGTGTCACACAGACACACACATGCACACACAGAGGAATATGTATATATGTAATTTCTCTGTTCTATCATTTTGAAAAGAAAAGTTCACACAATTATTCAATTATTCTGAATGTTCTCAGGCCCAGAGGTGTGCTACCGTAAACTGCCCTCCGTGGAGTGAAATAGCACTTTCTCCATACTAATGCCCAGATTGACTCGTTATTATCAAAGTCTGCCTGAAAGAGCCTCATTTGCTTTTGTAGCCACAACCGCGGGTGGAAAATCTTATCGGTTTGTCAGTCTCGTTACGCTGATGAAGTGCTGAAATACGCAAACTGCACATCTTTGAACTACAAAGCTTGTTAGCTGAACAAAGTTTTTCGACTGTAGCAACAATGCTACTTGTCATCCTGGTTTGCATACATTTCATCATTAAATCCTGTTACATCTAATGAAACAGCATTTTTTCCAATAAATAATACGGATTAAGCAAAAAAAAAAAAAAAAAANAAAAAAAAAAAAAAAAAGTATTTTTTCTTCTGTTCAGCTTTGAAAATTATTTGTATTGTAGCTGATTCCTAAACAAAGGTTAATTCAGTTCAGTTCCTTTACTTGGCATCACTTAATGAAAAGAGCAAATCTTTACAGAAAGAAAGAAAGAGGCAGATGGAGTGACAAATGGGCAGAAAGATGGGCTGATGGCCAAACAAATAGAGGGGCTCCAGTAATGAAAGTGGCAGGAGTTGAAGTGTCCTCGGAATGGGACGATAAGGATCTTTATTTTAAAGAAGCCAACACTTGACTATAATTGGAAACTAGTGAGAGCTGAGAAGTGAGCCTATGATGTGATCATTAAAAAGCCCAAGTATTGAGGTTTCCTCCTGAGTGAGAGAGGAGAGAGAGAGAGAGAAAGAGAGAGAGAGAGAGGGAGAGAGAGAAGGAGGACAGGACAACGAGCAGAAATGGCAAGAAAAGGATGGCCAAGAGGATAAGACAGCCATTATAGAAGTACCAAATAAAAAGTGACCAGATGGAGGGATGGAGAGAGAAAGATCATAATGGCCGGCGTCAACAGCGGTAGGAAATAGCTTAGAATAATCTGATCGATTCAGCACACGCAATGACACCCCACAGACTGAGCTGTGAGGAGTAAAGGTAGAGTACAATGATTTATCTATGTCAGAAAGAGCTGCTGGGAGCATCTGCTGCTCCTTGTGTTGGATCGTATGGCAACGTAGAAATGGGGCCATTGCTAGTCTGTTATGTAGCCTCAGTTAGGCACGGGCAATGGCAGGTTGCTGTATGGTGCCGAAGAATTAGAGGTTAGGATAGGAAATGGTGCTTCTTACAACTCAGTTCAACAGTTTTATGATGGCACAGCCTGATGTCTGCTGCTGTGTCTGAAGATGAAGACGCTATTTAACATCAGTTCTGGGCTTCCATAGGAATGCTCACCCAACTTGTTGCACAATTATATGTATTGATAAAATTTGACAGATAATTACCTCCACCAAGGAGGTTGTGTTTTCACCTGTGTCTGTTTCATTTTAATTGTTAGCAGGAACAGTGGCGGAGCCGGGGAGGGGGGGGCCTGTGGTGGCCATGGCCACCATAGACAAAAGCCTGGTCACCCCAGTGGCCACCACATACAATATCAACTCTCAGGTCACTTATTTTTTAATTTATTTGAATATTTATTATTGCGTGGAACCATTTCTCCCCTGCCACCACAGTAGCTGAGCTGGGAGCTTCATGTGTGCTCGGCTTTAGACTAGTTTTTACAAGTTTAAGATGAGACACAACGGTTTTGCAGTGCACAGCGCCAACTTAATATATGTTCAGAAATTCCCATTTCTTTTTTGCTTCAAGTTTTTCTTACATTTCTTTCAAAAAGGATAATCAGTTACCGTTATTTCTGCTGGCTAGACTATTTTTAGAGATAATATACCCTGATTTTAGCTAAAAGCAAGCATCCTCTAAACTCTGCTGAACTGTTTAAACAACACACCTAATGGTGTGTTGGGGCTAATTATGCAGTCATTGGTGCCTGAGTGAGTGACTGAAAAAGGTAATATTTGTCCTACAACACTGCAACAAACAGAAAAAACCTGAACAAAACATCAATTAAGCTGCCACCCCAAAGAGAACATGGGTCTCAGCTTGGCCACCCCAAAGAAAATTGTCTGGCTCCGCCACTGAGCAAGAATACTCAAAAAGTTATTAAATCAAAATTATGAAACTTGGCGGAAGGAGGGGGTATGGCCCTAAGTAGAACCCAGGGGTATACCCCCTGGGATCTGGCAGACTAAATACATGCTTGGACATTGAGCACATCAACGGAATTGCTGTACAGCATCAAATAGGGCTACAGCTATGCATCCACCACTAGTATTTAGCTGAGATCATGGTTTTAATGTGTCCTTAATAGCAACAGAAATAAATCTAGAAAATATTATGGTTTATTATAGTTGTTTCTTTCTGTTTCAAAACAGTTTCATTTGTTGGATGAGTCTGTCAGATTTAATAAAACAGCACAGGAATGAAAGAGTGACAGTCACCTTAAATGTGTCATGTTGCATGTACTGCATGTTGCATGAAGCACATCGTTCTCCTGCTGAATCGATAAACAGTATCTGACAGACTTTTGAAAAAGAGCAATCACTAGCAATGTACAGGTATGACCAGGAATATGTGATACTGAGATAAGATGCTCACAGCATCATAAGAGATGCTCTAGTAATTGTTATACTGCTTAATTCATGGCAACCTTCTTCCCTATGTGCAGGCCCTTTGCTCTTTACTGCTGGGCAGGACCATGGATCTCTTTATTTATTAACACAATGACTTTTTCTAATTAGCTACATGTGAATCTACTGTTACAACTAAATATTTCATTTAGAAGTGAAGGTCATGGCTGAGCCTAGTCTGGAATGAGTTTTTTTTTTTTAATGCATGCAAATAGCAAAGCCATACACTGTTACCAAATCATTCATTCTGCACAACTTGAAGAAAAAATAATGAAATGAAGAGAAAAGCCTGGGGGCACAGAGCTCTCCAGGAAGTGGAATCCTGATGGAGCATCCAGGAATTCACATGGTGGACTGTGTTTTATAGGTTATACGTAGAAAATGGAGTGCAAACTAAAGCATAACTGAGCGCTGTGGAGTAGCTACTGCCAAGTAGTTTCCTACAAATTTGTTAAAATGCTTTCGTGTATTCTGCTCATATTTTCTGTTAGGAACTGCTTGCAGACTGATTACAATTGGAAAATATTTACCCTTGGTAAATTTGAACTGATTGAACACAATCTGGAGGCCAATTACAAGTAGTAGAAAGTAGCTTTTTACGGTATTCAGAATTTATACAGGTTTATTTTATCTTTGTTTGCACTTGGCTGATATTGGACTTTAGTTTTGTTGCTGTGCTGCATATTATTTTTCTTTTCTTTTCTTGCTCTGGTGTTTCTTCACCGGGGTTTCAACAGAGGATAGGTAGGTAGGTAGGTAGACAGAGAGACAGACACATGCTTTCTCTGTTTTTTTTTTTTTACACATATATTATTCATAAATTATATATTTTGACATGAGACCTTTTCAAAGACGACTCAGCAAAGATGGACACAATGAATTAAAGCACATTCAACCTCCCCCTGCTGACATAGCATAACATACAGCCAAATGCAGAAAATGACAGGTGTGCACACGAGCATATGTATGTGCGAAGAAAGGGTGTTGTTGGAAAGAAAGGAGGTGAATGAGGCGTAAATGAAACATGTCTAAAACAGAGTCCCACCGAGACATTTCACCCAGCACATTCCACCTATGTCACAGGGAGCGTAGCTGAAACACACGTGCTCCAAGTTAAAAGCCATGCATTGATTTTTGTGACAGTGTAATGGCTGCACAAGCTGGTTTAGACTTACCTGCTTACATTACACACGGCTCTTTTCTGCCTCACTCCATTTACTTCCAGGCTGGTGCTTATTCATAGGAATTTACTGTGTAAACACCCTTAATTGCACATGTAGGATTATTCATCACCCAAAAACACAGAAAATGCTGTGATGTGTATTTACATAAGGAGTCTGGAAGAAGGAAGAGGTCTCCTTGCCCAAGGTCTGCTCGTGTTCCCGACGCTGTCCCCTCTGACTCTAAATACGCATCCTCAGGCCGCCTATGTACTGCTTTTCTCCTTGAAACCTGTCAACTTCAAAACTGTCATCTCTCTCTCTCTCTCTCTCTCTCTCTCTCTCTCTCTCTCTCTCTCTCCTAACTCACTTCATCATGCGGTACCTTCAAACTGTACTGTCACTGTCAACTTTAGAACAGGAAGTCATTCTGTGTATGTGTCTGCTTGCTTTACCCTTTTCCTTCCTCCTCACCTTCCTTTTCCCATGCCATCTCTGTAACACACTTATCTCTGTATACTGAGTGTATCTGTCTTCTCACATCAGCGTTTTATGTCTAAAGTTTAATGTTACACCGAAGTCAGCACATCAATGGGGAAAATAGAGTGTGAAGCAGTTGCTTCACACTGGAACAGTCCAGTTCTTTGTCGTTATAAACCCAGTATGTGTGTGTGTGTGTGTGTGACTGCTTGCGTATTTGTATGCAACCACCCATGTGTTAATGGGTCTTTAGTGCACTTTGTATAGTTTTGATTGCTCAGTAATATTCAACAGAAGCATGTCTGCTCCTGCCACATGACTGCTGTGAGGCAGAATCATTCAGGGCAGAGATAGAAAGCTGCACAGTGAAAAGAGTCCAGAAAGAGGATTCAAAGAGATAGCAGAAGAAGAAAAAGGAAAGATAAGAAGGTGGGATGGGCAGGGGGCCAAGTGAGAAATGAAAAAGAGATGGGAGTTGGGGGAAGAGCATGCATAATATGAGCTGACACCACAAAAGAAAAATCTGAAGCACCCTGTTGTCCCACAGCTACAGGGAGTAAAGTAAAAAAAAAAAAAAAAAAAAAAAGATTTAACTTCAAATATACATTCTTATTCAGACATTTATTCAGCTGTAATAAAGCAGCATGACATCTGCCAGGGACTTCATACCAAAGGCATCGCTGCTACAAACACTTTGCAATTATCTGTGTAAACAAACTTTGTGACTTGTATTTTGCAGCAAAATCAGTGCACAGATTTGCATCCATATTCTGCAAAATATGTAGCAATGTACTCTTTAAAGAGAAATGTACAGGTCTGCAAGGCACAATTACATTCAGAGTGTTTGAGGCATTACACTTTCTCTGTCCCTCTGTTCTCCCTGAAAGGACCTGCTTGTGTGTGTGCGTGCATGCATGTGTGCCTACGTGGCTATGTGTGTGTGTGCGCCCATGTACACCTGTTTATGACTATGTTCATATATGCTGGCGTGTGCATGCTGGTATCTGCTGGACTGGCTGAAGAAGAAGACCTCATTACCTAATGTGATATTGACTGCCACTCAGCTGAGCCTACACAACCATCACTATCAATTAATGTCTTGTCATATACAGCAGCACATTAGTGGGCAGTGGGTGTCTGTGTGAGTTGATTTCAAGGGCATCATAGATATTTCCAGATGAATCCACTGAGATGTTTTGTTATGGGGTCTGACTAGAAAATGCAGGAAATCTCATTGTGGCATGAAGGAAACATTGGAAGAGCAACCAACTGCAGCGGCCAAAGCAGCAGATAAAATCTGTTTAGACATCCACGACATTAAATGGAAAATGTGTGGGATCAGACCTTGTGCACACTGACAAAAACAAGGCAGTCAAAGTCATTTATTTGTAATGCAGTTGGATTATTGGGGGAGTCAGCAGCATATAAACGTCCACCTCCATAATCACTGCTCATTAGTATTCTTTCCCATTTCCCTCATGCAAAACACCAAGTAGTGCATAGCAGAACCTCTGCAAAATAGGCTAATGAGTTCAGATGTTCTTGAGGGCCAAGTTTAAAGTCACATTCAATTTGAATGAATGTGTCTGTGAGTGATGTTGCTCTTTCTCTTTTTAACCTCATTGCAAAGGGATTTTGGGGTGAATTCAGTAAGGAGTTAATACTGTATGTGCTTTTTCTTTGTGCCACATGCTGATTAAATGCAAAAAAAAAACAAAAAAAAAAACAAAAAACTGCAAGATAATAAATTTGTAAATTTCAAGTGGTTAATTAGTTGTACTGTAATGAGTTGAGTTGAATTGATCTAAGGTGAGTTGAGCTGAGTTTAGTTTAGTCATAAAACACAAACTGATACAGAAAAGAAATATTACAGTAGTTGTGCAATAGTAGTTGTGCAGGCCAGATTAAAAAAAAAAAAAAAAAAAACCCTGAAAGCCAGTGAAAGAAACAAAAGTAAAAGAAATAAAGACGTCAGGGAAATTTCCTGCTCAGTGAAAATTCATTGCTCCTTTACATTACAGGTTCAGTCTGCTCCTGTTGGCCATTGAAAGGCTTCTCATAAGCAACAACTGAAGGTTATAGATGCTTTAGTTTAGTTTATAGATGCTATAGGTTATATATGCTTTGCTCATCAGCACTTTGACATTTGGTGCTTAGAGAAAAATTAATATGCATTCACCGCCACCACCCCAATTGGCCATTGATTTTTAATTCACATTTCAGCATCATATTTTCCATCATTCAGGCCTCCATCAGTCCCCACTGTTAATCCTGCAGATCTGGTAATAATCAGCAGATCTATTATGAGCATAAGACACCAGCTTTCTGCCTCCTCATGGTGCTTTATACCTGCTCAATTTCCAGTCCTTCCTTTTCCATAAATGAATACTCAGGCCTAGAAGTGAGCTTGATGTTTTTTGTAATTTCTGCAGCATTCCTCATTTTTCAGTTTGGTCATGCTTTTCATAACAAACTATTAGAAGATATATATCCTGGGAGCAGTCCACACTGGTGGTATTTATTCAACAGATCCAAACATTGATGATTCAGAGAAGCTGGAAATATTTGAAAGTTTGTCTACAAAAAGTCTAAATAGATGCTGTGATTCACATTAAGAGCTCTTCCAAGGGCAAAACCTTGGTGTACTATTAAAATAAAATGAACAAACAACAACAGATCACAAACCTGAATTCTTTATGGAGATTTTTGAAGAAAAGACTTTTTGAAAAAAGTTACTCAAGTTGCTAAAAGTTGCTGGTGACAAATCTGCTAAATTGACAACAATAGTTTGGCAGACATATTTTGGATCGAATAGATCCTACTTGTGTTTGCCGACTGATCGTGTCTGAAACACGTTAAGTGGAAATTGGGGTAAAAGACAACTGGTATTGGAATGCCTTTCCAGATTTAACCCCTGGTTACGCTCCTGAATTTGGGAAGAAAAGTGATGAGCATCACATGTTGTTACCTGGTTTCAAGTGAAAGTGGACTGACTGAAACACAGCCTGAGAGGTTCAGCACAGGAAGTTCAAAGTGCTTTCAAAATGAGATATTGTTTCAAATTAAGACCTCAATTTCATCCTCAATCACAACTCTAGATAGGAAATAGTACATGACTAAAAGAGTATTCTGACCAAATATTAACTTGTTACTTTACCTGCAATTTAACATGAATGAGGCACCTGTTAAGTGCAGCCATTCTTTCCTTTTATGCTTTTAAAGCCATCCACAGGTATAGTTTTAAAATAAATGAGTGTGGCATTTCACTGTCTATCACTTTACACTGGATTAGCAAGAATCTGCTGGTTGAACTTCTGCGTTGCTGCCAAGACAGACATTTTCTGAAAGGTATTCAGTTCTGACAGACATATTATCTTCATTACTGCTTTGAAATTTTTTTCATATATCTGCAGAGTGGCCAGCAAAGAGAAAAACACTGTATAATTCATGCTGTGACTGAAGAGACTAATATAATGGCTGCCTGTTACAACAAGATTGAAACAGGAAAGGTTCAAGCGTAACTCCATATTTATTTCAGGAATTTAATTTACCGCAGGACAAATATGATGTCTGCATCTTGTATCTGTCTCTCTGTATGGATTAGGCTCTAAGCACAGTCATACTTATCTGTGCCATGAAGAGAACTTTGGGAAATAATTTGCACAAAAAGCTGCAGCTTCTGATTTTGTCAAACTAGACAGGACAATAAGCTCAATTCCTTTCAGTTTTATCAAATGCAATACATGCAATTATGTATATTGGTTCCATTATTTAATTAATATGTCAAAATAAACATCAAAGTCAAGACAAACAAAGGAGAATCCAAAACTGCTGCTACTGCATGTCCTGTTACTTCTAATTTGAAGTCCTAGATTTTAGAAGTCAGACTTGGCTCCATAATGAGATGTTTTTAGAGTTCTGATTTCTTAAATAATGTAATTCTATTTGAGCAACATTCATACGTGAATACTTGCACATAGCTGAACTTTGTGTTCATTTTGTCTTCATCTTCAGCCAAAATATAACATTGTTTGGGATATTTACAGTTAACCGCTTCTAGGCGTCTGCAAAGAAGCAATTTGTCTACTCTTATTGTCAAAGTTCATTCTACTTTCAAGTCACTCCTTTTCATTACTGGTTTTCACAAAAAGTAACCTGATCCAATTCAGTCTAGATCAAATTCGCTTGATTAAGTGAATTTCATGGCACAGTGTAGATCAAATTCACTAGGGGAAGTAAATTCGATCTACACGGCTGAGAGGTGAAACAGAAAGGTGCTATTAGGAAAAATCCTGGCTTGCTGGCGGGAGTGTGTTAACAGCGATGCCTGCTGAATTTCCTACATATTATTCTCACGTTTTAATAGATTAACAGAGAAAAGTAATAACCAGTGTACTCAGATATTGTATAAAAAGGCATATTTTACACATTTGCTTCATGTGCTGATGCATACATAATGTCTTTTTAGCACCTCTATTAATAGTATTAGTATTAGAATTCTCTCTTATGTTGAGTTGGACTTCAAAATTTAAGTACAATTTCAATCCACGATATATTACACGCATTATGTTTACATTATCTTTACATCCACATCAAAACATTGATTCTACTCTGATTAAGGCAGTAAATCGATTATTGTTTTTTTAAACATCATGGAAACACCATTACCAGGTTGAAATCAGCATAAATCGACTATACTACTATCAATTATGCGACTGTAAGTTGATTTACTCAAGCATGTAAACATGCCATCGTCTGATGATCTGCATCAGCATTCTGCACATGTATTTCCCCTCCTGCTGTGCTTCCCTTGTAAACGGAAGCACAGCAGGAGGGGAAATACACATGCGTCGTGTGTATTTGGTAAACAACAGAATCCTTCTCCTTCCATCCATGTTTGCTTCTTATTCCAAATTTTTGTCTTAATTGCACAATTTTTAACTTTGGTTATGGCCCTTTGGTTCAGCAATATTCCCACCAACTTCCTCCTTCTCTTTAACAGTTCCTCGAGATTCCAGGCCCTCGACCCAAACCGAAGCAGATAAGGTCAGCTGCTCCCACTGGTAGTCATCTTCTGCAGGGATGTGGAAGGAATATTCCAGCTAAGCTTTGTGGATTTGCTATTGATCCAATGTGTTCATTAGTTGCTGCTCCAAATTATCAGTCAGAGAAGAAGCTTGCATTCATCTCTGCCAGATAAGCTTAAGGCTTAATCAAAGTACAGAGGTCAAGCTGTGAATTATCTAAATAATATATCCCAAGCAGGAAATAACCTGCCATTTTAGGCAGATTAACATCATGGCTTTAATTCCTACAGAACGTTCTCCGCTCTCAATGATAATTGGTCTCAGAGGATTTGTAGGAAGGAGAGTTGTGTTTCTGCAGACTTAATATAGTGGGCAGACAAGAGTCTGCCCACTATATTAGAGCAGAGCTGTTATTTCTCATTCTTCATCTTTACGTTATTCCACACAGATTGAACGAGAAGGAAGTAAAGAGTTTAATTAACGAGACATTGATTCAACAACGAAACAAGGAAAAATAAGGCTCAGGTTGTTAGATATCATTTCTGTTAATTGTTCTTGATTGAGGCACGTACTCTCTCTCTCTCTCCCTTTACAGCCATAGGGTAGAATAACATTTATCAAACATGGTGTATCAAGTATTCTAGTATCAAGTATCAAGTACTCTACCTACTACTGTCAAGAAGCATCAGACAGCTGCTTCACGGACGTAATAAGCAACAGTCTATTCAGAGGTTTGGCAGTGTTTTAAAACCCTCCTTTTCTCTCTAATCAACTTTTGACTATACAGCATAAATAGAAACCACCAGAAATCCCAGTTTCCCTCTTTGGTTTAATCAGGTTTAGTGATGTTTCATTCCCAAGAAACGGTGTTGCAGTTAATACAGCAAACATGCAGTAATTATTTATTTTCATTTAATCAACTGACCAAGCTGCTTTGGAAAGGTGATAACAGTGTCTCAGACATAGTTCCGTGTGATTCTCACCCAGCCTGCAATGTAATGTTCTGTTTTGTGTCACTTTGTGTGAAGGGCTCAGGTGTAGCTAAACACACAGCAGTGATTTAGCGCTTCTCTGGCAGCCAGGTGTTCATTTCACTAACAATAGAGCTGGAACATCATTGTGCTATGGGCCAGCTCCATCCTCTCATCACAAATTAGAAAGCAGGTCCAGTCGCTGCCTTGCTTACCAGTCTGACTTGTAAATGGTCTTTTTATTTAAGGCATCCGCTTTGTATGCCTAATCAAAGATGTCTGTTGTTTGAAATGCAGGTGAAGGAGATGGAGGATGGTATGATGGATAGACGTGGATGGGGAGTGGAAAGGTTAAGGTAAACATGGGAAAAGGCTCTTGTTTAATTATGAATTCAGTTGTGATTATGGGATTTAAATGACTGGTTGAAATGAATATCAGTCTTTTCAGTATCACCTCCAATTGACGAGCCTGAACAAAGATTAATTTGGGAAGTGGAGAAAAGATAAAACATCCTGAATCTGTTAAAAAGTTAAACTAAAGCCTTTGTCAAAGGAAACATGTTCGCTGATGCACACAGTAAGTGAGCATGCATGCATGTCTATGACATGACTATCATGGCTGATGCTCTTCCTTACAGTGTAAGGAAGAGCATGTGCTGATTTTGTGCGGAAATTCAGCAGGCATGTGCTGATTTTCTTCATCTGTTGCTATTTTAATCAGATTTAAAAGTAAAAGAAAGTAAGGCAGCATACATCTTTGAGATATGATGACCAAAGAAAAACAATTGCCAGATTTAAAAACTCTTACAGGTTTGAGGAATATCATTACCTTAAGTAAGGAAGTTATGTTTTCGTCTGTGTCTGTTTGCTTTTTAGCAGGAAACACAACAACTGGTGGCAGGGTGGATCTGGATCTGGATCCAGGGGGATCTGATCTGATTTAAAATAATTTCTTCACTTTGCAAGTTAGGGCAGTTTTCCATGGTTTTCAAATAAATTTAATGCAACAATGTCAATGAAAAATGAATCAGGAATATTTATCTCATGATAGACTATCAAAAGATGGAATTTGGTACAAATCCAGATAAGGATCTTGGCAGACTAAAATATAGTCATGCTTAGACAAGGGTCAGATTAATGGGATTGCTGTACAGTAACAAACATGGCCTGAAACATGTAACAACCACTAATTCAGTAGCATACATTTTTTGACAAAAAAAAAAAAAAAATTCTATTTATCATAGTAGTTTGTTTCTTTTTACCAGTACTTTAGTAGAAATTTTGTATTACTTGCTTGGCCTTGATGGAGGTATGAGTGCTCTTCTAGTTCTACAAAGTTGAGGACTGTAAAACAAAGGCAGGTACAGATCACAGCAATACAGACCACTTAGCTACATGCATAGTTCAAAAGGTGCTTCAATGGATTTAGATAAGAGTAAATGAATATTCAGACATCTCATTCTGTAGTCAGGAGCAGCACTATTTGTCAAACACCTTTTACCCCTTTACTCTGCTTTATGCCAATGACACCTTTGGGGAATGATAACAACTCTATAATGGCAAGGTTGATATAATTACACACACACACTGTGGAATAATTCATGGAGACTGTGCCATCATCCAGAAGCAGATTATGCTAAATTTAAATGGAGAGGTTCTGCAGAGGTGTTTCAGTGTTTAGAGGTGCGGTTTGGAATAAGAACACTTTTGAAACGTGTCGTGCCAGCAAGTTTGTGCTTCCAAATAAGCTTTGACTTTGAAGAATGAAGGAGATAGAGGTAAATATCCAAGGTGAATCTCTAATCAAATATTTATTAAATATTAGTGTGCTATTTTGCTTCAATTTAATTAAAATTCAGGCCAGGCATTGAAAGTGACTTGATGTTTTTTCCATCTTTTTAGTGCTGTGAGATGAGGACATGTGCTAAATATAAAAACAATAAAAAGTCCAATATCAGCTCAATCTTAAACATTCTGGATCTGTTATGAGATTTTAAAATGTCTATTTATAATGCAAAAGACCCCCAAATCAATTATTGATGTTTATTGTGCAAAATTTGCAGTCATATTTATCAACAAATGTCAGGAGTGTGCAATGATCTGTTACCATGGCAAATTGGATTATCTTTCAAATGTCATATCCAATGTTATTTCTCTATTACATATTTGCTTTCAAAAGGTGAATCTAATTATTGCTGATTTATTTTCAATCCCAGCCTGATCATAAAAAACATAGTTTGATTTTTGTATGAGACTCTAAGTTGCAATCCAAAAATAACTTTCCTTCTCTGCTTGGCTTTAAGTTGTAATCATGCTGAAACTTGCACATTCCTGAGATGAAATAATAAGATGTGGGCTTCTTGCATGGCAAAATCAACCACTCTGCCCTCTGTGGAAGTGTGCTGCATGAAATGTGTGAAGATTTATAATTATGAGTGGGCTGCCCAGGGTTATCTCAGAAAAGCCTACTTGGTAAAAATGATTCGATTTCTGTGCCTCAGTTTTTGAAAAGTGTGCATTTGTCTTCAGCCAGAAAGAGAAATGGAAATCAGTAGGCAAGAGAATTACTGTGGAAACTCCTCTTAGCGCACGCCTGTTTGGTCTCAATGCTGTAAAAATCTCTTTATGACTGTGCCACATCAAGTGTGAAGGAGGAGAGGAGAGGAGAGGAGAGGAGAGGGAGTAAAACCTCTTGGTTAGTTTATTGAGATTAATATTTACATGGGTGCCCTCATCATGAAAACCTAATCATAATAGTTTCTCTTTTGGCATTTTATCAAACATTTTAATACTAAAACAGGTAAAATCCAGCTCCGGCAAAGTGATTATTGATCAATAATCAATATCCTGTAAACAATAAGCATGCTGCATCATCATGCTTGGGCCAGACCTCCTCTTGCAAATAGGATCAGTTAATCAACAATATAAATATCTGAATTTATTGTGAAATATTATTGTGATCAGCAAGTTACAAACCAGAAATTATGTAACTCATATATCTGTGGTATCCTTTTTAGTGATTGATTTATATGATGTAGGAGCTTGGGGGGGGNGAGAGAGAGAGAGAGAGACATTTGTCTTTTATTAAACAACCACCCTCTCTAGCATAATAGTCCATAATACTGTATATGCGTTACACTAGGGGGAGACAGAGACCCTTCATAGATGACAGACTTTGCATTCTGTAGATCAGGATAATGTCAGTCATGATATAATTCCATATTTGATTATATTAAAATTAAATTATAGCTGTAACTCAGTTGGCAAGATGATAAAGTGCCACCTGTTTACATTTTAAATCAACTCGAGACAAAAACTGTTGGGAAAATGCTTTGTCAGAGTTAATAAATCCTGTTTTGTCATTAGTGACATGTTGTGTTATTAGCTATATTTCCACTATAATTTGCTGCTACTTTTGATAATTGTGATTATCCAGCATTCTGTCTGATTTGTCTTGGAATGCTTAGCAGAGTGCAGAGGCATTTGGGACCTGGTGGTGTAAATGAAAAGTATTTTGGTAGAATGTGGGCCATGTTACTGGGTTGTATCCTCAGGGAGGCACATTGTAATGAGAGAGGGAAGAGAGAGAGAGAGAGAAAAAGAGAGAGAGAGAGAGAGAGAGAGAGAAGGAAAGATGGAGAGGGGGAGGATTTGGCATCAAAACCATGATGCCATATTGTTACGGAGTTTATGGGATGTGTCGGACAATCAATAACCAATTTATGTGAACTTGATGGAAGGATAAAGGGCAGAGTTGTTACATTACCTATTTGCTTTTCACACTATATACCTGACCTTGGGTTTATGAAGGTATCTGTTTTGCTCTGGCATAGTCTGTCAAGTCTTTACCATTCCTTCTGGGTGACCGGTGGCTTCTTAAAATTTTGCACATTGAAAGTAATAAACCTCTCTAGATTTTTTTTTTTTTTTTATAGCTGTGCATAAATGGTTGCATGTCAACCGTCACATGGTAATATCTTTGCCAGGCAAGCTGCCTTGCTGCAGGCATGCCTGCGTTGCTATAACAACAGCTGCTGCTATATCCGTCACTGCTGTGGGTCACAGCCAGCAAAAAGAGCAACGTACATCACATTTCCCTCCTGCTGCCTGTCTTTCTGTCTTCCTCTCCTTCCAGTGTCTCTCTCACACTTCTTATCTGGAACATTTCAGCTCTTACTAGTGAAAGTTTGAAAGTTTTCCTGTGTCCCAGCCATCTCTGAGAAGAGTGACAACTAAAATACAAACAAATGTTTGTTTTTTTTTTGTATATGTTATTCTGCAGCAATAATGAAAGTAGCAAATACCACAAATGTTTATTGTGGGTGATTGAAATCCTGTTTCTTTTCATTGAACACCACCAGTCACAGATAATAAGGAAATACCAATGAAAGATGTCTCCCAGCATCTGAATAAAATTAGAAAAGTGGACTCAACTTATGGTTCCAACTTCTGAATAATTACAGATGTTCATGAACTATTCTATAATAGAACATCATTAGGCATGTGCACACAGAAGAGCTTTGGCAGTGGTTGTGGAATGCAATGTATTTAATAATTCAAAAGCAGCTCAATCACACAGGAGATACCACATGTAACAGACAAAAACAGCACAGTATGACTGAATTGCACTAAAGACTTTCTACAGTGTTGTACTATAGAAATAGGCACATTAGTCTCAATAACATTGCTACTGCAGAACACAAAGCAATAAGACTTAACCAGCTGAATTTACTTGTACCACAGTGTTGAACATAGATAAAAGGGATAGATGAGTTCATTTCAACTGAAATATAATGATACATACTTTTTTCCTGTATATTCCTATTACATTGTCTTTGCACTAATGCATACATCAAAACAAAAAGAAATACACATCCATACAATATAAAAGCTATGCAATCCATTTCCTTAAAAAGAGATTAAAAAGATATTGGCCAATACAAATTAAACTTTGACCCAAAAGCTTAGTTTAGTCTATCAAAAGTGTAAGAATCATCAAAACAAATTACAACAGAGTCAGAAAAACTTTGACAGCAAGAGGCCAGTTTTCCTGTTTTATACAAAGGTAGGATATAAGTCACAGAGGCACTAGTAAACAATAGTAAATGTGCATTAAAAGGGATCCAAACCAAATGGCTATATAACTGTGTGACACTGACACTGTTTAGTTACTTGCTGTAATATGCAGTTACTTGATTGTAGATAACTGGCACATAAATTAAGCGCTTTGACATTATGGACGTTTTGACTCTTGAAGCAGCCAGGACATGAGAGATGTCGGGTAGCAGGATTCCCATTGCTGTTTTAAAGTAATAACTTCAGAGCGGCATGGATGAAAGTCTGTATCACACTGAAGTGCCATCATCATTGGTCAATACCTGAGAGGAACAGATGACAGTTCACCTTATTCATCATGGAATGATTTATATGCTAAATAACCACTGCAGCATCTCCAATAGTAAACTACATTCAGATTGAACAACATCTGATTTACACAAACGGCGGTGTCCTGTTGGAATATTATATTTCAGGAGCACTACTTCATACACATGCAAATACCATCTGTTTTAGATCATTAAGTGTCCTCAGTATGCAGAATAGTGCAATGGTAGTGGTAGTGCAATGCATTGTATTCAATTTCTCATCCTCATAATGAACTGAAACTGAACACTTCACATATTATACCAGTTTGAACAGACGACACATCAAGACACGGCAAAACTATTCTAACATTTCTTGTAGCCAATACCACTGTTGATGTACAGCGAATGGAGAGTGAGTACAAATGGAGATTGTGATTTGGTGAGATTTCCAAAAATGGCAGCAATGAAAGCCCTTTAAAGGGAACAAGAGGGAACAAAGAAGGTGCTGAAGCAACAGGACTCCACTACAGAGCTGCACATTTAAGAGGAATAAAAGTACAAACAATGGGTTGAAGGAGAAGGGGATGATTCATTGATTACATCAGGTTGAAAGAGTCACATATAAAATACCGTGTCACTGACAAGCACTTTTATTCGGTAACAGGAGCGGTTGGATTGTCTTTCTGCTCAGAAGGAATGGCTAGGTAGTTTGTCCTGCAGGCAGATTGGTAGAAAAACAGAGGTATGTCTAAGACCCCGTGGTAGGCCTTGTCTGCCACCATCAACCACATGCTGCTGTGCTGAACAGCATTCACATTGGAACAGGGTTGAATTTTGTGTGGAATACTTGATTAAACATTAGCTGCTGATTACTACATTATTCACAAATCAGAGAAGACAGTTTTCTGCTACTTTGTAATATCAGAGCAACGTTCAGCCCTAGAGAGAATTGGGATCAGATTGCTCTTACACACTACATAAAAATCTCATGTACAGTACGTCCTCTCATTAAACTCTAAGGTATCCACCAGTGTCCCCACCTTCACAAACTCATGTTTTGCAGCCAAACGTTGTTCTAACTTCAGAGCTTTACTTTAAATTGTAGTGGAGGTTGCAGATTTTCAAAAGATATCACATATTGCCAGTAATAAAATGATGCACAACACATGTAAAATAAACTTGACTCCTATGGAAATTAAAAATGCCATAGGTTAAGATAGTAAGCCTTACTATCATGAGGTTTTAAGTGATAATACCTTTAAATTCTCTGGTAATTTTTTGGCAACTTTTAAATGTATTTTGTGCATGCTTTATAAGTTATTAACATGGAAAGGCCCATTAAATGACCCTGGACTGTTTTTTTTTTTTTNTTTTTTTTTTTTGTTTTTTTTAACTTAAATAGAACTATTTCTTTTGTACTCACTCATCAGCGTTTAACAGGTTAGGTGCCATTAATACTGGAGAAAAATTCACATTGTTTAAAACCACAACGCTCATAGTTCTATAGAGCTGCATGCAAAATTCAATACAAACTTCATAAAAACGGAGGGATTTATAAGCAAATATCAAGCATAGCATCATTTTGTATCTCCTCCTGTCATCCATCTCCTCCCTCAATACCATGACTAATGTGATCTGGACTCCTAATGCATCACAAAATCACATCAGTATGTTCCAGCATCTAGTCGCAGTCGAGATCCATTAAGCCTGAGTAGCTAAGTAGACCACAAAATGGCTTCTGTGAGTGGGTGTAGCTCCTCATTATTGCTGTTATGTGTTGTCATACAAGTCAATAATGGCTGTTCGGCTGTTACAATCCATTAACTCTTTCAGCTACAGACAATGATGAAGTTTAGAAACATTCGACCACTTGATGCTTGAACTGCCCTTGAATCAATGAACTTTTATCTAAGTCTAAACGAGAATGTAGATTTACTTAAAAAATATTAGGTGGAAGCCCCATCAGCTTCAACAAACCACCAAATGTTCCAGCTTACCAAATGTCAATAGCTTTAAAATTATAATACCCTGTTTTTAATGTTTAATCAACAAAATTATAATTACTTGACATATTTTCATGTACAGGGAAAAACCTGTAAAATACAATTACAACCCAGTAGGACCCAGTTTGTGAACCTTAAAATTTTTAATTTTTGTCAAAGAGGTGCTGACTCAACTCTATTTTTCAGGCTTGTACTTACTGCATTATTTTCTAAGGTGCTTCTGTTATTTTGGATTTGAGCTACGCCCTCTATATTTAGTTTTCTGAAGCTGTAAATAATGTCAGAAATATACAGGCTTTATGTCTCACTGCAACTGTAAAAATATGGAACCAGATTTAATTGTCTATAAAACCACCATAAAGACCAGCACCTGTGCTGTGTATTATCTATGATTGTTCTGTTCAGAACATAAATTGCCTGTCATTCTCAGCTTACTGGCCTTGTCGACACCATGCCACTCCACTGGAAGATAACTATACAGGTGCATTCAGGTCTTTGTCAGCCCTGACAAGACAGTTTGTGATGGAGCTGCAAATCCACCATGGGTGTAAAAAAAAAGTTGTTTAAAAACAAGAAACTGGCTGGAGGAGTCAGCAGAGCTAAGAAACATTCAGACCTGTCAGGCAGCCAAGTAAGAAGACAGATTATGGTTGCAGGAGGGTTACAAACTGATGCAGCGTAGACACAATAACCTTTGCCTGTCTACCTGTCTGCTTCTCTTTTCCTCTTCCCATCTCTCTGTCTCTGCCTGTCTCTTGATGGCCTCCTAAATCTCTGTCTGACATTTTATTTCTAAGTATTCCTGTTATTTAATAGCCAGTGACTCATGCACAGGCAGGTAACATTCTTACTAATTTTGCACATAAATAGTCCTGGTGACTCATAACGTGGGCACAAAGTCTCCCGGTGCTATTACTCAGAGAACTGTGAAACATAGTACAGATCAGCATCGGAACACATTGACAACAGGTTTGCCTTCAGGTCCTACAGTGTTTCAGTTAACTGTTTTTGACTACATTCACCCTCAGCCTTATCTGTGTGTCTGTGCATCTGTACATTTATCTTTGTCTGGGTGTGACTCACGCTGCATCCTGGGCCTGCTCATCAGACTTGGAGATCTTCCTGTAGCAGTAGACCATCTCTACCAGCAGCCAGAAGGTCAAGAACACCAGCAGCACATACATCATGATCTCAGAGTAGAGCGCTGTCTGGTTTTTAGTGGCTGAGAAGCACAAAAAACAAAATGAAACATTATTCAGTAAAACAACCTTCATCGGAATGTTTGCTGAAGAAACAGGTTAAAATAATGGATTCTAAGATTTATACACAAAACTGCTGACCTGCAAATCAAACGTCAGTCAAAGCAGACAAGGTAATATTTCTACTGTATTATTCAGCAGCTTTCAGTTCACTTAATGACACATCCAGCTCATGTTGTCATTACAGGGAAACGTAAAGCCAAGAAATCCTGCATCCTGCTAATAGGTTGCTTTAAAATGATGTTTGCATTCAGTTCATGGAAATATTAACTGTTGTGAGTGATATTTTCTCGAGAGTTAAATAATATACAATGAATATGCAAAGCCACAGTGGTTCTCAAGATATAACTCAGATTTACAACATGATTGTGTAGCATCCTCATATTTTACTTCAATATAATGTACTTCATAGTGACAAATACCATTATGACCGTAGTTTTATAGTTATATCCCTGGATTTGAAGTGACATCTCCATTTCTGGGTCATTCGATAAGAACCACTGTGGCAGTGACTGTGTACCAAATTCCTGAAAGCCTGCTGACCAGGCATTTGACAGCTTTTACTGATTTCATTCTATAGTGTCTGCAAATAGAGTTTATTAGTGTAACTCAATCCCTTACACGGGAAAGCACATAGATATGTTTTTCATGACCTAATCCATTCTGCTACCATGGACATCATCATGTGACATGATACCCAGATAAACAATACATCGGCTGAAGGCTTTTTGAAATTTGATACCATGATAGTATGAGATGTGGAGGAGAGGTTTTCGGTGTGTATAAAAGAACAAAGTATGCATATATACATATACAAAGTGTAGTATATTTTTTTAAAGTTGCACTTTGGAGGATAATAATATCCACTTTACTGAGAAGATTACTTTTCCAGGATACCACAAGCCCATCTCTATGTGCCATTGGCAGTGAACTATACCATGTGCAAGCAGATAGAGATAATGCAAAATTAAAGAAATGAGGAGAATTGAGTATTTCCAAATATACATGTTATATTGTATATTCGTTCAAATGTGTGAAACGTCACATTCAGCAAGCCAAGCATTCAGGAAGCTAATACATTACCCCTTATAATAGATAGCAAAGTAGTTGGTTTGAATTAAGACCTTCGCTGATAATTGAAGAAAGCTTTGATAGACAATAGAGACAGACAAAACAAAACACACAATTATTCGTCTTCAGTGCAATCACAACAAAGGGGAGAGAAGTGGTGTTAGTGGCATTTTGCCCTCACAGTGATGCATCATTTAGTTGGAAATATGCCGTAATCTGATAAATTTCAGGCAATATCGAAGGAGAGGTATGTTCAGGCACACAGTCTGCACAGAAGTCAACATAAACCAGGAGGGGGTATAAATTATACGCTGGAGATGAACATTCCCAGCATTTACTATTTGTGTCTATATCATCATCATCATCATCATCGTGATCATCATCTGAGCAGAGCTTTTAACATAAAATCTGTACTTTTCTGCAGTACTATCATGCAACCTGCTTTATTACTGTTTAACTCAATTTTGAGCATGTACTGTATGCGATGATTAAACATTGTTTGACACAAATCGTGGACCTTTAGCTCAGTTTTAGAATGAAAATCCTGCTGCACAAACTCATTTCATGCATAATAACAGCTATTCTCAACACTGAGTTTTACAGATAAGGGAAACTGACTGTTTGGGAAAGACTGGGACAGGACAAAATATCAGGGAACAAAGGCAAGCTATTAGCCTCACCTTTCTCTCTCACTCTCAGCTCGATTGCCTTCATATCGCTGAACGAGGGAGTGAAGTAGTCAAACATAAACTTACGAGTTACTTTGCACTCGTATGTACCACTGTCATTATAGGTGACATTGAGGATTCTGATGGAAAGATCCTGCAGGTCCTGGCTCCCATTCCAAACCAGACGGCCCATCCATGGTCCATCCACTTCCTCTGGATGGCCATCCTTATACTGAAATATCTAGAAGGGCAAGTAGGCATGCTTAAATTATATCATCCTCACAAGCATGAACATGAAGATTAACATTTCATGTCATCAACCATGATTGTGCAGTAACCTACATGCTCACGATCCAGAGTTTTGCCATTTTCGTCTTTTGCAAGCACGTAGTACCAATTCACATGTGTTGTTGCTTTGACCTCCTCCCTCTTCATACAAAAGATGCAAGTCAGTTTCATCTGCTCCCCCAGGACTGCTTCTGTCTCCGGTGCACCATCGACACACACTGACTGGCTCAGATGGACTGGAATTGCATGGATATGCTATAAGCATTCAGCTCAGCATGTAAACCTGATAAAAGCTCAGTCAAAATGCACAGAATTGACATGTTGAGGCCAACAGTAATTACTATTGTAGTATGGACAGACATTTACCTATGTTAACAGACTCTTAAACATACAGGAGTAGCTTCCTTTGAGTTTTGGAGAAAAATTTAAATTTTTGAGGGAAAATACTATACTACACTAAGCTGAACAAATTTAGCCTGAAGTACAAGAGAAGTATTTCAAATTAAAAGCACTTGTCCACAAGATTGGAGCCTGCTATCACTCTCCAGTTGATTGATAGGTGTTCTATCACATGGATATGGACTAGACAATGACTTTTATCTATCTAAAGTATCAATATCTCCTGGTGCTGCCTATGACTCGTTGACAAACACAAAATTACCGGTATGTATATATGACTACAGATAAAATGTACACAGTACATGATTGCAAGAATTAAGGACGGTAATTTTTTTAAATGTTAAAGAGGCAAATAGATTTCACTTCATATAAATTTCAAAAGACTATTTTTTGAAGGCTAAGTCAAACTTCCATGGGAGGTGATGCCATTCCAATCTATGTTCAGTGACTGTGAGAATACAACCACACACTACTGTGATAGCTGCTATTCAACAGCTTTTGCTCTCTATACTTACAGGGAATCCCATGTAATACAACGGATGACCTACATTCACATATACAGCTCAGTGGAGGCATAACGATGAAAACAAATCCAAGATCAGACCTCTAAGCACTGATTATGGCCTCTTCCCATTACTGGCTGGTAGACAAAAACTGTAGGAGGGCTGATGGGTAGAATGGTGCACAAACAGGAAGAGTAAATTCATGGATATTGAAATGCAATACAGGGTAAAATCAAGGGTGGATAAGAACATGTAAGGAAAAGAATGTAGGGATTATGAAGACCAAGAAAGGATTTTTTTTTTTTTTTTTTTTTAACCAAAGTGAGGCAATGATGTGACTGAGCTCTCCACACGGATGTCTTTGTGTTGCTGTTGCTATACTGGGCCTCTCCTCTTATATAACCGAACTCCCCCTGGGCAAACACAGCCAAGATCGATTCAATTTCATCTCTAATGTGAGGACTGAAACAAATATATGGATAGATGAAGTAGAGAGAAAATCAAGGGATAACCAGAGAAATAAGAGAGCAGGGAAATGGGAAATGCATCACCCTGGTGCCTAATGGATCAATTTATTTTACTTAAATGCTGACAATGTGCAAGCAGCCAGTTAGGAATAGTTATGAGGAATAGGAATTATGGAAATGTTTACAAAGCCTATCATTACCCAGTTTAACATTGAATTACTGCTGGAATAGCATGCGATATTCACTCTGAAGCAAGATATTTTAGCAATTCACACAACTATACTTACCAAAAAAACTCAAAAGTACCAAAGTTTGCAGCAGTACCCTAGTTTGGGTTTCCATATCGAGCTGTTGTGGAGTTTCGCTGTAAGTTGTTGTCTGAAGTTGTCTCTTTGCAAGTCTTTTTACAGAAGTTATTGGAATAACTTCAGGACCATGGACAGCGACTAAACTTCCCTCTCCGCCAATCAAAATCCACGAAGTGTCAGCTAAAATAACACGCTACTTTACGAGACATGTTCACGTGCTCATCTATAAATCGAAGTTTCCAGATAAACCCCGACTCTTCATTCTTCCTATGTCTATTCTGGAAGTAACTTCGCGTGTCAACTCAATTATCTCTTCCAGTCGGTGAAATAAACATGTCCGCGATATAAGGCAGCTGCTCGGACGATACTACAGCTCTGCGCCCACGCGTGTTGTCATTCAGTCCGGATCCATCCGAAAAAATCGCTGGAACAGAAAACGGAGAGGAGGAACCTGTGGATTCTCAAAACCCGATTTAGTTCTGCTGCTGTTAGATCTGGAGTCTTGCTCTCATGCAGACGGTAAAACGACGATAAGAGTTTTCTTCTTTCAGTCCTCACAGAATAACAGCATCGATTGTTTGAAGTCCAATTCTTCCATTAAGGATGATGACATTTCCCAGCCGCGGCTCGCCGCTTTTGTTTTTCAGCAGTCACTTAGCGCTGGCGCGCGCGCGCACACACACACACACACACACACACACCTTTGATACGCATGCGTGAGTCACTCCCTGCTCCACTCCAACGTGCAGGACCATATTATTGTCATTTGAACATGTCGTTTGATCATGCAATCCTTTGTGCGCGTTATTTGCTTTGCATTCATCCATAGGCGGATTGCCATTGGTTAAACAAACAAAACATAGCAGAGGAGTCTTTAAGGCTTTATTCTGTTCAGAAGCATAGAAAGACAGGATTTTATCCCGTGTTATAACCATGTTATCACCACATTTCATTTACCACAATAATGGGATGACTACTTCCATGTCATCTCACTCCCACCAGAACAAATGCTGCAAGGGGTTAGAAGCTACAGAGGCTCACTTAAGGAGTATTCACAGGCCTGCATTTACATATGCAGCAGGTCTATATGTATACATGGTCTCTACAAAACATGCAAACTGTGTTGCACATACACAGATTAATAGTTTAGATTCAATCCCTGAAACAATATGGATGCTAAAAACTCACATCTTAATGGTTATCTTCCACTAAAAACTAAATATTGAAGTTATTAAAATTCAATGCCCCATATACAACCCCATAAAAATCTAATAGTGTTTCATTCTCTGGATATTTAGGCAGAAACTATTCCATACTGCAGCTCTCCAGCATTAACTCCACTTCCCTTCTCTCCTTTGTTTCCATTGGTTCTTGACTTTAAATAATTTCAGTGGAACACAATAGTAGATATAAGAGGTGCACACTTTTTTTTATCAGTTCAGTTACAATGTGTTGTTAATTCAGGTGAAATGGTTTTAAACTGATGAGACAACACATTTAGGAGAATCCTAAGGTAATAATAGTCTTATCACAGCTTCATTTCAGCCCATCACACCAACATACCAGCATGAGGGGGCTGAAGTGTCTGCTGAGCCATGTTACATAAGTTACCTCACTTTTTGGGGACATAAAATGACAATGTTTTTGTCTCTCTGCAGCCTCATCTTTGTAAAGGGCGTAAGATGTAATGACCATGTAATAAAAATGGATTGAGGTGTGCACAAAGTACTTTCCTCTTTGAAATGCATTGCCTGCTTTGTTCTCTGCCGCTTATTGAATTTGTGGAGAAGGTTCTTTTCCACAGATAACATTTTACATATTACTGATTATCTAGTAAAATATTTAGTTTCATCTTTCAGATGAATAAGAAAATCAGATTTCTTTGAGCTTTTTGATTATTTTGTCTTTTGAAGTCCAACACAATATAAAGTGAGAATGTAAAGTCAGACTGTCCAATTTGATTTTAACCTTCATAGTTATCACCCACTGCTACCATGTGTGGTACAACATTTGCACTGATGCAGATTTTATCTTTAAAAAGAAAAGCAAAAGGGCAGCTGAGTGCACTCTTGTTGCTGTCAGCAGCAGTAGGCTGGCAATATGAGAAGCTGACTAAATATGGCAGGCCCTGTTGAACCACATCCTGCAGATAATGAAACCATAGCAACAGAAATACAGTGCCATGGTGACTAAAGAACGCCTGGCTCGTCACAGCCTGCAGACTCGGGAAGACAACAGGAAGCTTTAAACCCAGCTGTTTTTTTTTTTTTTTTTTTTAATAGGCATCCAGGGTGTTTGCCTCAGCTGTCACACAGAACAGCACACAAATGAAAAGACAGAGGTCTAACTAAATTTTGAATAATGTTGATTAGTCTTTAATCACCAGGTCAACAATGTGTAAATATGTTGTAAACACCCCTTAAAAAGAATATTTACTCTACATTAGTGCAAAAGTGAAATGTCTTAGTGAGGAAACATGAGCAGATGTCTAGGGATTTGGAAGGATTCCAAGATTATAGCATGATTACAGCGACTACTTATACATGATACATGGTGGAATTGACCATGTAAATCTCATGTACAGTTCTCTAGAAAATGGAGTGTTATATGGCTTGGTATTCATCTAAATCTGTATGCATATTCTATATTCATTCTTGCTAAGAAACAGTAATTCATTTTATCTATTCCTGGATGTTCATCTATGTCCCACACTCATTTATACTAACATGATACCATGTGTAATCATTTTGAATTTGCAGTCACAGGATAAAAGACCATACAAAAAAACATCCAAGAAGTCTGTTATTATTTTAAAAAATACATAAACCAAATCCCAAAAGGGATGAGTTTCCAAAATCACCTGGGCCTGCATGTATTCGACATTTTGCTGTTGTGTGGAAAAATTAAAGTAAACAGTTACAGGCTACAGTCTTTCAAACTGCAGCCAGCCCACACACAATCTGCAGGTCAGTATGCATGGTACACGCACCCACACCATAACACCACACACCCAGAACAAACACAAAAACACAGACTTTCTAAAAATAACCGATGTGTTGATCTAAACAAGTAGAGCGAGGATAATGTAGCACAGAGCAGCTCAGCATGAGGGTATGACGTCCTGCCACACCGTGAGGGACACACACACAGGCCAGATCAGTGGTACCTAGTAGCTAATCTAATTGAGAAGGCATATAATCTCAGGGAGTCACACACACACACACACAGTCGCCTATGGGGGCAATGCCAAACTCAACCCTGAGGACTTGGCACAGACCCCCAAACTAACACTGATAGTGACTGAAGACTTGTTCCATCTGACCTTCTGAACTGGCTCAAAGCCCAATGTAGGAATACTCACTTTCTATTATAGGACTAAGAACTGTGCAATACTGAGCAGATAAACCATAAAACCAGAAGAAAGAAGCACTCCTACAACATAGACTTCTTACCATCCTTCAACTTTGGTGTCTATCTTCAATTCCACTTGGATAATTTGTTGGTTAAAAGAAGTTGCTAAATAGGACATAGAGAAGGAAAGGCGAAACAAGCCTGCCTGTCAGAAAGAGAGGAAAGCAGAGGGAATTATTATAGTTAATATTAAATATTCATGAGGACATGCAGGTCACCACCTCAACACCAGGGAGAAGTTGTTGTATGCAGGACCCAGCAGTGTCACTTTGTGCTCATTCAGCTGAAGTTTATTGTTTTAATTATGTTATGATAATGAACAGCACCCGTCTTGGGAGTGTATATTAACTCCTGACTCTGAAATTACTTGACAGACTATGTCAAGCCACTACTTGTCAGCAGAAATAATTTCTGTACAGGACCACAGATAAGAACACAGCTTTAAAGCCAGTACAGATTAAGATAGAGGTTACTTAGGTTATTTCTCAGCAAACAAGACAGACTATCACACTGTACATATGTAGATAATCTATTCATTAAAGAACACAAAGAGGAACAAAAATCACATAAACCACCAAATCCTCAAGATTTATCCATATTCAGATCTGTTTCGGATCAGCAGGCCTCCACATGTCATCAATATCTGTTTGTCCAGTTGTGTTTTCTATTGTGATTTGATAAGTGGATTCCTGTTTCCCTGGAACTTCAAGATCTTGCCTATCTAGCAGCTGGCTGTCAGGATTGGGACTCTGAACAGCATCACCCCTCTGCTGATCACAAATAACATTCTCAAGATCTCTGCTCACTACCACTTGCTGGCTCTGGCTAGCTGGAATAGGACTACAGCTGTCTACATCAGGGTTAAACTCCTTCTGACCCTGCTGAGTTGTGCTGCTGTCTGTTTGTATGTGGCCTCTTGTCGAGTCTTTGGAATTGCTGTCACGCTGCTGGCGCTGTCTGATCTGGCTTAACGTTATTTGGAGCTCGTTGAGGCGCTGAGATACATAACGTCTCTTCAGTTCCAGCAGGATTGTTCCATTACGACTGAGGCCTGGCATGGTTGTTGGTGTTGCCCTCTGCAACAGGAAAGAATACAGAGCATGTATTAACATTTTGTGCTCGTACTTTCACACAAAAGACAGAAACATCACATATTAATGTGTAACTAAAATGTAATACAAAAAAGCAAGCATGTGCAGATCTTTTTCTGTATATCAGAAAACAAACCTCAGCATCAAGACCTTTTCTATGATTTATCACCAATAAACCCAAATTATCAACATAAAATTCTTAATTTTTCACTTGTTTTGGTTTTCACTTGTCTTAAATCAGTATGCTGTTATGCTTTAGGAGAAGTAAAAATACTAACAGGTCATTTCAAAGATCATCACAACACAATTCAATTAAAACCATGCACTAATAATGTGCATTATGTAATTTTCCAGCTAATTACCGAGGAATGAGTGCCAGCACTGCTCTCTCTCTCCCTTTGCCATGTGCTGATTTGGGCTCTGTTCTGTAACTGTACACTCAGCTGCAAGAAAGACTCATTCATGCGATCTATTTGTTCCTCTATACAGGACATCTGGAACACAGGACAGGTACATTCATGGCAGTGAGGCTTGAGAGACATTGAGTATTTTGTGTTCTACATAACTATTGAAATAAGTGATGAATTTTGAATTAGCGAGTGAGTTGTAAGTTGAGAGTTACCTGGATCGGAGTGCCTTTTGGTGATAGACCTGCAGAAATTAAATACGACATGACATTTCTTTTGGAACTTAAGCTCTGTAAATGTTAAATGAGTTGGAAGCTACTCTGACTGACTGCAATTTTAAACAACTGAAATGCACAATTACATCTGCTTGGTCAAATATGTGGTCAGCTGTCAAATGTAATGTATAGTCAGGAGGTGTTTGTGCACTCTCCCCTTAAAGGCTTGGAAGCTGTTGTCTGTTATCTGTCCAACACATTACTGTGGAAGAGTATTTGCGAAGAGTGTGTTCTTGAAACAGGAGAGAGCATGAAAAGAGAGCATGTGGGATGGTATGGTTGTGAATAAGGGAGTAGTGTGGTTCAAGCTCCATCGACAATATAGAAGTCATGACACTCCTGATACTTCCTGATATATACTGATAATTGACATGATTTGTGGGGATTTACAGTGTTTTGTCCATCCTTTGTGTAGTTTAGGTCAGAGAAATCTATAACCTTTTTCCTACAGTACAGTACTGGAGCCAACTTCTGAACCATTTCCACCCCAACAACAATAGTGCTAAGCTGGAAAAACTTGTTTGCTGCCACTGTTCCCCCCAAAACAGACTTTTCTGGAGCCAAGAACCATGATGACACAGGCAGGAGACACAACATTTGTTGTTTGTGATTGGTAGCATTTCAGCCTGGGAATTCAGTGGTGAAAGCAACACATTACTAGCACGAGAAAACCAGGACAAGTTGGTAAGAGTAACAAAAAGTGAAGAAATGTGTGCTGTAAAAGGACTTAGTTGATTCGGGCTTTCCCCGAAGCTAGGATTAGCACTTCAAACAACAACTATAGCTACCCACGTCTGTTAACCTGAGGTCATCTTAGAAGAGCCAAACTGAGCAGCAACAGTAGCATGTTGGTAGAAATTAGTTCAACAACTTTGGTTTGCACATTATTTAACCCAACTCCATCTTTCTAGAAGTAAACAGTTGGTCTTACCTTTCTCTGTTTGATGAACTGAACTCTGTTTGAGGTCACATATGAGCTGCTCCAACTTGAAATATTTGTATTTTTCAAGCCTAAATGGAAAAATAAAAGGATACGTATTTAACTGTGATGTTCTTTAAAGGGTTTTATTTACTTTTACTGACCTGCTAGCCAGTAAGTGCTCAGTGAAGTGTTCTTCAGTAGGAATTCTAATGTTGAGGAAATCCTCAACTAATGCCCTATGCAGCCCTTCTGAAGCATTGGGTGTTGACTGTGAAAACAAAGCACATAAAAGTCATCCGTACACATTCCCAAAGTATAAGGATAATAATTTGAAATAGCAGCTACACACCTTTGCTGTGTTCCATTTGAAAGAAACATTGAAAAGATGAAGGCTTAGAACTGAAATGGCCTGATGAAGAGCTAGCATAAAGTTCTGGGGCTTGGATCCTGGATGAAAAAAAAAAAATCATATTTTGATCCTCCTGCTTCTAAGATGATTTCCAGAGATATCACAAAATATTACACACAACAGTTCTTTCTGATTACCTGATGCTATATGGGCCATAGACTGCAGAATGGTAGCAATGAACTGTCCTACATGCTGAAGCTTGGCCTCTGACAGATAAAGGATTTGATTGATTTTATCAAAATAAAAATCCCTTGAGCAATGTGCCAGCAGACTGCCATTAGAGGAGGATGAAGAAACAGGGATTGATCTGGCCATTAGCAGAAGGATGGAGGGAAACATGGAACAGGTTCCAAGAAGCTGCATGACCTGACAACCAAACAGGAAGACAGCAGAGTGCTGTGGCGAGAGATTGTCCAGGGCAGTTGGGATTAGTTGTACAACATGATTTTCCTGGATAGAATGCTCTGTAACTGCAAGAACGGACAGATAATATTTCAGTCTTAAATTCATTTTGAGTTCAGAATAAATTTCTGAGATCTTGGCTGGAACATTAAATATTAAGTTTTACGTTTGTGTCTTCTTTACCATTGCTGAGATGTGGACCAGGCTCAGCTGTGGTGAGGTTCTGCAAAGATTGCTGGATCTCCTGCAGGGTCCTGAATAGAGGAGATATGCCCACCAGCTTGGACAGGTCATGGTCACTTAGACAAGGAGCTGGTGAAGAAGTAATATGCTTACAATAGCAGTTTTAAAGAATAATTTAAACCATAGGATTGTCTTAATGTCTTAAATGTGTTGTGTTCTTTACCTGACTCGTGTGGACAAGCTCCTGTTTTGGTCATATTCGTTGATGAAAACTGAGGAAAAGAAATGGAGGAAAAGATTCTTTACTTAATTATTCCAATATTTGCAACAAACAAAACAATCACACTGTATTACCTGTGCATAATACATGTGAGGGTCACCAGCTTGGAGTTCACATTCCTTGGCATCTGTAAGAGAGTGTGGGGGAGCAGGCAGATCCTGGTTCTGCCAAGCTTCTCCTGTCAGTCTGCAGAAGAGAGCTTCCACTGACCTGAGTACAGCTCCCAGTAATGCTATAGAGGCCTCATCTGGAGCAAAACATTAAAGCATTAAATAAAGATGTAAGATAGGCTTCCAGCTCTTCAGAGAAAAACATGATCATAAGCTGCAGCATGTACTCAAGCACATTATTTAAATTACATGCATAAAATTATTGAGTGCAAATGATGGTCCAGAGGTGTGTTGAAATGAGTCTTTTTTGCACTTTTTTGCACATTTATTGCACTCAATAAATGTAGTGTTTATTTTAAATAAAGTGCTCAAATATTTTTTTTGGGAAGAAAAAAGTGAGGGTGGATATACTGCACCAGTGCCTCTGATTAAATATCACCATTCAGTTTTACCTTGTGTAGCTCTCTCTCCAACCCCGCTGGTATATGCTTTATTCCTCAGAGCATTATGAGCTATCACCTCTTTAAGAAGACTCAGTTTTTTAATATCCGTGTTCTCAAAGACATTCTGCAAGAGGGAATACACAGCAATACCCTTAAACATCTGCCTGCAAATTATTTCTGGAGAGAATTATGGTATCTTCATAATTTGTCACTACAGAAAATCTCACCTTGAGTGCATCAGTCTGCTGACAAATGTTTCTATAGAATTCCTGTGTGTCTTTGCGATGTCGGGCCAGCTGTGAGGCTAAGTGGAGGGTTTGATCCTCTAGTTTGTCGTACAGAGTCTTCACATTGAACTCCTCTAAATCACACCTCCGTGACACACTTCCTAGATGGGAGCAGTAAATGCCACTCAAGGGTAAAACAGAAATGGGCTCAAAAAGATCTGAAGAAGTACAAGACTACAGAAGTCGCTTCACCCTATCTCATGATCATCCTATGCAAATTCTTGTAGATTGACCCATTTTTTCCCCAAATACCAAAGAGATACTCTCCATGAATGATCGCACCTTAAAAAATCTAAAGCTGCCCTTAGTGAACTTTCTACAGACACGTCGTTTAGACTCCAAGAGGAAACATGCAGTGGATGTTAAGCACTTGAATTTGAATTGCAGAAGCTAACTAGAGAGCTGGAGATAACCCTTCAAGTCATTAAAGTGTGATATTAGCCATTATTTCTTCTATCATCAGTTAAAGAGGGTAACTGCTACCAAGGCATGCATGACGGTTTTATGATTGAGGCAAATGGACATTTAAACACTATCAGGCAGCATGAATAATGCAATGCAAACTGAGACATATTACAGCCACCTCTATAGTATAGTCACTTGAAACATCATAACAGACCAAGACAGCTGCAAAAACAATGGCTTGTATGTTGTAGCAGTCAGATAAAGTCAGAGTCTTATTAAGAGAAACTCTCTTGAAAACATCGTTTGATTCCTGTCAAAGTGAAGCAGAAAATAAAAAGATGCATGAGTTTGAGATGAAATTGAGTTTAAACATACATGGTTACAATAACTTATGAAAGATGATTGCACTTCAGGCATACGTTAGTAGGCATTAACTTGACCTCCTAAATCTTTAAATACTATGTAATTCTATCTTTTAAAAGCTCATATTTAAACTTAGACAGATCAATCATTGTGTACTCCTCCACTATCACCAAATTTCCTTACATTTTGAGCATTATACAATGAATAAAAAGGACTTTGTTTCTAGAAAAGTCATAGTAAAACATAATTAACACTAAGCTTACCTCCCTTTGAGACAGCAGGCTCTTCAGCTTCTGCTCCTTCTCCTACGCCTCTACTGTCTAAGAGACCCATTGGGCTTTGGGCAGTTGTGCTAATACACAAATGCACAGCAAAACAACTGTTGGTTGTACAAAATATCAGTTAGTAGACTCTGACAAGAACAATGACACAGAGTAGGATGACATGCTATAAAGGTTGTATAGCTAAACCCATACAGTATAATAAAGGGTACATGGTGCAGTATGTGACAGTAGAAACACCCATCATCAACATGCTGACACAGATAAAACACAACATCAGTGCCGTGCTCAAGTCGACAGACCTGTCTTCACTGTAATCATACTCCACTGGACAGAAAGGCTCCCCGAGGCTACGCCATTTGGGTTTAGTCTTCCACTGGGAGACAAGCTTTGCTTTGCCGGGCCGCAGGACCAGAAATGTGGTAGTCAAAACCACCACCAGCACTAGCAGTAGACTCAGGATCCCTACACAACATGGTATGTAATCATGATAAAATGCCACAGGACTCACACTATTGCATAAGAAATGAATAAAGATGCATAAACAGTAAGAGTACTCACCTGTAATCACTCCCCAGTCAGGCAGCAGATTGAGTCTGTGCTTCTTGACGATCCCATACCTGACCAGCTGTGCTGGTGTCATGGGTTGGAAGACAGGGGCCCGAGGGTCACACTCTGTCCCCTCCTCACTGACCACCACCACCATGCTCCACTCCGGGACAGCACTGTCTACAAACACATACTTTCCTGTTTCTGAAAACACATGGGCAAACCTGTGGGAGAGCAGAGGTTACTTACTTGTAGTAAAGAGTGGTTATGGTAACAAAATAAATGTAAACTAGATTTAAGATGGATTTAAGATGACTGACTTTGGATGCTACCTTGTAGAGTTGAAGTCTGTTTGCTTCATGAGTATCTGCAGATGTCTGAAGGCACCAAAGTCCCAGCTGGGGTTACTGTTGAACAGGTGGTCTTTCTGATACACAGGGAAGTGGCTGAGGTGGCGGTCTTAGGGTAAAAATGAATGTAGACTAAGCATATAGGGTTTAAAACAAAAGTAAATCAAAACATTGGGATGAAACTAATATTAAAGTAAATGAAAACAGAATGCATACCGGTGTGGTTGATGGTGAGCTGGAAAATGACCATGTCACCAGAGGAGAGACATGCGATGGGGTTTGGGATACGAGGAAGGACAGCTGAGTCACCAGCATTACCTTTAGTTTCTGTAGTTTCTGTGTTTCTCCGCTTCCTGATTGCACCATAAATTTCTATTGGTTCTGAGATAAATCAGTGAGATAAATTAGCATGAAATTACTTAGGGATTCACACAATCAAGCTAAAATTTTAACTAATTTTACTGAAAAATAAGCTGGATATTGAACACAAATGCGGAAGAGACAGAAAAAGAAATGAAGCAGTATGATGCATGTGTGAAAACACAAGGAAGTGAAAACAATTTAATCGAGTTACCTGATATAAACTGACTGATAAGCTCTGTGTGTGTAGGAATCCACCCAAACACCCCATCAGCATCAAACTGAACCAAATGAATTTTTCCAATATTCTTTGCATGAACATCTGGTCCTAAAACATCCGTTAAAGCCTGAAAGCAAACAAAAGAGCCGTACAACAATCTGCTCCATGAAATCAAGAAAAAGGAAAAAAGATATCAGTTGCTAATTGTCAATTGCATGTGGGCACTGCATAGAACTTTGTTTCTGGGACTATTAGAACATTTTGAATGACCAAACAAAGGGAGCATAATTGTGTTTCCTATTACTGGAATTTCTGGTTTTATAGTTTTTTTCTGATTAATGTATTTATTATACAGTATAAGTTATACAATAAAAAAATTTAGTGGCTATGTTTGGTTATATAAAGTATGTATTCTGTGTATAAGTGTTTAAATTTTAGGGATTTGAGCTGTATTTTTTATGGTTTAAAGGGTGCATTATGCAGATTTCCATGTTTTTATTTTCATTTGAACCTCTGCAAACCTTTAATGTGCAAAAAAAAACAAACATACTAATTCACTTTTACTCTCCTTTGTTGCAGCACCACTGTGCGTACTGAGTAAAAACAGGTCGTTTTAGGTACTGTTTCTTGTGCAGCTTCCTGAAAAGCCCACTCTCTTCTGCTTGGCCAGCTGTGACAGTGTGATCACTTGCTAATTATATGCTGACATCGACAACTTTGGAAAATAAAGGAACATAAGCAAAGGACTAGTCTAAAATGAAGTATTCAGGGCAGTTTTACTTTGACAATGTTTATAACAATACTTCCTATTATACAGTATTACGCTGTAAAAATGAGAGACTAACAAAAACCATATGACCCCTTTAAATGTGGATGTTGGTATAATAATGGCTAAATTCAGAACACAGTATCAATAGTATAAAAGTAGGTTACCATAGTATTGCTGAACACAAACTATTCTATCCTAAAAGTTCAAAATGTTAAGCCTGCTAAACATCTATAATTATGATGGCTACACTTCTACTGTGTGTCTAAATTAAAGCTGTGAGTCACCCAGTTCAGCATTTGACACAAACGCTCCCACAAAGCCATGTCAATTTTAGTACACACACACACACACACACACACACACACACACACACACACACACATCAAGATGATGAAACTTATGGTAAATGATAACACTGTGATGACAGCAAGTACTGAAACTGGTGAATTAAGACATACTTTTATGTGCACAAAGAGAAGATTATTTATAATTTCACCTGTAGCTATGACATTTATTATAAATGCATTATAGCTTTGATTTATATCGCAAAATCTACAGCTGTAACATTGTTCCAGGTGTCCCACGGAGACCAAATGCTGCACCAGACCCAGCTAATTGATCTCCCTTTTGTCAGACAAGTCTCTAGGCTGCAGTAGTGTACTACTGTTTGAGATTAATTTTATCTGGTGATTCCAGATACAAAAAATCCTAATTCTCATTGTATAATATCAATACATAATTGCACATGCTGTCTAAACAACCATTTCTTACTCACCCTGGCCCAGACCCTGCTGCCTCTTTTTTTGAGGCTGAGCAGCAGCTGACCATCAGGGGAGAGCTGGGCGGAAAGCTGAGGCAGTCTGGAGAGGCAAGAGGTGTTACAAAGCTCCTCCGCAGATACATATCGCTCACAATGGCAGCTGGGACAGGAGGATAAGGCAGATATGCTGAGAGACAAATATATCTGATGATGTCTCCCTTAGAAACCATCATTCATCAAACTGTAATTTAAGAGTTACACAAGCCCCAGATATATGGTAAAATTTTGAAAACTGACTTTACAGGCTGTTGTGAAGGAATACATGGAACGGAAAATATGAATTGAGACTCACATTCCCATCTCCACATCCAGACTTCCTCCAAGTGGTCCACAGGTAATATTACAGGAATATAGAGGAGAGACACATTCTCTGGATGCTGCCAAACGTACCTGTCCTACAGCACACCGTCTGTTCACCTGTAACACACAAACACACCAAAACAACTTCAGACTTTTCCTCTGTTAAAGCTGATAGTCCTTGCTTGTCATTACATCATTCATGGTTGAACAAATTAGACTCCATGTCTTAGTCTTATACTGACTTATAAAAGACAGGCAGCATTTTCCCCAGTTTGAAAATATTCATGGTGATCGACCCTGAGAGGTGATGCTAGGGGGTTCATGTGCTGAGAGGGCAAGACCAAACATCCACCTAAATATAGGAGAGCTTGAGCTGACCTTTTGCTGTGTGAATGCTCCCATTGCATCACTCATGAGCATTTTTTTTTACAGTGACAATTTTCAGACTGTGATAATTCTGAACACTGAAACTATTATGAGTGCAATGTTACAAAGTTCACTGCAGCCCTGTAAATGTCTCTGCCTTTGCCCTGGGAGGGAGGGAGCAGTGGGGTTGATGGCTGTCCTCAGTCCTGCCACAGCTTGTGGCCCCAGAGGACACTGGATGTGTGGCACAGCTACTCCACTGCCAGCTCTTTTCTCAAACTGCCACTAACACCTGAGAGTTAGCTGTAAAACAGCATTATATTCACATGCCAATTTCTGAGCAGGAATGAATGAATGCACATTTGAGCAGATTTTTGTGATCAATCCAGAAGAAATCTATTTGCTTGAGCTGTCTAAAGTCCATTCATAAAAATGGAATTAATTCTGAATTCAGGACAACTAGTGCAGTGCCCGCTGAAAACGTGCCTGTTCAGACTGGGCAGGACTTTATGGTGTGTGCCGCAGCCTGCCATAAATGCCCATGGAGCAGAGCATATGCTGCTGCGGCCGGAGCATATCCTGCTGCACGCAGACTAGTTTTTACCAGAACAGCTCAGTTCAAAAACTGCTCATCCAAACAATTTTGCGCTCAACACTGCACATCCTTGGGTCCTGAGCATTATACCTGCCAAATTTCAACTTCATACACTGCTGGGTTCTAGAGATATTGGTGCCACAGACAGACAGATGGACGGACAGATGGAGATTTCTGGATTTATACTTAGATTACTGACCTCAGGCTGGCAGTCCAACTCACTGTCAGAGACAGAACTTTTAAAATCCAGTTTGTTGTAGAAGATAAAACCAGTTCTGCACAAACAGGAACCGTCTGAGTGCTGGAATGCTCGATTCTTACCAATACAAGTACAAGACAAAGAACCTGGGAAAACAAGTGTTACACAGTATGACAGCATGCTCAGCAGACCTTCTCCCCTGTTTCGCTGAACAACTCTTCTAAAAATACAAATTACGGTCATGTGATAATAACTCAGTGTAATATTCTGACTGATAATATTTTATGGATCAGTGTGGTGGTAGCGGAAGATCAATAGGATCTAACCAGCTGGTGAGGTGGAGGAGCTGCCACAGGGAAAGCAGGCCTTCTGGGCGAGCAGGTTGTTGAAGGTGCCTGCTGGACATGGGTGACAGTCTCCAATTTTCACAGCATTAGCGAGGTTACCAAAGGAGCCAGGGGGGCAGGCGAATGGCTGGGCAGATCCCGTAGGGCAGAAATACCCAAGAGGGCAGGGATTGCTCTTGTAATGCGCTGTACCTGTTACATAAGAGTCAAGTTAGTTAGGTATACAGTAATTAGTGAACAAATGCACTGACATCTGGAATGATTTGTCATGTGAGTAATTCCTGGGAATATCAAGTACCTGGGGGGCAATAGTATCCTGATTTACATGGAAGGCAGTGTGGGATGGGGGAGAGGTATGGTCTATACGTGCCCACCTCACACACAATACAACAGCTGTTTTTAGATCCCCTGAGCCCACTGGTGTTGACAGGCATGGAACCTCCCTCACAGGACCGCATGGCAGAGCTGTTGGCTGGGCAGTAGTAGGGGAATGGACAGCTGTAAACGATAGTAACAAGGTTATTTATATAACTTTACCTCACACCCTGTATAATCACTCAAACTTTCACCATATCAGTGGTCACAGCATCTCATTTCCATGTGAATCTTGCATGAAACTTTTGTTTCCATGTCAAATGTCAGATATTGTGCTGGACCTGCACTCACATTTGTTTTGGGGTATTGTAGGAATGGGATCCCTCTGGACAAAAATAACCTGCAGGACAGACCTGAGGCTCTGCAGTCTGAGGTCCACAGTATGAGCCTGCCCTACACGGCATCTCTGAGACTGCACCTGAGTTATGAGCAAAACCACCTCATTACTGTCTTTAGGTAAGCAGTTATTTATTTAAAAATACTAAAAGTCATTACATACTGAATGAAAGCATGCTAAAAGTATAAAGTGTCTTGATAAACGTACCCATGGGACACTGATAAGAGGCCCTGCATGCGATCCCTTCCATATTGGGCTGTCCTGTAATCCGGGGATCTGGGCAGAATGTTCCCCCTGCACAAGGCTCACACTGACTGGGTGCTGCAGCTCCAGGAAGGGACCTCTTGGTGCCTGCTGGGCAGAGGATGAGAGGACCAGCCCCGCTGCACCAGTAGCCAGGTGGGCAAGGACTGCCTGAGTAGTCTGTCAGTCCTGGAAAAGAACAATTTTTGAAAATCCACTCAACCTAACCAAATTAGAAGAAAACAATTACTATGTCATTATCTATATGATATAACTGCCATGTGGGGCTTTGAAATAAAACTAGTCCTTAAAAAGTGAAGTTCTTTCATGTTCAGCAATTAAGAAGTTCTCATTTAATCATAAGTAATAGAAAGTAACCATGTAATTACAACTTTACACTTTAAGAATTTGTCACAGGAATTTAGAAAATACTGCATTTTATGTAAATACGCCACTTAATTATTATTGAAGCCTCAGGTTTATAAGTTTTAAATTCACTGCCGCTAATCACATTATGCCACTTACACTCTTCTCTCATACAGGCACTAATATATAAGTGTGTGTGTGTGTGTTTGTATACTATACACTTACATTACATGCATACTGAAATTAACTTAAAAAGGCAATTTGCTTCAAACTCTCCATGCAAATCCAAATGCCAACCAGGCCCATGAAAGGCGATTATTAATGTGCAACCCCAGGGTTTCATTTTACACTTCACTATACAATGGATATCAGGGTCAAACAAATTGAAAGGGAAAAAATAAACATGCAAGGAGATTAAAGTAGTATTTGTATTTTAAACTTTTAAAGCTACTGGACACTAGTCACGATGTGTGAGGTGCAGTGTGTCAGACCTGTGCTGTTACAGTGTGAACCAGGAGGGCATGGCAGGCAGTCACCCTTGCTGCCTGCCCCAGGGGCAGCTCGATAAGTGTAGAGGGGGCAACGCCTAGGACCTGTCCCTCCATTAAAGTCACTGCCAGTCAGGCCATCACAGTAATGACCGGCAGGGCACAGGTGAAGGACTGGGTCTCCTGCAAAAAGGAAGTGCTAGCACTGTGAAAACAGGGGGGAAATAAAAGCTCTCGAAATTTTATGTTGAAATAGTGTTTTGCAGATTTTGTTACATTCACTTTATATCACTTTAAGAATTGATTTGGAAGATTTCAGCATTTTACTGTTCACTTATAAGGCTCATTGAGCACTTGCACCCAGCTTTACCTATGATCCACTAACCCAAGCTTAGTATTAGATCTTCATGGCAGGGCTCTCCTGACTCTTTGTGGATCTCAATCAGTGTTTTATAGCTCCACTGTCTGGATTTGTGCTGGAAATCATTCTTGCCAGTTACACAATTTACACCAGGGGTACAGAGTGAACTCCCTGGTACGAGAGCAAAACAGCAGTAAACTGCAACTTAAGGACAAGAATTGAAACCTGCTTGTGTAAGTCCAAGACAAAATGTGACCAGGATTTCAGATTACAGAATATAACATGCCCTACTTGTTAAGTTAGTACTGTCTAAATCATTGTCACTCACTCAGTCATTTTCTTTTCATCACTTCTTTAAACCAATTATGGCAAAAAGGCTCGTTCATAATTTGGTTTCAACATTTCATCATGTCAACTTGCTTAAAAACATAAACACTACAAAATATTTAAACATAAAGACTAAAATCAACACATACCAGGTTTGCACCAATGCTGGGGTGGGCACGGCAGGCAGTCCTGTAGGCTTGCACCTCCTGCTGACCTTCTGATAGTGTTAGCAGGACATAACTCAGCCTTCTCTGCCCCCTCAAGACAATAAAAACCTGGAATAAAAATGCTTGCAGTCATTAGTCATTTATTGTAATGGTAAAACAACAAACTATCCAGATAAAAATGGTGCTAATCTCTGAATCCTGTTTAGGTAGAGAATCTCAGAAAAACATGTTAAAAGGTTTCAAAGTGTATGTACATTGTTGAAAGCATTTAGAATTTAAAAAATAAGTATTATACCTGGTGGACATGGTCCAGAACACTGCACCCCCCATTCACACTGGGTCCAGTTAGAAAGCAGTCCCTGAGGGGTGAAANGGTCCAGAACACTGCACCCCCCATTCACACTGGGTCCAGTTAGAAAGCAGTCCCTGAGGGGTGAAATCTGCACTTCCAGAAAGACAGAGATACCCTGCGGCACATACACCCTGGATCTTACCAGCTCTGTGGACAATATAGAAAATGATGATCTACAGTATCAGTATCTGTTTGTGGAATTGTGATTCCTGAATGTTATTTACACCCACATCCTGCTGACTGCGGGTATGATCAAATTTGTGTTTGCCTATCCTATGGTTTGCCCTAGGCCTGTACATGAGCCTACACGCAGCGCCCCTCACATGTGCTAGCAGTGTAGCCTGTCAGCTCTTTGACCAGCAAGTTAATTCAGCAAACTTTTTTGCTGAAGCTAACCATGCAACAGTAATATATCTGTGTTTACTGCAATGGCCCCAGGACTCTGGAATTACTTGCCAGGTGAGATCCACTTTTTTGAGTCAGTGTCATGTTTTAAATCACTTCTCAATACATATTTTTGTCAGATAGCTTAAAGCTAAATCAACTATTATTTGAGCTTGGGCCATGTAGGTATCTGTATCTAAGGATGTGTGGGTTTTTTGTATACAGCATATACATGCCCTGTACTGTATGCTGCCTGTTCAGTATGTGAGTGTGAGACAAGTATGTATGTAGGTGTATTTGTACATGTATGTGAGCGTTTGCAAAAAGCACACATTGTGCTATTGACAGTACCTGCAGAATTTCCCTGGAGGACAGGGTAAACACTCCCTCTCTTCCTGTAGTCCTCCCTGATCGGGAAGCGTGTATGTCCCATTAGGGCAAGGCTGAGGCACCATGGTTCCTGTGAAAAAGGAGATAATAGCTTTTTTTGTAAACAAAATATCTTTAGAAAGCACTTTGAGTTGCATTTTGTATTGAAAAATTGCTATACAATACAAATTAAATTTTGATTTATTGTCAGACTGCATTATTTATTAGTTAGTAACTATCACAATCTACAGTGCACTATTTATTCTCCATACTCCATGCTATGTTCCAAAATACACATTTGTGAGATCATTTTTGGTCTGTTTTATCTTAGGAAGCTTATTAATTTTATATATAAAGCAAATTCATCTTCTGTAGTTGTCCTTTTAATATACCTGTAGGGCAGAAGGAGTGTGGTGGACACTGCCATGGGTCGCCCACTATGGCCTCCTCACAGTAGAATCCTGGTCGGCAGGGGATGCAACTTTCTGAGCCTGGGTTTGGCTGGTACTCTCCTGTGGGACAAGGCAAGGCCAATGGAGAGCCTTCTGGACAGTAGTGGCCCTAGGAAAGAATAGGAGTGATATTCAATGGAGCAGCACATTAATAAACAAAGGGGCACCTTATTCTTTTGGAGAGATACTGATAGTCCAATAATGGATGAGTGAAGAGAAGGGGAAGGGAAATCACTAAAAGTGAGGCAAGGCTTGGCTTTTCTTCAGCAAAGGTAATGCAAAGAAAAGAGAATGGAAGGATATAAATAAATCATCTTTACTTTGGGACAAAGGAAGGCATATGGGGTGGTTGAAGAGAAGTCAAAAGGGCAGTAGAAGCCAGCAGCACAGGGGCCACTGGGGTTGGCCAGACCCTCAGTAGAGCAGTAGTGACCTGCAGGACAGGCAGAGCAGCTCTCCATGGAAAAACCTCCTGAGAAAAGAATACAGCAGGAAAAGATTCAGTCATGCACAAACAACCAGAAAACCTTGCTCACACAACAAGACAACTGATCCCATTAGGATGCCATTCAATTGCAAATGAAGTATGGTATGCATATCAAATTATGTACTATGGACTATAGTTTGTATCATATTGACCGTATAAACCCATTTTCATTATAAAACACGTCTGACTTAATTAAAATAAGCAATTTTTGTTTAAATCACCCCAGATTTCAGTTAAATTGACTGTAACACAAAAATAAAGGCATTTCAAAATGAGTTTGTATGGTATGTATACCAGTGGTGTTGCGGATACTTCCAACGGGGCATGGAATTGGGAAGAGGCACCCTTCTGTGCAGTAGTGGCCCACAGGGCAAGGTCCGTTCCTGGGAAAGTTGTCAGAGCTCTGCGGTGTTGGCTCCTGTGCTCCACCATGGCAGAAATAACCCTGCAAACACAATCCTAGAGAAAACACACAGAAACCAGCAATCAACGTTCACTGAATATCAATTTTGTAATTTGGTTTTAAATGTGCTGCTGTTGTAAGCGTTGTGACACTAATTTAAAAACCACCTCAAAAAAACATCTCAGCCTATTGGATCTGATCACCTTGTGGTGCTGAAGCTCCATTTGAACTGCAGTACACTCCAGAGGGACAAGCTGTGCAGACAGAGGGAGAGTGCGCTCCTGTCTGGTTGCTGAGAGTTCCTATAGGGCAGGCATGAGGAAGGACTGTCCCAGCAGGACAAAAATGACCTTGGATGACAACACAAGTTGTTAGATATTAGTTATTACTGTAGAAGAAGAAGAATTACTACTACTACTGGACGTACCACTGTTTTTTTTGTGTATGTGTGTGTGTGTGTGTAATGGTTACCAATCTAATAACATGGACTGTAACTTTATTTTCATCGTCCTCACCAGCTGGGCAGATGGAAGGCTCCTGAGTGGCTGAGGCGGAACACATTGTCCCATTAGGGCATATTATGCAGTGGGCTGCCCCAGGGGCTGGATTATAAGTTCCAGGCTCACAGGGCACCTCATTTGCTGAGCCAACAGGACAGCTATGGCCTGCAGGGCACAGGTAACCGCTCAGACCATCAAATGGTGTGGGAGTGGAACTGCCACCCACACATACATACCTGAAGGGATAGAAAGGAAAAGCACTACAGATCATAGCAACAATCTGTGAGTCCAAGCTTGCAAGGCAAAAAATTAGACATTTTGGAAACCGCAACTGCACATGAAATCATTGCAATATTTCCATCTGAGGCCTAATCAAATTCAACTTTTTAAATATTTACAAGGCCTGAGTAGACTACAGCAACAGACAGAGAGGAGGCCCAAAAGGTAGCTTATGGCTAAATTTAAATGTTCTGGTTTACAAAGACTGAAATATCTAAACAGTCGGATTCATTACAATGAAATAATAAAATAGAATTTTTAAAAATGACATAATGTAATAAAAATATATACTGAGAACATTTACAACATTCGCCAAATCTGATAAATACCCAATTTGTAATACAAACAAAATTTGCTGTATTTCTTTTCTATTTAAAATGTTTGTATCTTAGAAAAACCACAAAACAAAAGCTTTCTGAAAACTTAATTCAATTTTTTATTTCTATTCATGACCTGAATAGAAACAAACTCATGTCTGCATGTGGAAAATTCTGGGCACATGTATGCACAAAGGAAAACTCTGAGCTCTCAGCTGAAGTGCTCCAGGTGCTTTCATGTGAGCTGTATTTACTGCAGAGCACATTTGCAGCCAGAATGCAACAGTTAACAAAATGTTTTGAATGCGGATGTTGGCCTGCTGTAAACACCTGATCTCTCTTCTGCTGAGCCAAAGCAGAGTGTCCTGTGGAGCAGGGGTACTCAAACACAAATCTTAAAGGTCCACAAAGAAAATTTTCAATAAATTAAATTTTCAGTAAATAAAGTCAGTCAAGCCACAGTCTGTTTGGGATCCTAATTTTTACCCAGAATTTAAGGTGATGGGGGGG
>VXCM01000363.1:0-99232 GCA_014773175.1 Lucifuga dentata
CCCGCGGGCCGGTATTTGGGGTACACTGATCTACAGTATGATACATGATAAAACCGTGGATGCAGCTGCAGCTCCTCTCTTAAAACGTGAAGTGCTAAAGTGGAAAATGTGGGATTTCTTTGCTGATTGTATTTATAGATTGTGTTTTTACTGCATATGAAACATTATAAATCATAACTCTTAAACATGAAGCAGCTCATTAACACGCTGATCTTCATCTGCTTTTACCTGAGACACACCTGACAGCAACGTGTTGATAATGGGACAACAATCGTTGATTAACATAAGAAAAGCTTTATGAATGAACAGGAGTTATATGTGACACTGTTTAATTACTGTAATTTTTTTATGAATTACATACAGTATAATCTAGTACATTCCTAAAAAAATTCACTTTTCAACTGAATTTAGCCACTGTTAACATCTCTTAACATCTCTTAAAGGACCATACCAGCCATTTTTCATGTTTGAGCCTAATATATTCAATTTTCATACATGTTACATTACTGACAATCATTTCCCAAAGGATAAAACTGTATTTCAGCTTTCCTGATATTCTGCAAAATCTCTTAATCTTTCAAAATCAAATATTCAGGCGATACATCCACCTTAAAAATCCATGTTTCTCCTGTTAATAGTTATGCAGCCTTATGAAGTCATGGTCCTTTAAATTTTTCACTAAATGCAGGTCTTCTTTTGGGACTATATTCCCTGGTGGAGGCATACATTCACTCTATGCTTTTTATTGTGTTTAAATGCTTTAATTATGTAACTTCTAAAAAAAAAAAAAAAAAAAAAAAACCTGAATACACGTCTTGTTAGTGAAGATAGATTACCTATCCCAAGAATGTTTCAAATATCAACAAGTTGATTTTAATGGCAGAATGAACTGAAACCAATGGAGGTCTGGAAGGTAGGAAAAACATTTTTAATTCACCATTCCAGTAGTACTGTATGCTTTGGGAAATGATTGTCAGTAACATTACATGTATGAAAATTGAATATATTAGGCTCAAGCGTGATGCGGTGCACTAAACGTGTTCTGTCAATAAGAACACGCTGCGTACTGTAACATGCTCTGACATATCACCACGTTAGCAAAGAGCAGGTTGAAAATGTTTGCAGGAGCAGCACCGCATGAAGCTTCTGACCAAAAATCACAAGAGACAACGCAGACGTGGATGTCGTAACGCATGCATCTCCTCGTGTGCGTGGCCTGATAAGATAGCATTCATTTCTCTCACCTCGCGCTCGTTCCTCCTGTGTGGGAAATCTTACAGGAATGTGCTATCACTTCCTACACCGCATTCTCTCACCGCCAAAGCCAGATGACTGGTTAGCGTCTTGGTTCCTGCCCGTACAGGCACACGAGGAGGTTTGGCCTACTAAACTTTAACTGGGGCATGTGGGAAAGGTTAGCGTTAAAAGCAGCAGGCCAAACACTGTGTCAGTCAAAACATCCTCAGCACCATTCAGGATGACAAACGCAGGCTGACTTCATACGTCTGCTCCTCTAAACAAAGACACTTTTAACACGATAAGGAAATCCGCATGTCTTCAGAGTTCAGACGGCATCGGTGGCTGTCAGCGATGGAATGCTTCAGACAGACTTATAGATTACAGACGCAGGACATGTCAACATCAAACCGTCTTTTCTTCAGCTTTTCTAAGCTTTTATTAGTCAAACTGGAGGAAATTGTGAAACAAATTTTTTAATGATAAGACAGTTTGCATTGCATTGTCAAATACAGCAGTATGTTTCTGTAAAAGCCTGTAATTGCTGTATAAAATGCTGAATGACTCTCCACCCTCCTCATCCTCACCTTTCATCCTCCAAATGTCACGCTGCATAGCTGACATTCCTCTGCTTTAAAAAGAGACGCATCCTAACAAGTTTATCGATCACAAAGACGTTATTGTCTGTCAGGCTGCCGGTCAGAGTGGCTATGAAGTGAGAAATATGAAGGAATGTGAAGAAAATATGCACTTCAAACTAACCAGATTTGCAGCAAATTACAGCTTTTCCCACAATGTAGCTAATGAAGAGTTTGCAGACATACAGGTCATCTCTGACTGACCTGCTGCTCGCAGGAAACTTCACATCTGTGGTTTGATACAGTTCAATAGTGCAGAGCTGAACACAGCAAACACACCTGGTGTCGACCAAAACAACCACACACACTGGTTTGAGGAGATGGGTTCAGTTCTGAATGAATCTGGAGTGGTTTGATTGTGGTTTGAACATGAGCTGCATTAGTTTTTAATCAACTATGCAACAATTTATTGATCTATTAATTGATCCAGAAGTGGAGAGGGTTGTGTGTTTTAACACTTAATCTGTGGTAAAGTTTGTTTTGCTTTAGACGCTCCTCAGATATTAAACATTAAAACCTATATTAAAATTAGATTAAAAGCTATAAAACAAACTTTACCGCAGTTAAACTCCACCTTTGCTGATCAAATCAAACGGCTGTTAAAGGTGGAAACACATCAATCTTAGCTAACACGTGTTCAGATGAACGTGTGTTCAGGTTAGTGTGTGCTTGTATGTTCTCAGCATGTTTCTCCATTCTCCTGTTCAGCGTCTGAAGGCAGCACGTCTTCTTCACATCATGTGAAGCAACATGTGGTTTTCCACACGTTGTCTTGAAGTCAGATTCAGTTTCTGCTGTCATAGTTTTCTTGCTTTATGGATCAAATGATGCTATGAGTAGGAAAGGATCCACATTCATCTTTGTTCACCTGATTTAGTTTTACCACCATAGGTGTTAAAACTAAACAGAAACTGAAACTAAACAGAAACGGAAATTCAAACAGGTGTGCCTCAGGTAAAAGCTAAAAGCTAAAGATCGGCATGTTAATGAACTGCTTCACCTTTAGGAGTCACAATTCATCCTGATTCATCTGCTGTTAAAGTCAAACTGAGACATTAAACCAGCAAAAAAAATAAATAAATAAAATAAAAATAAAAATAAAAATAAAAAATCATAAATTCAGCTTTAGAGCTCCACATTTTAAGAGATTAACACAAAGATATGAGAGATAAGAATTCAGACACTACAGAGAGTCCCAGTGCACAGGGGGGTAGGGTGTGTGTGTGTGTGTGTGTGTGTGTGTGTAAGAGAGAGAGAGAGAGAGAGAGCAGAGGTTACACTTGATGAAGAATCTCAACATCACAGAAATGTGTGAGATCTAATTACAACTTTAAATAAACCAATCAGCTGAAGTGTTTTTATCTATCAAAGCTATTGATCACTAACATGTGAGGCAAATACTGTTTAAAACATCATCAGATTTCATACTGATGAAATTTACTGTCAGACTGAAACTCGTCTTCATTTTATCGTGACAGTGTGTTTTATGAATCACTTCCTGTCATGTAAACAAGGAAATACTGTAGTAACGCCTCTTTGAACACAAACAATAAAAGATCCTGATAACAGACGTTTATGAATAAGGAATGCGGTTACATACACTATTTGATGTTATCGACATGTTAAATTTAAATTTCACTTCTAAGGAAACCTGTAGTTTCTTTAGAAACTAAGGAAACTACGTGTGTCCTTTCACAGCCTGCAGTGTCACCTGCTGTATTGTTTGTGTATGTGATAATAAACCTTTGACCTTAGAACCTTGAAATCTGGCGCTGTGTTTTATGAATTTTATGAATGAAATGAATCACATATTCTAACATCCATTTTTTGCACATTCACATGGAAGTAATCTGATATCTGCCAATGCGACTGTCTAAATGCAACGATCAAAATTTCCTTGCAACTCGAACATCAGTAAATGCGAAAGTTGTGCAATTTGTCCATATATGAATGATGTTGCAGTGATTTTTGCTGCACACGTTCAAACTGCAACAAGTCCTCTAATCAAATCATAGTGGGGGTTTAAAATACTTCAGAACACAATGAAAGTGTTTGCTGTTTCAGGTATAAACCGTGTACATGCAGGATTCAAATATGAGCCACTTATAAAAGAAGAAATAACGAGGTGTTGGACTAATCATCAGATCCCGACTCTCATCTATGCATCATGAGGGAAAGGAGGCAAATGCAGGAGGAGGTAAAGAAGGAAGGAAGAAGGTTGGTGTGTGGATGTCACTCATTACTGCGATTCAGAAGCCAACAATCATGTTTAGCAAGTTGCATCTAATATCAGGCTATAACACATTCCAGAACAGAGCTTCAGAGCTGCGAGCAGACAGGAAAGGCTTCATACTTCCGCTCTCTGCTTCTAATTTATGCATTTTCATCTCCACAATCAATCTTTCAAACAATAACCAACATTCTGTGTGGTTACAATCACAACTCTGACTAATCAAAGCAGCATGCTTCTCCTGCCGCCGTCTGTACGAGGAAGAGAGCCTGATTTTACTCAGCTAAAAGTGAATATTCACACGTGTTCATTAATGTAAAATGTAGGCAGCGCTTGTCTAAAAATATATTTAACATGTCTTAATAAAGCAAAACCGGCAAACCATCCATAGTAAAAATGCAGGAAATGAGCAAAAACTCCAGATACATGAGCGCTGACAGTCTTATCAGAATTATCATTACTGTGGCTTTCTGTGCAGACATTTATGGCGATTTTCCACTGCTTGATGAATCCGACCAGCATCAGATTGAACATTAAACACACACAGCTCAGATGTTGTTTCCTAAATCTGGAGTCGGTGATGTACATTGAATCAGTGAGAGAAAATCTGAGTTCCAGCATGGGGGGAGTTTGCGGTTGTTGAGGTTTTGGTTCATCCAGATTCCCATCCACGGCATCATAAAATCTGATTGCTTATGCTGCTGTGGTCCTTTTTCCTTCTTGTTACTCCTTACTTCTATCCTCATTAAGGGACCTGGAAGACTCGTTACACACCGAGTCTTCCAGGCCCCTCTGAGTNTATCCTCATTAAGGGACCTGGAAGACTCGTTACACACCGAGTCTTCCAGGCCCCTCTGAGTTTGACAGAATCAGAATGAGAGCCTGGTCATGGATCTGGTTCATCCAGCATCCAGTTTGTGACCTCATTCCATCCTCCTATTGTTATGTTGGTACATCTTTGAACCAATCAGAGTGGACAGACTCCGGCTGAGGGTACGAGCTCACTTTGGCCATGCTGTGAAGCAGTTTGAACATATTTAACGGCTTGGCTCGGCTGCAAGTGTAATGGAGAAGGAATCAGGTCGGAACCGCTCAGAATAGTTCAGCTTTTAATGACTGAAATGCTGCGTCAGACACTTTTCTTTTATCAGAATAAACTTAAAAGACTTTACCATACTGGCAGTTATGCATGTTTGAGCCCAATATATACAATACATATACATGTTATGTTGCTGACAACCATTTCCTAAAATATGCTACTTTAGTGTTAAATTCCAGAATTGTTTTTCCTACCTTCCAGCTGCCAGTGGTTTCAGTTCATTCCAGTACAACATAAAAATCAACTTCTAGAGACTTGAAACATGTTTGAGATGAATAACCCATCACAGCAAACATCACGTCTATTGTGGTTTTTTGTCGAAGTAATTTTAATTAAACCGATCCAGCATGAAGCTACACGGAAGATAAAGTATTTCTTCGCCAGGAAATATATTTCCTGGAGAAGATGGCTTTTACAGAGAAATTAAAACGAGCGTGCTTTCTACAATCGTGCAAAAGTGTTAGCAGATGAAACATTGAATTCTAAGGTGTGTGAGTTTGACTTTGAAAGATTAGGAGATTTGGAAAAATAACAGGAAAATTAAAATACAGTTTTATGTTTGGGAAATTGGTTGTCAGTCATATAACATATATGTAGTTTGTATATATTGAGCTCAAACATGCAGGATCACTGGTATGGTCCTTTAATCTGAGTATAATGAAAGTTTTAAAGTGATGTAAATGTACTGACTGCTGGTACATGAAAATACATAAAACTCATGAAAACATTCATGCTTCCATACATGAATATTCACTGCTGACACCAAATGTGTTTTCAGGTAGACATTTTTAATGTTTTGATGGAGCTGTTGGAAATAAATCTAATTTGCATTAAAGATTTCTGTTAAATTATTTTTAATACAAGTCGTGACTCTTACAGACAGAAACATGTCTTGAACACATTAAGCAGGAGCAGCAGTAATAATTCTCTGAGGAAAATACCTGTGTGTGGGTGTGTGTGTGTGAGAGAGAGAGAGAGAGAGAGAGAGAGAGAGAGAGAGAGAGAGAGAGAGAGAATGCACACAGGCCCCACAGACCGGATATCTCTCATGATTTAAGACTGAGAAACTCCAGCAACCCATTCAAAATCCAAACGTAAATCTAAAATCTCCCCTCACACTGACAACTAGACCCAACCCTTCTCTGCAGCCTATCATTAAAACACACACACACATACACACTCACACACACACACTTTCTCAATGGCTGTAGCATAGTCTGTGTGAGTCTGTCTGAGGTTTTTTTTTTTTTTTANGGTTTTTTTTTTTTTTTAAGTTGATGCCATAACATCACTTCCTGTCAGTAAGGGCGTGGTATGAGAGAAATTAATTCTTTGCTCCAATTTTTTTCCAAAAAAAACAAAACAAAAAAACCCAAAACATTCTACTATAAAATTCCTGCATGTAAACATCATTTGTAGGAGTTATGGTTGATTTTTAGGTGTTTGTGAGTTGATGGAGGAGGAGGACCAGGTAGGATGCAAACACATCTGATGTATGCAGACACAAAGAAAAACGTTGTTTCTAATATGCTGATTTTTGCTTTAAAAAATCCCAAAACATGATTAAGATTAATAAAAATGTAAATGTTCAACTACAGTCAATTTACCATGTTTGTTAACTGACACTTTTACATCCACTATACTTTGATTATTTGTCTGTAATCTAGTTTAGGCAAAAATATGAGTAAGTTGTAAACAAAAAAATCATGTGACAACATTTTCTCTGCTCATTGGTCAAAAATGTCTGGGGCGGAGAAAGAAAATCCAAACAGGAAGTACTTTCCTATGGTGATAAAACTAAATCAGATGAACAAAGATTAATGTGGATCCTTTCCTAGTCATAGCATCATTTGATCCATAAAGAAAGAAAACTATGAAGTCAGATTCAAGACAACGTGTGGAAAACCACATGTTGCTTCACATGACATGAAGAAGACGTGCTGCTTTCAGACGCTGAACAGGAGAATGGAGCAACATGCTGAGAACATACAAGCACACGCTAACCNGCTGCTTTCAGACGCTGAACAGGAGAATGGAGCAACATGCTGAGAACATACAAGCACACGCTAACCTGAACGTCAGCTAAGATTACCACCTTTAACAGAATCCGTTTGATTTGATCATCAAAGGTGGAGTTTACTTAACGTGAACCACATACACATACACACACACACACACACACACACACCTAGCATGTCCAGTTCTAATCAATCAATACATGTTCAGAACCACTAACAAACTGTTCCAGAGTTAGTTTGGAAACTGATCACCACCTCCTCATAGGTCTCGGTGGTGTTTTGGTTTCAGACCTGCGAAAAGAACCATATGAAGAGGGAAACGAACCCTACGCCGACTGAACCGGACCAAACCGTGCTGGTGTGAAAAAACCCAAAACTCCAGTTCCACATGAGCCAGAATGAGAATATGCAAGTCTGCAAAATGAATGAAAGGAGGATAACAGGAGAAAGTATTCAATCTGCTACAGCATCTGAGCTGCTTTAAGAAAACACAGAAACATGTCTGTCAAGTGATGATCACATCTCCAATTTTTGGGAAGTTCAGTTTCCTACATCCACAGTACAATATAACACTTTTCCATATCAATCCACTATGGAGAACATAATGAAAGACTGAATAGCTGGTTAAGTGTGGATGAAAGGATAAAACAAAGAGTAAAAGCTTTATTCTCCCATTTATCACAGCTAGCATGTGGATATGGACTGACTGTTTGTGTTTCTGTGAGTTCCAGTTCCTTTTTCTTAGATGTGTGTGTATGTGTGTGTATGTGTGTGAGAGTGAATGTCTCCAGTATGTCAGACAGACTAAATGTTGGTGAAATAGGACTCCTGAATTCCAACAGGCTTACTAATCACTCCCTGAGACAGAGAGAGAGAGAGAGAGAGAGAGAGAGAGAGAGAGAGAGTGAAGGAGAGAGAGAAAGACCGAGGGTCACAGTGCAGGGTTGGATGGCTTGACCAATCAGATCATATATCAAACACGGCAAATCCAGCCCTCCCATGAAAGCTGCGTGGAATGAATGGGCCGGCTGAGGTGGGCTTTCAGAGGACCTGAAGGAGGACAGGGTGGGAGGTCAGGAGAAACGGCTACTGGATCTGCAGTCAATAGATCTACTTGATATACTGACCAACACTGTATATGAGTTTAAGTATGTTCGTGTTTTTTTTTTTTTTTTTNTTTTTTTTTTTTTTTTTTTAATATTTCATGATAACAGCTGATTTTGTAGTTTTGATATGGTCTGAAGGCTTCATCCGGTTTGGCCATCAGGAGAAAAGTCGTTTAAACCTTTTCAGAATGGAAGGTAGGATGAAAAGCCACCATCATATGCTGCATTTCCATCCAAATTATTTGCATTTTTAATGCACATTTCTGGTTATTCGATTAAGGGAAATGCGAATTAATCCACGTTTCCATCCACTACGTATGAATGATCTCAGAGGTGATTTCATCCTACATAAACTAATGTCCACAGCAAAACACACAGCATGCAGAGTTTAAATGAAACCCTTGGTGTGGAAGAATACTTATTACAGCCTTTAAGCAGTTATACACGCCTTATAAATGCAGCTGACAAGCTTGCGGCGCTAACATTGGTGCTCTATAAACTTGATAAGTTTACTGAGTACCGTGTGGTGGGTGAAACTTTCAGTGTGGCTAAAACAATAATTTACGTGGCGTGTCAAGTTACTTGTGAAAAATGTACACGTTTTCCGGATATAATGAGGATCCATCCACGCAGGCGCTTGTTAACGACTACCTGCTCTTCTGAGGTGTGTGTGCGTGTGCGTGTGTGTGTGTGTATGTGTATGCGTGCGTGTGCGTGCTCCTGGCAGCACACATCGTGCCCTCATCTTAATGCGAATAAACTGTTTCCATCCACTTTATTCGCATTTCGTCTTAGGCGAATAATCAGTTGATCCAACTCTGCTAAGCGCATAAATTTTTAATGCGCATTTTGGAGTTAATGAGAATTAACAATGTGTCCATCCAGGCTTTCTAATGTGTACATTCATTCGCAAAAAAATAGTTGTATGGAAATGCAGCTACCGACACAGGCTTTCACTTTAGGAGAGGGGAGGGGCTATTAAGGACAATTTTGTGTCTTCTGTGTATTGTTTTAGTTTCCATTCTATTATAAACGAGAATATAAACAGGGATAACGGTTGACAGTTTCACTTTATATTCTCTCCACAGTGCACACAAATTAATGGAGGAAAAAAAGAGGAAAAATAAAACCCTCTCCACTTTCATACCTCACCACACCTGGCCAATCGCTGTGTGAAGTGGGTGTGGCTGACAGAGAGGCAGAGTCAAGAGAGTTGACAGACTCCCTGATGTGACTGGTGGAAAGTGCTGCCTTCACAGTCTCTGACAGATGTGGGAGAATTCATACCTCAGCTGACAAATGATGCAGAGCAAAAATAACAACTCATAAATGTTGAGATAAAATATAAAACATCACATAACTATAAAAAGACTGAGATTTCAGGCTGTCACAGATTTCTAACAGAATTGGGATGAAATCTTTAGTCATCAATCCAAAATTCTGGTGAAGATCGCAGTATGATACACATCGTGATAGCTAATTTAGCAGTTCTGCAGCTAAACACAGCTGCAGCAATATTTTGACGCAGAAATGTAGAACTAAAATCTCACAATGTGTTGCTGTGATCCACATCAGAAGAAAGCCAAGTTGATGATGTTTTTCTGGTGGTGCAGTGGTTAGCGCTGTTTCCTCACAGCAAGAAGGTCCTGGGTTCGATTCCCGGCTGGGGCAGGTCCTTTCTGTGTGGAGTTTGCATGTTCTCCCTGTGTCTGCGTGGGTTCCCTCCGGGTACTCTGGCTTCCTCCCACCTCCAAAGACATGCATGTCAGGTGAATTGGGAACTCTAAATTGCCCGTAGGTGTGAATGAGAGTGTAAATGTGTTTGTCTCTCTGTGTCAGCCCTGCGACAGACTGGCAATCTGTCCAGGGTGTACCCCGCCTCTCGCCCTATGACTGCTGGGATAGGCTCCAGCCCCCCCGTGACCCTCAACAGGACAAACAGGTTTAGAAAATGGATGGATGGATAATTTTTTCCTGCTTCTCGTAGCGCTATGACTCAACGGCATTCATTGAGCAGTCTGACATGCATCAATTTCACAAATCAGCATGCTTAACTTGAACTTGACAGTGGCTGTGTGGAAAATGGAATGTAATTGCAGCCAAAACAAACAGACATGGAGGCCACTGAGGGTTGCTCACGTGGTCATGCATGACTCAAGTTTTGAAACAACCCAGGCAGCATATCAGGTAGGCCAGGAGCATGCACTGGGCTGCGTGTTGCCGCATCCACCATGCAACGGAAACGCCTCAGGTCCCGGCTGGCATTCACCCTGACAGACCTGCGGTCCATCCCTATTTCACAGAGGTACCCATCCATTTGCTGCAGCCAGGTGTTACGTGGCATCTCCTCGGCCTGTCCAGTCATTGAGGTCCTCAGCAATGAGGCACCTGCATGCTGGATCATCCTCAGAAAAACGCACCACATGGCTGTAATGTTGTAACTGGCACTCCCTCATGATGCTGGTAATCGTCTCATCCAAGCCTCCTGGAACAACTGCTCGTTCATCACAAAGTCCAACCAGCGGTACCCAAGAATTCTCCAGAGAGACTGAGTACCGAAGAGTCCAGTCATCATCTCAAGTCACTGGTTATCATCCAGGACTACTCACAAACATAAAGTAAGACTAGGAGCACCAGGACTCTAAAGACTTGGACCTTCATCTTCTTGCAGAGATATCGACAGTGCCATACACCCCTGTCCAGCATCCAGCATATGTGTGATGAAAATGTCTTCATTGAAGATTGTCCATGTAAAGAGGTGAAGAGGAAGGGAAAGCAGGTGTGGAGAGAGAAAGAGAAAGAGAACAACCAATAGCAAACAACATTTTCATCTTGCAGTCAATGCAAGTAACAGCAATTCCTCCTCTTTAACCAGCAACAACTCTGTTTTTACTGCCTCCATGTTTTGTTTTGGGGTTTTTGTGTGTGTGTGTGTGTGTGTGTGTGTGTGTGTGTATGTGTGTGTGTGTGTTTGGGGCAGTTAAGAGCAGCTTTGTCCTACAGCACCACCAAAAGTCAAGTGTGCGGTCATCATGTGTGGTCATCATGAAATTGCACGAAGCGTTACTGTCAGGACACGTGGACTTCACCGAACATTGCGTCCACCTTAACATAAACCAGGTTTTAGGAGTGAAGTCTCAAGTTATCCCTCTGCTTCCTGAGGCTTCTGAGTTTAAATCATCATGTTTGGAGCTTGTTTCAGTTTTTAAGGTTAAAAATGTCCTTAAAATGTTTTTGTTCTGCCTCTACGTCAGTCAGATGGAGTTCAGCACTTTAAGCCTCGGGTCAACATCCACAGTTGAGTGCAGCAGGGTGTGGACGCAGCAAACAAGTCAGAGCAAACAGGTATTTTAGACAGCAGCTTCATCTTCCACTCCACTGCAACAGGAAGTGAAACAGGAAGGGTCTGTCACTTTTACTAGGTCAACACAAAATCAACATTAAACAGCAGCGTTGCTGAGAGGTTTTACGAGCATGCGGCGTACAGGCTGCTGTCCCTCAGGTGAGGCTCCAGAGATTCATCCGATCATAACTATGACAAGGAAAACAGCACTGAGTAAAATTACTCAGTTGACTTTCTGTGGAAAGCATTTCTAATATATATTAAGATCTTTAATCCACTGTGACATAAGCATCCATGTTGTGCTGTTAGCTTCATGGCAGGTTTCAGTTGGGAGTTTTAGGGCATTTTCCGCCCTGTAGTCCCTTTTCTCTGGTCTGAATCACATACTGAAGTCAATGCAGCGTTTACTGCTTGGAGAAATTTGGTTTTACACAGGAAAAAAAATATATCAATAAAAGCCACGTGAGAAAACCTGCTCTGCTCATTGGTCAGAAACGTCTGGGAACATGGAAGGACAATGGAATGATGCAATTTAGATAGTTTGGTCAGCAGTCATCATTTCATCATCATCATATTCATTTGAGCCGCAGAGCAAACAAAACATGAAGAAGATGTGCTGCTTTCAAATGGCTTAACATATAGCATGTATCTACACAAAGAAGTTATCCTTTAACATGTTCATCTGAACACGTGTCAGGTAAGTTTGATGTGTTACCACCTTTTCACAGCATCCGTTGCTTCTTCCACTCATTTACCAGAACAAAGCAGGATTGCCTGGAATGTCTCTTGATTATCTCTTCCACAATTGTAGGACAACAGCTGCAACAGCCGTGTTCTCTGTTAAACCTGACGTTACCGATCAGGCAGAGGCTGTGATCGTCTCTCCAAACTGGCAGGTGGAGGCACCCAAAAGCTGCTTTGCCAACAGCAAACATGTAGAGAATGAAGAGAAGAAGAAGAACAAGGTAAGATGAGATGCAAAAAATATGCTGTGAAGACCATCTGAATCAGTCTGAGTTCCAGTTCAAACAATGTGACGTTTCCTCTGGAAAGCCTGTTTGTCACCAACATGCTAAGGGTATTTGCCACGAGCTAGTCACAGAAATATGGCATCAACACGCTCACTCGCTCATCCTGAAGTCTGAACCCCTTGATGGCACATGCATCTGTGTTACCATGCATCTGTCGTTATAATGGTAAAAACAATTTATCGCTTCCTCAGTTTAAAAGCAACTTCTTAGCACACTCTGTCATCTATAGGTCCTGTATGTCATGGAATGGACTATCAGAATTTCTTAAACAACACACAAGTATTTATATTTTTAGGAAACAAGTAAGAAATTATTTAAAATGCAAATATGATTGATTTGGTGCTGTTTTTGGGTCATGCTTTTATGATGATATTCATTGTATTTGTATTACTGTGTTATTGTTAGATTTCTTGTTTGTATGTTTTTAACTCTATTTTTGTTTATCAAATTTTATATTTTAAAATTGTTGTATTTTAAAATTTGTGATCCCAGGAAGACTAGCAACTGCTGAAGCAGGAGCTAATGGGAACCAATAAATAATAAAGATAATAAAGACAATAAAGACAGTGGCAACTTGTCCTGCATTCCTCTACAAGCATACGTTGTCTCACACCAATGTCCCGGACAATAGTTGGACACGTTCGTGAAGAGAATGCATGTGTGAAAGGAGCTTAAGGCTAATCAAAGATGTAATTTACTTAATATTAACCACATACAACCTCCTCTCATTCTACATCTACTGATCAGTAAATTGCCTTGTAGTTGGTTTGGAACTAGTGTGGAGCATGGTCACACCAAGACCTCCTCAAAACGGTCCTGGTGCTTGTTTTGTGTGCTTGCTGTGTTCAGACCTGCCTAAACAAACTGCACCAAGGGCAGATACAAACCCGAGTCTGACTTGAAATAGATTAAACAAAGGAGGTGTGAAAGCGACTTTAATTTCCTGTGATGCTCTAAATACCTCCAGGAGCTTATTTAGGAGCTTTAAACCATACAGAATGTTACATCTAAAATATTATTATAATGACTGATAATCTTGTTCTTGTCCGATCTGATGCACTTCAGTGAGCTGTACTGTCCGTCTGCTTATCATCTTCATCACATCGTCTGCATCGTAATCCCATAATTGCTGTCATTATCAAAAATAACATTAAAAGTAAAACGCACAAAACGCAGCATCCCTCCTGCACGGCTTTCTTTGTCTTTGCAGCAGGCAGCGTGTTTGGACTGAACCCAGCATTTCCACAGCAGCTCTGAAAGTCATTAAAACCTCCACAGACACACAACTGGCTTTCATTTTGTCATTACGGCCCCCATGAAGGCCCTGATTGTTGGAGGGGAGCCTCAGCCAGTGAAATGCTGCCATGGAGGGGGGAGGGAGAATAGGATGACGGAGGGACCACACATGTCTTCATGGACAGAGGATCCGTGCTAACTCGTAGACTTTAGGGAGGCCTGTGGGAATCAGCTGCCTCTGTAAAGTCATCTGAGAGAACACAGTCATGCAGTTTGCAGAATTTCCCTAAATATGTTTCTATGGAAGGAATAAACACAAATTTCTGTTTCTGCCCACTGGAAATGACTGAATGATTATTTTTAATAACGATAATAGTCATGTGTTTGAATCTGAGCCCTGGTCGTTTCTGTGTGGAGTTTGCATGTTGTCGCCACCGTGATTCTGCTTCCCCCAACAGTCTGAAAACACTTCTAACGTGTTCAGGTGTGAATGTGAGCAGGTTTATCTGTGTTTATCCGGCGTGTTAAACAGGTGAACTCCTGCCCACCTGTCCAGGGGGTTTCCCTGCCTTCAGGGGCTTTCACACTGACAATAGCAGTGTGGCTAAACAGGGGCTGTGCAGTGTGGGCGTGTTAGCACATGGTTCAGGTAAAGAAGATGAAATACGAACCAGCATATAAAGCTTTTGATGTGATTTCAGCTTTTTACTTTCTTGTTTTCTGTGTAAATTAAAGCAGGAAGAAAATTATCATTCTAATTTCCTCATCACAATGGGTCACCTCCTCACTTTTGTGTGCAGTACTTAAACTGCATTACCTGTTATTACCTGCTTTCTATCTCTCCACTTATAACTCGCTGAGATTAAAAAAATAATCACGTGAACTTCACATCTCAGGAACTAAAAGCTCCACTCCATCTGTACAAGCATTGTGAAGATTAGGAAAATTAGATTAATAATAGACTAAACAGTTTGAGATTTCCTCTTTTGCATGCAATGAGGTAATAAAGTTAGTGTGTTGTTCTTTTTAATTTACTGTTGTGCGACTGTGATGGTTGAATGGATGCTGGGAAGAAGATGTGCTGAGAAACGGCATCGAACACCTGCAAGTCATCTGACTGCAAAGGAGTAAGATCCTGCTGTTTTTTCTGGCTGCTGTTCTAATTTAAATTTGAAAACAGAAAGAAATGAGAGCAGATCTCTCGCCAGCCCACTTAACTCTCACTTAAACTAGTCAGCTGGCCACAAAACTGTAGTTTAAATGTGTTTGGCCAATCTACAGAGCTCTGCATATGACATCCAAGGGGGGAAAAAGAATATCATGTCCACAGATTATGAATTAATTACCAGGATTTATTAATACGTGCATCTGTTTTATTATTTGTTCCTTTGTTTTAATTAAATCGTGGCCATGTTTTACCAATTCGTAGAAATGAAATGATGGCCAATGATCAGTAGATTAGAAAGTCAGATTGCTCTGCATTTGTGGACACGTCAAACTCTTCATGTTAAGAGTTACAGTAATAATAATTTGATAATATTTCACAATTTTATTATCATCTAATACCTAAACTAGAGCAGCTCTGACAGATGATCAGCTGTGTGACATCATCATTAAGTGACGTCGCTTCAGTTGATGGTTGAGGAGTGAGCCGTCGTTCTTGCATCTTTTCCTCACGTCTTTGGTGGGAGGGACTCAGGATGGTGTCACATGATCAGTGGTGAGTGGTGCACTGAGTGGGTGTTCCATTATTGTGTGTTGGGAGCTGAGCGGTCACTCCCAACCTTGTGGCGAATCAACCTTGAGTGTCTCCAAGCGAATAACTGAGAGAATAGCTGAGTGTGACGACAACAATGAAGGAGAAGCTCATAACCTGCATAGAGTCATTTCACAAGTATTTCAACACAACTTTAAAATGGCAGCATCATCTGAGCAGAAAGGTGATTTCATAGTGAAATGTCAGCACAATGCGTTCTGCTTCTTGACGACATGTGTCCATGCGCTGAGTAAGATGCAGAGCATTGGCAGCGTAGACAGCGACATGAGCACAGATCGCAGTCCGTGGTGCAAATACCGTTTATCAAACGCACTCTGAATCACAAGGAAAAGACACAAGTTAGGGAAACATCGAAACAATTAAGAGCTTTGGAACACATCCAGTAAGTATCAGTAAACGATGACTATCTAAAATAGCAATAAGCTATAAGAACACTATGAATGAAAAAAAAACATAACAGTTATTGTGCTGGCCAATAGAATTAAAGCAAATTTGGATGGATGTACTTCATAATTTACATTGCATTATTTAATTTTTGTAAATTCATACACCCAAAGTCTATTTAAAAACATTTTCCATGTTTGCCATGATGAAACAGTTCTCTGAGCTTGTTTTTCTTGATTTCATCTTTGCATACATATTCAAATATTCCGGGTTAGCTTACTTGGAATAAAAGTGGAGAGATGCTGCTTGCTTCAGCAGTTTCAGGCAGATAAATGTGTGTAAGCAGATTCTGTCCATATGAGGCACATAAAGAGGATCAGCTCTTTACTGGCCCTGAATAATTATCTATACATTACTGCACTGTCTGTGTAAAGGATTATGATGGCAACACCGCCCGTGTTAGCATATAACGACATTTTGGGTTGTCCGTTTAACTCTTACTTATTCTATTAGCTACTGAAGGAATCCTGTCTGCTGAGGGACGTGAGAATCCGTTTGACCACCACCTCCCTCTGCTTCACAGATAACAAAGTTATCAGGGGTGGAGGAGTCAGGAGGGGTGGGGTTAGCTGAGAGAGGAGAGGTGAGGTGAGGTATTGTATGAGCAGATATGTCCAAATAACATAGTACATGCTGCATCTCAAGCTTGTCCTAAAAGTCTTATTTTTCTAAAATAAATGTAAGTCTCTCAGTGTGATGTGAATATTTCAACGCTTTCCAGTAGCAATCAGTTTGTTTCACACCCATACAGCCACATGCTAACCACATGCTAACCTTCAACATGTTCATCTGAACACATCTTAGGTAAGACTGATGTGTTATCACCATTTCTAAACATCTGTTGGATGTGCTAATCAAAGGTGGAGTTAACCACGCAAACACAGCCATCTCTACTTCTAGATCAATCAGTCGATCGATAGATTGATCTGTAGTTGGTTTTAATGTGGATTATGTTGAGACTTTGAACTAGACCAAGACCACCTCCTTAAAATGGACTAGTTGTTTTGGTCCAGACAATGGGGGGAAGTGAACCCCAGTCCGACTGAACCAGGCCAAACCATGTAGGTGTGAAAACGCCTTTAAAAGAAAAGGAAAATTTGCTTCATTTTGGAAACAGGCTGAAATAATCTCACTGCACCAGCAGATTTTTCACTTGCTTGAAGGCACTTTTTGGATTTGGTGATAATAAAGACTGGACAGTTTGTGCAGTAAAGATGATTTCTTAGCATTTAAAACAGTTAAATATCACATCCATTTCTGATGAATTCTGAGGGAATTGTGGGAGAGAAGAAAGAAACTTTTATATCAAATTATTTTGAAATTAAACTACCAAATATGGAGATTAAAACAAGAATGAAACTTAAAAATGAGGGAAAAACAATAGATAAGAAAGTACAAGATAAAGAGTCCAGCAGAGCAGAAAACACTCAGATCATCCCACTTTCACTTGGCAACAGCTCCAGACTGAGAACTCTGCCCCGCCCCCCTGTCAAGATAACGAATCAAAATGCTCTCAGCCAGAATTCGTTCAGCCAACCGGAAGGCTCCTTTTCTTCTCTTCCAACCAGCAGTTTTCCTTCTCAGTCATTCACAAAAACTCTGTCACCGCCGCTGAAGTTTATTCCATCGGAATGCGGAACTGACGGGAAGAGCACTTAGGAACGTTTCCTAAAAACTCCATCAAATGACACCAGAATTCCTTCACTGTCCTCACCAGCACAGTCAAACCTGGAATCTTCTTGATGAAAGGATCATTAAATTCTGCACATTAGTAACTTAAACCAGGTTTCTTGAAAGTGCATACACTTTAAAACTGCTTTCTGGTGACTCAATTAAGCCTGACGGACTCTCAGACGCTGGGACAAAGCCTGACCACACACGGTGACCCTGCAGGTCACCCAGCAGCCCTTTGGACCGAGGCCTCTTTGATGTCTAATACCCTCGACTACAGCAGGCAGGAAGAGCCCTGATACCAATCTGATCCCCTCTGCACAGCAATTTTATCCCCCTCCGCTGTTTCCTGAAGCACAAGCTACCCAAAAGCTATATGATAGGTGCTCAATTTTCACCCCAAATTAAATTAGAGGCGAGCTGGGGAGACGCGTTTCTTTGCTGCCTTAAAGCTTCTGGTTTGAGTAAATATGTCTTTCATATATCCTGAAGAGAGAAGACCGTTTCCAGCGATTCTTCATGGAAAACCAGTGATTTCTTCCAAAGAGCCATTAATGGTTCTACTTGAGTCTGTAATCTTCTCCATAAACGCCGCCATTGTTTGTTTTTATATTGATCAGTAATGGGTCTTTAGAAGTCTCAGATGGTTGACATTGCATCTGTATGGCAGAAATCTGGTGAAACATCTATGCTTGAAATGGCCTAAAGTAAAGTTATTTTGAACAGAGGTTTTTATTTAAGTATGACCAAATCCTCAGCATTAAATACGCACTCCCTGATTTTACCCAATGACGCCCTGAAATCCACAAACTTTGTCCCCACAGTTTAAAACTCATCTGTGAGCTGCTTTACATGTGCTAAATCAGTGTGTATCTTTAACTAAGATTCGGTATCCTAACCATGAAGCTGTTGAAGTTAAATGACATTTTTATTTTTTTTTTTACTATAGTCACATGTTTTGAATACTGTTACTCCAAGTGGTGACGCTCATAATATTCAGTCTGATTATTTCTGTACGAGTAAGTTCTTACGTTGTTCTGAACTGAATTACACTTAAAGATATTGCCTTGAATATCATGATATCTGAAGGCATTTTTGCAATAATGATATTATTATATATAATAATTATTATTATTATTATAATGATACATATGAACAATATTGGTGATTTTAGAAGTAAACAAACTGCAAACTAACAACATGAGTAAAAATGAATGTGTAAAAGTAGAAACAGTAGTTTTTCCCCTTCAGTAAAAGTATAAATAACTAAATCCTGTAGCTTGCAAGCAATAACTCAGATTAGCTTGACCTGCAGTTGTGTATAAAACATAAATAAAATGTCTGATGATGTCATCAAATCTAATCTTTGGCAGGTTATGATTTTCCTTCCAGAGCTAAATAGCCTCTATATGCTAAACTTTAATATGCTCTTAAGTCCAAATCCACCACAAGCCAAGAACTCACCTGAAAGTTAGCGTAGCAGCTAAGCTAACACTGTTAGCAGCTAAACTAACACTTCATACATCACAAAAAGTCACTGCTAAGCTAACTTCACTCCACTGTTAGCTTTTCCTGTCACAGGAAGTACAGCTAGCTAACGCTCCAGCTATGCTTGACTGAGCCATGCAACGTCACTTCCTGTTTGTTTTGTGTCTCAAATCAGCTGATTAACCTCTTTACCTGACTTGTGACTTTCTTGGTATTCACCAAGTGTTTCTGTTTCAGATGGAGTAACTGATTTCTTGAGTTTCCACCTTTAGCTGTTAGCCAGTTAGCTTGTAGCTGAATCATTTCAAACAACAGAGGAAGCTACTTTTTTAGGAACTAATTTGACTACTTTCAGGCATGCTTGTTTTCTTTCTTGATGATTGATTCTTTCATGATATGACAAATTTTTTAATCATATCACAATATTGATGATATTGTGCTGGTGTACCAGTATTATCATTAATGATATGATATTGCAAAGTCCTACTGTCTCCATTTTACTTGATGAATGAAAGTACTTTGGTCAAAGTGAATTTTCATGTGCGTATAAGTTCATTGTTTTTATTTTAATTAATGCAGATGTATTTTTAGACCATGTTAGCTTCATGATAGACTTTGTGAACATGCAGGGTGAATGCGTGCTGCGATCGGCTCCAGCCACCTGCAGCCCTCAGCACCTTTTCATGTATATTACTCTCATTTATTTGTCTGTACTCTTATTAAGGCAAAAATGTGAAAGTAAGATGTCTGCATGATGAAATTAGTAGGATTCTGTGGTTTGCTGAAAATAAGTGACATGTTAATGTGTAATCAGAGTATGAGGAGATCTTGTCTGGTGAGGAAATGTGTGGAAGTGTCTGTCTACAATTATAACATTTAAACGCCTGAATAAATCGATTTACAATCACATTATCTAAATCTGTTCCTCAGAGTAAAATTACTCCAATTTATGCTAATTTCAGTTTAATTATGTGAAGAAAAGTCAATTTACTGCCTTAATCTGAGAACGATCAAAGTGCATGAAAATGTTGATAGTGTGGAGCATTTTGAACTAGAACAGTCTGAATCAATTTACTTTTGTCAATCAGGAGTTGAAGAAAAATGTATTTTTAAAAAGTAGAATGATGTGACACACCGTTACTGTGAGCAGCTTTTCTTAGATGAACTGCTGAAACAAAAGCCACTCCGACAGACTCTCAAACCCTCCCACACCAGCTCACAAGTGCCTCTTCTTTCTTCCACTTGTTTCATCAAGCCCTTCATCGCTCTCACTAATCCAGTCTCACATCATCTTTTTACCTTCCTTCCTCCCTCTCTCTCTCTCTCTCTCTCTCTCNAACCTCCACCCTGTCATGGGAAGAAATAGGTTTATGTGGGCGGAGGCTGAGGTGGTGGAGGAAGAATCTCACTTTGTGGACTTATTAGAAAGACATACGCTCTCTCTCTCTCTCTCTCTCTCTCTGACACACATGCAGATAGCATTCTCTGCAGGCCAGCACATGACGACAGACAGATCTGAGCGATTAAGTTTCCTCTGAACAAAAACGGATGGGCTTGAAGCATATTTCCTCTCATGCTGTCCCAGTGCCGACATATAACGCTCGACACAAAACATACATTTAAAAAAACACAGCAGACAAGGAAGGAAAAGCAGTTAAGTCAGTAGGCATTTGTTATTTTAGTGGTTAATTAAGTTAAATCAATCATCAACCCAAAAGTGCAACGTTTGTACTAATCATTTAGATCCATAGCTGTTTGCTACAACTTAGCTTAAGAGATAATGTTTGTGTTATCGTTCATCCTGCATAGAGAGGTTACACATCATTTTGCAGTTGAAGTACTAATGGTTCCATTAATAAAAATATGATAGTTTCCAAAAATTGATTTGAAGTGCAGTCACATTCATTCATTCAGCTCCTGTGAGTGTTTGGGCATTTTCAGATCTGCAGATCGTTTGCTCTGGTCTGAATCAGGGACTAAATTATTCCAGTGCTGCGTTTACTGCTTCATTTGGTTCAGTTTCATACTGGAAAATATCCAATCAAACCAAAATATTCAGCAAATGTTGTGACATCACTCTCTCTCTGCTCATTGGTCAGAAATGTCGGGGGCAGAGAAAGAAAATCAAATAGGAAGTAGTTTCCTATGGTGGTCAAACTAAATAATGAACAAAGATGAATGTGGATCCTTTCCTAGTCATAGCATCATTTGATCCATAAAACAAGAAAACTATGACAGCAGAAGGTGAATCTGACTTCAAGACAACGTGTGGAAAACCACATGTTGCTTCACATGATGTGAAGAAGACGTGCTACCTTCAGACGCTGAACAGGAGAATAGAGCAACATGCTGAGAACATACAAGCTAACCTGAACACGTGTTCATCTGAACACGTTAGCTAAGACTGATGTTTTTCCATCTTTAACAGCATTCGTTTGATTTGATCATCAAAGGTGGAGTTTACTTAACATGAACCACACACACACACATGCACACCTGTGTCTCTACTGCTAATCAGTCAACACATCAATAGATTGATCTAATTGGTTCAGAAGTCGTGCAGATCATTTTCAGACCACAAACAAACTGCTAAGATCATTTGGAATCGCAGTGACATCGCCTTATTTAAACCGTCTCACTGCAGTTCTTTTAGTTCATACCTGAGTGTGTTTGCTGCGTTCAGACCTGCACAAATAAACCAAATTAACAGGAAATGAACTCCAGTCCAACTGAACTGGACCAAACCACATATATGTGTGAAAACCCTCTCAGACATACCTGTATGTCATTAAACAAATTCCAAAAATCAGTTTCAAAACAATAATTAAACTCAATCACCCTTTCATACAACTAACATACTTTATACTGGTTATTATAGGTGCTATGTGATGTTTAATATGGCCTGTATATATGTGTAAAACATGTTGGGACAGGCATGTAACTTTAAAATTTTGAATATGCACCTATATGTCATTCCACATATGTATATTTATGATAAATACATTACATTTGCAGATGTGTGTAAAGATTTAGATTTCCATATGTGATTCCGCAGAATCACATATGGAAATTTAGATCGTTTGCTCTGGTCTGAATTTCACACAATTTCACAATTAACGCGGCGAGTTAATATCTGCAGGCATTGCTCGGTTAAAAAGGTACAAATGATGTTTCCCACAGATGATAAATATGATTTAGTCGCAGCGTTATGATAAAAATGAAAACTGTACTGAGCTTCTAACCAACTGAAATGAATTAATAAATGTGGCTTTAATGGAAGAATTATTGTCGCCTGATGAGTATATTAACATCATAAACTGTAAATGACCATTTCCTCTTCTCTTTTCTTTCTTTCTCTTCTATTTTTTTCTCTNAACATCATAAACTGTAAATGACCATTTCCTCTTCTCTTTTCTTTCTTTCTCTTCTATTTTTTTCTCTCCTCTCCTGCACTGAGAGGATTTTGAGGTGAAGCTCCTCCTGGAGGCAAACCAGATTACAACAATAATACAGAAATTCAACCAACAACCTCTGAAATCTACTCATCTCAAACTAAAATAAACTGCTTGACTCTCTAACGAATACATTTTGTGAATATGAACAATCACCACAACATTAACTTCTGCTTCCTGTTATCGGACTATTAGATCAACTTATTGATCCATCCACCTTGACTTTTATAAGTCAAGTATAAATATATATATATATATAAACAAGTTGAATGGCTCAGATTTCCTGTAGCCACTTTCACCAGTTTCACTTTTCGGTTCCTGTAAGTGGGTTTGAGTGCTGAGCAGCCTTGCTGTGATAGTTAAGCATTAAACCTGATTCACTTTGAGGATGTAGATAGCAGAGTAAAGGCAAACCTGAGCCAGGCCTCACCTGCCGGCGCGTTTGATCTCCCGGCTGCTGGAATGTCACATGAAGCTGCTGGCATTGATAAAACCATTTACAGTCCTCTGAACCAAAGGGCTTCTGGAATGAGGGCAGCGGGGGAAGTGGTTTTACAGCTTGTTTGAAAGAATTCTTGTGTGCTGTGACAAAGGTTAGGGTCCATGCCTCATCCACACCTCATCCACCCACAGAGCAGAAGCACCAGAGAGTTCAATGCTTCTCCTGCCAACTGGTAAACCTCTGTTCTGATGTACAGTTTATGATCATTTTGATTGTTTTAGTGTCTGAGGTTAATGAAAATTTAATTTTCCATCCATTTGGCATTGCTTATCCAGGCCCAAATGTCCCTCTCTCTAGCCATATCTTCCAGCTCTTCTGATGATCCCAAAACATTCCCAGATAAGGTATATAATCCTTCCAGCATCTTTCTGGATCTTCTCCCAGGTGGGCATGCTTGGAATACCTCCTGAGAGAGGTGTCCTGGAGGCATCCTGATTAGATGCTCAAACTACTTCAGCTGCTCCTTTAAGCATTCTCACTGAGATTCCTCACAATATCCAAACTCCTCATGGCGAGTCCAGATCCTCTGAGCAGAAACTCATTTCAGCTGCTCGTATTCATGATCGCATTCTTTGGTCACGATGTAGAGCTCATGACCACAGGTAAGAGTTGGAAGGTAGTTTGGTCAGTAAATTGAGAGCTTTGCCTTGAGGCTCAGATCTCTCCTCACCACCAGAGTTTGATACAGAATCCACATCAAACGCCTCCCGGTACAGATACAGGTATAACTTTTTACATGAGAAACTATCATGATATTGACATGATATTGCAGCGTGATAATGTGTTGATGAATTTTTACATCATGAGCAACAAGAAGAAAGAAAACAACCACATAAGAAAGTCAACAAATTAGTTCCTAACAAAGAGCTTCCTCTGTTGTTTGAAATGGCTCAGCTACAAGCTAACTGGCTAACAGCTAAAGGTGGAAACAATAAATTAGCTTTTCCACCTTAAGCAGAAACACCTGGTGAATACCAAGAAAGTCACATGAGGAGGAGAGCCAATTAGCTGACTTGAGGCGCAAAGCAAACAGGAAGTGATGCTGACTCAGTTGAGGGAAAACCATAACCTGCCAAAGATCAGCTATTAAGACATCATCAGTCATTTTATTTGCCAATTTATGTTTTATACGCTACTGAAGACTAGCAGCTCAAGTTAATTTGAGTTAGTTTTTACAAGCTAAAATATTACAGGATTTAGTTACTTATACTTTTACTGAAGGGAAACACTACTGTTTCTAGTTTTACTCATGTTGCTACAGTTTGCATCATTATTTACTTCTAAAATCACAACATTTTTCAGTGTTATATTGTTCATATCATCTTGAATATTATTATCACAAAATATGATATAAGTGATATGTAAGGCTGTCTTACCCACTCCTAGTTAGTAGAAATCACATAATCACACAGTTATTGCATATTGGCTGCAGGTGACAATGCATTGAAATCCTGTTAATTTGTGTTGAAGTCAATCAAATCCATTGTCCAACATTTGATGTATCATGTTACAGTGTGTGTGTGTGTGTGTGTGTGTATATATATATCTAAGTAACTTCAGTGTTTTTGGAGCCTAACTGCTCTACTTTCATGTTCTATAAATATGGCTAACTATCTAAAAATGTCAAAACTGGCTGTGAATTCAGTTTTTACTTGTGATGGAGTTCCTGCCTTCAAACTCGACTGCAGATATTTCATCATGAATATTGATGATTGGTTGGTTGTCAGAGGAACATCTGGGTCCACCTAAAGTCCAGCAGACACTGTACAGTTTTTGTGTTGATTTTACCTCAGTTTGATCAGCTCCGACTCGTTTTAGGATCGGGCTGAATTTTCACCCAACCAGTGGCTGTTAGACATGCTGTGTAAGCAGCATTCCGATATGAGCGTGTAGCCAAATCGAAGACTGATTTTGCTTTCGGACACTCAGATGGATTTCTGGCATGTCAGAAATTTTGGCCAACGGTGATCTGATTCGTGCTAAAGGTATCTGAGTGTCTGCGTGAGTGCAGCAACTCAGTAACAACAAATGTGTCGTAAGCAAGCAGAGTGTGTGGACAGGAAGTGGACAGATAAACCTGAGAGCAGATTACAAAGCTGTGATAACAAAGCAGAATGGACTGCCGTTCTTTTTGCTGTCAATTTAACAGTTTCTTCTATGTTTTTGCTTTTATATTCCTTCATTTCCTCTTCTTCTTGGGTTTACAGGTTTGATGATGCATTACCATCCTCTGCGTGTAAATTACAGGCATAGTCGTGTTTTTCAATGAAACTTTATTGGTTTTGTCAACTAACAAAGCCAAACGGAGCTTCTGTTTAAACGTATCGTAATGCTGCATTCAACAGACCTCAGAACTCGGATTTTTCTGACTTCCTACTTGGAAAAATGTATTGGAACGGCATTTGAAATTGGAGCTCAGACTGGGAAACTTGGACCAAAATGATCTACCCCGGCTTCACGAGTACGACGTCACTCAACATGGCAGCGCCTATGGACACGAGCTTTATGAATGTTAATGATCAGCTAACAGCTGAATAAAGTGTTTTTTCTTATGTGACATTGAAATAAAAAGGTCAAAATATATCGCCATGTTAATAATCTACAGTATCTGTTTGCCATTGATACGTAAGTATAAATAATTTTATAATATTACTTCTCTGCACAAATGTTTAATACCCACTGTGATTAATATCATTGTAAAACAACACAACCAAACAGTCCTGTAGTCTAACTTTACTTTAGTTAGCATTTATTACTAAGTTTATTTAATGTTACAGTATTTATTGGTGTTCAGCTATGCTTTTTTGTTCACATTTGTTGAACCATTTGAGGTCGGGAGTTTGAAATTCTGACTGGGAAAAATCTGACTTCCGAGATCTGTCGAATGCAGCATAAGTACCGCAGTCGGGCGTATCGACAGCATAAGCACAGAGATCAGGGTGTTAGCCATGAAGGATGGCCGATGCAACATACGTGATTACGGAAACTTGTGCGGTGTCTGCGGACTCAGACCTGCGGTTTCCCTCCTTCCAGTCCACTGACAGCAAACAAATTAATTCCCCAAACTATCAGAATGTCCCTTTAAAGTGAGATATGACACGTAGGATTAAAGTCCACCTGAAAGCCGACCTGTCCTCTTCCTCGTCCTCCTTCCGGTCCCCCACCGCTGAGGTGTGGACGGAATTCTAAAGCCTTTCATTCAGCAGTGATTAGTGTTAGTGTATGTCTGTTGTGACTGTCGCGGTTTCTCTTCCAGCTAAAAAGATCATGTGAACACGCTCACGCCCCTAAAGCAAACAGCTGGAGCGCTCAGGCCTCATCAGACCCGCCATTGTTCAACAAGCAGACACGTTTTGACAGGAATGAATGTGAAGGTCACTTCATTATTAGCTGTTGCACATCAAGAGTGTGAACGACAGATGACCTAGACAAAAAGACGATTCCTACTACAGGATTTAAATACAAACAGATCATGCACTTTAGATACGATTATAATAACAATGACATTATTATTATTATTATTATTATTGTTATTATCCAGCAGCAATCTTTACTTTCTGTTTTTTTAACCACACTTTTTACAATGTTAATATTTATAAGCAGAAAAGCCATTGACTAAAATTGAATACAGTCCATTTTTATCACATAACCTTGTTAAAATGATTTGCATAGGTTTTTTTTTTTTTTTTTNTTTTTTTTTTTTTTTTGTTTTTGTTTTTTTGTTACATAACGAGCAGATCACGTCTTAAAACCTACACAACGTCTTTTTGCCCTGAAAGTTTTACATTGTATGAAGTACATTGGGGCCTGAAGAGGGTCATCTTATCTTTACAATGCTTTTGGGAAATGAGGACCTGTTAGAAGACCCCTTATAGCTTAATCTCATGTATATCAATATGCATACTACAAAGATGTTTGTCTGTACTGCGATAAATGCAATAATGCAAGTAAAATGTATATTTGGACGGAATGAGTAGGATTCCATTGTTCACGTTGTACATGATTTAATCAGAGTATGAGCCCAGCAGGTGAGGAAATGCATGAGGAAGCTCATTCCAGGTAAAACGTTCACATGCCTGAGTAAAGCGATTTACTATTGAATAATCACACCGATTTCAGTCTAATTATTTACATGAAAACATAATTTATTGCATTGATTTGGGTTTAGTTGAAGCTTTAACATGCGTGTAAGCTCACTGAATGAGATTATTGCAGCTTAAAATGGCTGTAAATGTAAAACTCCAGCACAAGGACACAGACTGCATGTACTGTTTCAGACGTTTTTTTCCCCTCTCGTGCCTCGCAGGCAGCAGTGCAGCATTGCGTATCCGCATGCTTCTCTGCTGATAAGTTCAGCAGCTTTAAAAGCATTTCCGTAATGAGCCAACAGCGCTATCTTTCTGCTTTTCCTCTGTTTGGACAAGGTCAGGTGACAGGCGCTGCCAGATATTTGTGAATGAATTGAGGGCAGCTGTGTGTGTATGTGTGCGCACATGCGTGTGCACGAGCATGTGAGTTAAGGGTGTCCATTCATACATTCCTTCCTCCCACAGTAACCTGAGCCTGGGGGAGGGGAGGGGAGTGGAGGAGGATGGGAGAGCAAGGGCGGAGTCTCACAGAATACATATGTGCATGTACAACTTGAAGCACATATATGAAATACATCCACAGCTCAACAGAGTCCAAGCAATCCTTCATGCATGACAGAGAGGAAGTGTGTTAGCGTGCTTGATGATCACGTTGATGAATGAATGAAAGAACATTTAAACATGCATGTATGTGCATTTTACCATGTTGTGGTTTTGTGTGTAGTATTTATGAGGGAATTTCTACTTTACTTTCTTAAGTATTTGTTAAAGCTGCTAAAAAATCTCACTGTTTTACATGTTTTTTTGTTTTTTTTTACATGCCAGTCCAAATCCGTATTTTACACCCTACTGATGTGAAACTTTGTATTAAAACCCAATATGCTGCCAGCACCCTTTAGCTGTGTGTTTATTATAAATCATCATGTGCAGAGAAATCTGACAGTCTGTTGTTTCTTTGGAGACATTTTTGGTCCAAAATGCAGCATGAAGTTGTTTCCATGAAACTCCAACTCTGTAAAAACATATCAGTTATGTGCTGTAAAATCAGTCAAAAATCAGACGTTATGACTTATTCACTATCATGCACATTAAGAATATGCCAACAAATCAGTGTTTTCAAACATCATGTAAACACCATAATTAGACTGAAATCAATATAAATTATAAATTAGTAACCATACACTCGGTGGCAGATGTAGATGAAGTGATTATAAACTTTTTATTCAGGCATGTAAATGTTTTAATCAGAGTCTCTGCATGCATTTCCTCACTGATTACACAACGCATCATTAATATTCAGGAATCATGAAGTTTATTAATTTCATCTTACTTGCATTATTGTCTTAATCACAGTACAGAAAAAAAAAAAAAGAATATAGTGTGCATGTAAAAATACATTAAAGATATGTTAACAGGAAAGTCCTCATAATTAAAGATAATGAACTCATGAAAATTGTTGATTTTCAGGCATTCAGATGATTGAATAATTACATCCAATGATTATATATGCTAAATTATTTCAATTAAAATGTGGTATCAAGGCTGGTTTTCACGTTACAATTTAGACATTTAGACTATTTAGAATGTGCTCACAGTAAAATGTTATTTCATGTTGTGTTAAATGTAAAATTTTAACCTATAAATTACTAATGAATTTGCCAAATAAATTTAGTGCATTTATGCATTTAGTGCAGAACTTGAGTGAATGTGCTTCATCAGTTTCCATCTTCTTCCTCTTTTACATACAGTATATTATAGTTCTTATAATTAACAGTAGCAGCAGTATATGTTTTATTTTATCCTTCAGTTAAAGGAAGACTTTGAATCAGGAAAAACGTTTATAAGGTGAAATGTTCTTTATTTCTATCAGCTGAAATGCATGAAAACTTTCATAATAACATGATGCGAAACATGTAGAATCTTCCTGCAGATTCAAGAGAACAAAACACCACCTTCAGTTTTCTTTCTCTTTCTAGAACCTTCTACTAAAGAGATGCTGGTGGAACCTCTGGCTGTTGTTCTCTGATTGGACAACAGCAAGCTGGAACACACACACAAACTCTCTTTCACACACACACACACACACACACACACAGAAATCTAGCATTGCCCCGGTCTTTGGCTCCCCTCCCCTGTGTCTGCTTGCAGCCCTCCTCCATCCTGTGACCTCCAGGCATTTAACCTTTGACCTGCAGGGCCAATATTAACTCTTGTGTGATTGTTCCAGGGCAGCCGACTTCCCCTGGCCCAGGCCCTGAGAACATTCCTGGGCTCCGTCGCTAGGAGAGCCTTGCTGTCACACTGCTGACCTCCTCTATGGCCAGGGTTAGCCTTGATCTTCTACACACACACACACATACACACATAGGAACCCATGTACAAAAGGACTCACGCACACACATAAGCACACCAGCCCCTCCACCCCTATACCCCCCAGCCGGGGATCCTCCTGGGGGCTGCTGGTCTGTCTCGGCGCTGAGGGCCACCCAGCCTGCTGACATTCCCGTTCTTTCTGCTGAACACACATCACCTGTGTTCCTGCATACCTGCTGGCAGAGGCGACTGCTGGACTATTGAGATGTACCAAAGGGTGGAAGGAGTGCAGACTGATGATTGAGATGTAACCTCATCTGTCATCGCTGTGAGGAAATGTAGCATTTCCTGTCAAATGCACATTCAAACTTCATACTGTTACTTATTCATGCTATTAAAAGAACAATGTTCATGCACCAGGTAAGATATGATGCTGTTTCTTCTTCTGCTTATCAAACATGATCGTGTGTTGAGTCAGTGGAATTCTGTGGGCAGGAACCGCTCTGACCCTTGTGCTCCGAGCTCTTTTATAGTTTTTCATTTTGACAATCTAAAAATTTGGATCATTCTTTTGTTGAAATCATAAACACTGCAGATAAGAGGTCTATCATATCTCTAATGCATGGGATGATGAAAGACTTTGATTATTGCTCTGTGTGTGTGTGTGTGCGTGTGTGTGTGTGTGAATAAGTTTTACTTTCCATTGCTCATTATATTAGATAGATCTTGAAAAGTAGATAAGAAAAGCTTTCATGCAGGTTATTGAAAACGACAGCGCGCTAACGGACGACGCCTTCATCACTCATTAATCAACCAGCATGTCAGATTATGGATGTATTAGATATTAATGATCTGTGATCAGTGATCAGTCATTGTGCTTTGCTACAAAGGCTGAAGGCCTCATGGGAGATAAAGATTCATGGTATCTGAATTTGAATTTGAAAGTGAAAGCAGCACTTCAAAGTCACTTTAAAGCTCAGATGTTGCATAACTCAGTTACATTTGCCCTTCGTGTTGCTTTTATGTAACTGCTGCTATTGATAAATGTCAGGTTATGCTCAATGCTTCCATTTTCTCTGATCAAAATGACCAGCAGCAACATTTATGCACGTATATCCTTCAAGCAAGACGTGTAATGTGATGTAAAATTTTAGTCCTGTGTGCGTGTTGTGTGTATGCATGTGTGTGTGTTTAAAAATTAAAAAGAAAAGCAGAAAAATTACACCAAAAATATAGAATTCCCTTTACAAGGTTTCTGCAGGTTTTGACAAGTTAGATTTAAGATTCAGTGTTAAAGGACCATACTGATAATTTTGCATGGTTAAGCACACTAAATACAACCCACACACATGTTACTGTCAGTAAAAGCCGTCTTCTCCTGGGACTATTTTCCCTGATGGAGAAATACATTTTCTTCCATGTAGCTTTGTGTTGGATCAATTAAAATAAGTCACTTTGACAGAAAAATAAAACGACGTTTTGTTCACTGTGATGGATTATTTATCAAGCACATTTCAACCAGTGGAGCCTGAAGGTCAGAGTAGCGAGCTCGTGACCGAAAGGTCACCAGTTCAATCCCTGAACTGGCAGCAGAAATCTGGGTTGGGGAGGTGAATGAGCAGCGCCTGCCCCTCTTTAATTATCACCACTAAGGTGCCTTGAGCAAGGCACCTAACCCCCAAATGCTCCAGTGGAACTGTTCAGTGGCAGCAGAGACGTCTGTGGTTGTATTGGGCAGCTTCCAGGTGTGTGTGTGTGTGTGTGTGTGTGTGAGCAGGGCGTTACTGAAAAAGAGCATTTGATGCTCAGTGAAACTAACCTTGAATAAATAAAGGTTAAAAAAAAGTCTCTAAAAGTTTATATCTATAACCTACTGGAAGGCAGGGAAAACAAATCTAATGTTAAATATCCAGTATATCCAGTAGTATGTTTTTAAAAATGGTTGTCAGTAATCTAACTTGTATGCAGGTATTTATTGTGCTCGAAGATGCAAAATCACCTGTATGCTCCTTTAAGATGTTTTAGGATTCGTGAACACCCTGTTTTTCCAATGACTACATATTTTGAACTTCCATGGAAGGTTTTCAAATTCATAATCCTGTTTTGACTGACAATAACATAAATGATCTAAACACACGATGATAACAGATATGGTTTGTTGTATGACACAGATCATGTATGATCATGTTCTGTTGAGGCGCATGGGGCGTGTTTGCTCTGCTGTCCCCAGTCACCTGTTGGTTTTTCCTGAAACATCCAGGCAGATGTTTCATGCCTGAGGGGGAAGTTCAACACCCTGAAACAACGGCTCTGACCACCCAACGCCTCTAACCGCTCCACGGCTGAGGAAGTTTGCTCAGGGCGACGGCTGCATCCTCATCTGATGTTTAATAAGCACGGAGGTTACGTAACAGCGCAATAAATATCGTCATATGCTGATGAGCGCACACACACACACACACAGAGAGAGAGAGAGAGAGAGAGAGAGAGAGAGAGAGAGAGGNCACACACACACACACAGAGAGAGAGAGAGAGAGAGAGAGAGAGAGAGAGAGAGAGGCTTCTAAAGCTAAGAGGAGAAAGGCAAATTTATTTCTATATAAAAACATAAAAACATTTAAAAGAAAGAAAAAAGATAATAAGAACAAAATAAAACAACATTTAAAAATGATGAGTAAAATAAGATAAATTTTTAAAAAATAAAATAGGATAAAATAAAATAGAATAATCTTCAGTGTAGTTGTAGTTTAGAAATAGTCAGCCCCAGATTGAATTTCAATGCAGATATTTAATTTGGTTTATGAAAAATCACTGCTAAAAACAAAAGTTTTACGTTTTTAAAAGAGTTTACACATGGAGCACACTGTAAAATGTGACAAGTTGATCTTATTTAAAAAATCTAGGAAACCAATTGCCTTCAAAAAGGTAAGTATGTATATACTCAAGTATAAGCCAAGTTTTTTTTTTTTTTTTTTTTTTTTTTTTTTTTTACCAAATTTCACAACGCAAATCAGGGGTCGGCTTATACAGGAGTAATTCAAATCAGATCCCAGAGAATGAAATTTCCAGGTGGGAAATACTACCCATTAGCACTACCCATGGAAAATAGTTTAAACCACACCTTAGAATGATGTATTTCCTGACTAAACATCTTATTCAGCACATTCTGCGGCGGCCAGTAAGCCGTGATCCGTTAGTTATGGTAATCAGCTGCTGAAATAAATATCATGTTTACCGGTACGTGGATTATTTTCAGAAAATCAGAGGAATACTATGACAATACCCAGAAAAACAGGTAATTTGCTAAACAAATAAATTGATGGAACAACAAGGAGGTCGGCTGAGGGAATTCCAAAACTCTGAATGGAGGAATGTCCAGCATAGACAGACCCACATCAACTCAGGTACAGGATAATTACTGAAAACATGTAATGGGTGAGATTCTTAAAAACAAACAAAAAAAAAAATCACCATAATTACACAGCTAAATAAGCGCCATGATAATAGAGCTCATTTGTAAAGCTTTCCTTACCTTCATCAATGCGATTCAGACGAGGAAGAAGAGTCCGGAAAACTTAATGTTAGTTAATGTCACTTACAGTAATCAGCTGTTTACCGGTACCAGTACGTGGATTATTTTTAGAAAATCACAGGAATACTATGACAATTCTCAGAAAAAAAAACAGGTAATTTGCTGAACAAATAAATTGATGGAACAACATGAGGGGTCGGCTTATATGCAGGTTTCTTTCAAAATCTAAATTTAATTGTAGCTAAAACTTGGGGGTCGGCTTATAGTAGAGTTTATATACGGTAAGTATATAAACTCTAATATTCAAGTAGATATAAAGTAAACATAACTTAAGACTAATAGTTATATAAGGCAATCTGTTTCCTAGAATTTTTTTTAAGTAAGATCAACTTGTCACATTTTACAGTGCAGATCTAAAATCTTCTGGAAGTTTGTTGCAGCATAAAAACTGAAAAATGGACAAATGTAGTTCTGTTGTAAAATCTAAGACAATGGAGTGATTTGGGGCCCAGTTGTCAAAATGTGTTGTGTGTGTGTGTGTGTGTGTGTGTGTGTGTGTGTNCAAAAAAAAAACAGCCTCCAGATACACCAGCTCTCCCCAGAAGAATTTCCACTGCCAGTTTGATTTCCACACACACGTTATAGCACATTACCTCTGGCTCACTGATCTCAAAGCAATGACACACACACACACACACACACACACACACACACACACACACACACACACACATAACTTTGAATAGATAAGTGGAAAGGACAACTCAAGAGATAAACCTGAAAAAGGGTCATTTTCATCTATGTAGCATCCATCTGTATACGTGTGTGTGTGTGTGTGTGTGTGTGTGTGTGTGTGTGTGTGAAGATGCTACAATGGCTGGTTGGCTGGTTGTCACTCATGTCAGTGGACAATGGCAGCAGCAGGACAGATTCTGGAGAACAATGGACATGAGTCTGGTCAGCATGGACACACACACCCACACACACACACACACACACACACACACACACACACACACACACACACACACATACACTGTCTTGTCAGAGCAATTAAAATAGTTTGACATGTTTTATGTGTGAAGTTTGATGAGGATCTGCTTTGGAAGCTCTGAGTCCTTTAGAAAGCAGCTGCAGCTTTTCCTTTCACAGCAAAAGAAGAGGAAGAACAAGTCAAAATCTCTTTTAATGTTTTTCATGGAGATCTTTTATTATAAATAAAAAATATAAATATAAATCCAAGACATTAACAATGTCGCAAGTGTTTATTACTGCTGGATTTAACTAATTATTCAAATAAAAATGCGAAGTCCCATTTTTAGCAGCTGATACTCGTGTCCTAATGACGAACTATTTTAGCTCATCCTTAATTAGTCATAATTAAATGCTAATTGGTTATCAGAGACACCTTTGTAATTGTGTTAACATACCTGAAACCCATAAATCAGTTCAGTTAAGCAGGTAAATTGTCTTTTACAAGGTGCTGGCATTCCTAAAGTTCAATTCCAAAATAGTCAAAACAAAACAGCTTTCTCAAGGAACACGTCAGTCTGTTGTTTTGTGAAATGAAGATAAATAAAGAAAGTTATTCAAAGGTGTCTGAGAGAAAAGGACAAACTGCATCTAAAAAGTAAAGGATAAAAAGCAGAAGATCCAGATGCACAAACGCTCCAGAGGACAAAACATCAGAGTCTCTGTAGTCTGAGAAGCAGAAACGTTACAAGTCCTCAGTAGTTTTCTTCCTTAAATAGGACATGAAAACGTCATCTGCCACAGTGAAAAGATAACTCCCAGTGCTGGATATCTCAAACTGGCAAATAAAAATAAAACATTAAAATGGGCAAAAGAAGACAGACATTGGACGGTGGATGAATTGAGCAGACGAATTAGATGCATTTACATGCATCTAATTCATGCATCCAATCACACTTCCTGGATTTAGTTGAACTGAGCTACAAGTTCAGATTGCAGCTCTGACTTTTCAATCATAGACCAATTTTTCTGTGACAAAAACTCCAAGTTGGAGTCAAATTGCTGCTCAGATGCATCCTGACTCTTGAAGCATTCAGGATGCCCTAAATTTTTATGCATGTCTAAAAATATCAGCACAAAATTTGAAATTCTCTTCTAGCTTGAGCAGATCTATGATAAATCTCTAGAACAGTGATGGCATAACAGCCAATTAGAGCGTGAGAGGAGGCGGCAGTACATCCTTATGATTTTCTGCCCCGCTTTCTTCGTTTTCTGCAAGAAACATTGAACAGTGTTGCAGCTCATCTCCTCCTTGTTTGGGCCCACACTGGAAAACAATCACATGACTTATTGACTTATCATTTGCATCAATTTTCAAACATTTATCATTTCCTCCCAGGTGAGAGATCTTGTAATTGATGCACCTTGTCTGCATCAGTTGTGTGGTGTGCGCACCAAATCATCCAGACCTTAGATTACAAGAAAGACTGTTGTAATTCATCATGAGAAAATAAGTGGCTCATCAGTTTTGTGATTGGTGAAGTTAGCCGTGTGTTTGGCATGTTTATTGACCTGCTGAGCTCACGGCTGCTGATTCTGATGATACACAGTGTTTCTGGGTGGTTACACACACTGCTGCCGTTCAGCTAATTTGGTGTGTGAGGCTGAACAATGTGAAGCTGAAGCATGACTCACTTAAAGACATGCATGTTAATGTCCAGCAGCTGCAGAGCATGCACTGGCTGCACGTCTGAGGAGATGAATAGTCATTAACAGCCACATCCTGATACAGATAACTGAAGCTATGGCTGCTCAAAATCTGTAGCTATAAGCTGTAATTGTATTCATAACCTTCTCTCCATATCCCCAACATTAATAATTCTGTAGCCATTACAATCAGCAGTGGAAGAAGAACTCAAGTCCTTTAATGAAGTAAAATCAATAATGCCCACAATGACTCAGTCACGTGAATGAACAGAAGATGTTGAGCCTGATTTTACACTGGCCTCTCCTGCTGCAGCCTGCAAAATACTTCCAATATCAATATGTTGTAAAGAAAGCGGGTAAACGTGTTGATGTGCTAAACACGACTGCATCAGCTGTGACAAGCTGAATCTGATTGGCTGACAGAAACATTTCAGCAAAGAACCTCCATCTAACAGTCAGACTTCTCAAATTTTACTATTCCTTCATCACTGCATATTTCTCTGTCTTTTGCTGCTCTGTTTATAGAGGGCACACACACACACACACACACACACACACACACACACACACACACAGTTGTGAGTACAGTGTATGCGCTTCTTTACCCACAGCGCCTCTTTAATTTCATCACAGTTGTCTTCTGATGCATTAACAACATGTAGTGAGGATGTGCTGTTTATGTGCTGCTGCAGGTAAAAGCGGGACCTGGGTTTTTACCTGCAGCAGGTGTCTCTGCTTTCCGCTCAGGTTAAACTGCAAAGGACTGAATGAGTTCAAGTCCCTTGAAATTTCACAGCAAATTTAATTATTTAATTCCAATCAAACCCAAGGGAGACAGAAAGAGAGAGACAAAGATGAAGAGAGAAAGATACAGACGACAGGACCGCTCTCTCTCTCTCTCTCTCTCTCTCTCTCTCTCTCTCTCTCTCTCAACTACAGCTGGTACGTACGCAAATGAGCATTCAGAAGACTTGTGTATTTTCCCTTTGAGGATGTTCATGAGTACCTGCAGCCCTAACTATAACAATTACTGTATTTAAAATTCTACTTAAAGGACCATCCCATCAATTTTTTATGTTTGAGCTTCATGAATTCTACCCACACATATGTTAAGTTCCTGCCAACCATTTTCCAAAACATAAAACCAATTTTAGTTTTTCTATGATTTTGCCAATTCCCCCCAATCTTTCAAAATCAAACGTTTAGGTGATACAATCACCTTAAAACTCAATGTTTTGCCTGCTAATATGTACAACCGAATGCAGAAGGGATGGTAGTTTTAATTTCTCTGTAAAACCATCTTCTCCTGGGACTATATTCCCTGGCAGGGAAATACATTTTATTCTGTGTAGCTCCATGTTAATTAGTTAAATCAACAAAAAATAATAACAGCATGTGGTTTGCTGTGATTATTTCTTATCTCAAGCATGTTTCAAGTCTCTGCACATTGATTTTAATAATGTAATGGAACAAACTGAAACCAATGTCAGCCTGCAAGTTAGGAAAAACAATTCTAATATGTACTGCTCCAACAGTAAGCTTTGGAAGATGGTTGGCAGCAATGTAACGTGTATGCAGCTTGCATTTATTGTGCTCAAACATCCAAAATGGTCCTTTAAATAAAAACAAACAGGCAGTAATATTTACTGTAGGATCAAAAATTCACGTACTAATATTTACTGTCGTATCAAAAGTTCACATACTAATGTTTCCCGTCAGAGTGATAAATTATAAAAATCTCATACACACAAAAGTTTGGAAACATCCTAATTTACAAAAATGGAGATTTTTAATATTAGGGATTAGCTGCTTAGCTGCTGGTTGTGTAAATTCACCAGCCACTCTAAACTCTTATAAACTCTTTGGATAATGCTTTGATTTTTTTCTTCATCAACCTAAAACAAGGCAGAAACATGCTGAATTTGTGGTCTTCATAAAGCCATAAAGTACTGTACAGGAATCTCCGGAAACTTAACCTCATGCTTGTTCTAACCTTAAAAATAGCTTCTTGAAGAAGTTTCCATTCTGGAGGTTTTCAACTCAAACTGATTCTCACAGTAGTGGAAGACACACACACACACACACACACACACATACACCTGCGCCTTGGTTGTAGACAGCCCCAAATCTGCTTGACCAGTATCCCAATTAGCCCTTTGACATTGAGTATGTACAATAATAGAGAGAGAGAGAGAGAGAGAGAGAGAGAGAGAGAGAGAGTTTGTGTGTCCTCAATCTGTCTATCAGGTGCTTTAGAGGCATACGCCCAGTGGTGTGTGGATGGGTGGATGAGATACATGGTGATTTTTGGGAAGGCATGTTGCTCGTTCCTTGGTTTTCTACAAGCTGCTCCTGGGTAAATGACATCAGGCTTTAATTAAAAGCCTGAGAAATAATGAAGCATCAGTTATAACAACCAAAGGCTTAAATGCAGCTGCAGTTTAACATGCAACCGAATGCAAGCCTGCCAAAACAAAGCATGAATACAGATGAGGCAGCAAGGAGACTGGCCTTCAAACCAGAGTCCACTTTAGAGGGCTAACCCTTTAAAAACCCAAAGACCCAACGCAAGACAGGCCTGGATGGGCCTTTACATGCACGTTAAAAATGTATTAATAGTCACATTAAGGCAATAAATATTTTTTCTAAGTCATGTAAACATCATAATTACACTGAAATTGGCATACACTAAGCTTAGTCTGAGTAACAGACCTAGATTGTAACCTGATTTATTCAGGCATTTCCTCACCTGTACTGATGGACCTTAACTGGAGTACAGACGATGTATGCATATAAACATATCGAGTGTGTCCAAGTCTAGCTTCATTTCAGTTTCCATTAAGTCTTTCAGTTCAGCTTTATTGTCATTGTAAGTTGTTCAAATACAAGTACAACTGAAGGCCACCTGTGACCTCTCAGGTTGTGTGATAGATAGATAGATAGATAGATAGATAGATAGATAGATAGATAGATAGATAGATAGATATAGAGTCTGGAGATGTGGCTGGGTTGTTGCAAAAAGTAGCAGAGTGCAAACGATAATATGCAGACTGATAATTTTGCAATTTTGCATTCCGTGCATCTCAGGTCTTGATGAACAAAGCAGCACATATGACATGAGAAGCCCTGATAACATGTGTTGTGTTTTTAATCAGTCATCACACACAAACTACTGACTTGAACCACAATGATATCCATAGATATAAAAAGTAGAAATAGGTCAAATTTCTTCCATAAGGTTTCCACAGTTTTAGTGTAACAGTTTTGTTTGTATTTTCTTGGGAAACCCTATAATGTTATGGATGTCATTCAAAACCATAATCCATAAGTGATGTTTTCATATTCATCATGATGCAGATTTTATCTCTGTAACAGCTCTTTATACCAGCTATAGTCAAACCAGGAATCAAACAGCTGGAGTGGAAATAGACATTTGGTGGAAGTAGCAGACTTCCACAGCTCCTCCACTTCATCCTGTTTGTCCTGGAAGTGAAACTTTCACATTCACACACACTTTATTTCTAATCTGATAACAACGATTAACGCATTTCTCAGGTACAATGACAATTTATCCAACACATAACTAAAACATGTCCATTGTAGAAGACTTTTGCTCTACTCCTAGAAAAAGTAGGAAATAAAGCTGGAACAGTGCAAGGTATCCTGTGCAAAACTTTATTAAAGTATCAGACCTACAGTGGATAGAAAATTAATACACTGCCCATTTAACAATTTTGACAATTTGTTAGCTAAAACCTAAGAATTAAAATTCAACAAATCCATATTTTTCCTAATCTGCACAGACTCAGTTTCAAAATGAAAAACTAATTCTAAAAAGTTTCTTGCATTAATTAAAAATAAACAAACTGTGATATCTAGGTTTGATAAGTATTCACATTCACCCCTTTTAATACAGCATCAATTAAAGTATCTCAGGAACAACCTCCTGCTTTCAAATTGCCTTCTAGATCACATAATCAATTAATTAATTAATTAAAAACACAAAGACAAAGACAGCAGCATGGGTTCAAAGACCTTCTAAAACAAGTCTGTCACAAAGTTGTGGAAGGACCCATGTCAGGTGAGGATATAAAAAGATGTCCAAGGCTCTGAATCTACCTGGAAGCACCGTTAAGCCCATCACTAAGTAAGAAGTGGAAACTGCACTGCATGGCTGTGTGTTTTTCTAAAAAAAATCACAGATATTTGCTTTAGATTATCTACATTTTTTTTAACAAGTAAAAATATTAAGTTTACACCCTCCTTTCATGTTAAATAAGGCCTCTGTTCAAGTGTGCATGCAAGATAATGTTTTCCACCAGCTTCCAAAGCCCCAAAAATCAATTCAAGTGGGATTTTCTACATGGTGGATTACGCATCATAAGCAAGATTCTCGTCTCCACAAGCTCATTTTAGTATTATAATCATATGAATGGAAATAGATTTGCTGCTGTCATAAATGTATAGAACAAATAATGAATAAAAGCTGTATGTTCTGAACTTCACAAAGTTGTTTTATTTGCTTGGTCATCATTCAAAGACATTTTTAAACTAATACAGAACCTGTTTGGAGCAAAGCTGAGTCAGTGATCAGAGTCTTTCAGGCTTCTCCTTTGTATTTAGACAACACAGACATCTGGATCTCAACTGTCAAAGGACAATTCATTGAAATGATTGTAGTTTAGAATTGCAATTTTTACCTCATCTTATTCTTCATTTTCCAGATTGAATATTTTCAAAACATGTTGCGTAGATTTGATGAAGAAGAGCCTTAACTTGTGTGTTGGCTTGGCCAGGATGGCCGAATATATTTACAGATAATGTTAGTGACGCGTCTTGATCTCATGTTTCAGTTGTGTTCATTAAAATAGAATGGGAGCAGAACTTTTTAAAATAATTAAATAAAATAATTAAACTAACAATTTCTGGTCTCATATTGAGAGAATCACTGCCTCTAATTTACAATTAACATATAGTTTGGTCAGCACCAGGGTACATTTCTGGAACTCCTCAGTAATAAAGGTTTGTTTGGGCAGGTCAAAGCGAACACACCCACCAAAACAATTGCACCAAGGCCTTTTTAAGGAGATGGTCTTGGTCCGATTCCAAATCAGCTCTTGAGCGGTTTCAGTGGCCATAATCCACATTACTTCAGAACCAACTAAGATCAATCTATTGATCTCCTGTATTGATAATCTAAAACCAGAGATGGCTAGCTGTATTTGGTTAACGTTCAGTAAACTTACACCTTTGATTAGCAAATACTGATGCATTATAAAGGTTGTAAATATATCAAGCTGAACACGTGTTCAGGTTAGTGTGTGCTTGTATGTTCTCAGCATGTTGTTCCATTCTCCTATTCAGTGTCTGAAGGCAGCACGTCTTCTTCACATCATGTGAAGCAACATGTGGTTTTCCACACGTTGTCTTGAAGTCAGATTCAGCTTCTGCTGTCATAGTTTTCTTGCTTTATGGATTAAATGATGCTGCGACTAGGAAAGGATCCATATTCATCTTTGTTCATCTTATTTAGTTTTGACATAGTTCTGACATGATTTTTTTTGCTGATATATATATTTGATTGGATGTTTTCCTGTGTAAAACCAAACCAAACCAAGCTTTAGTCCCTGATTTGTAGCAGGACAAAAAGACTTAAGGTCTGAAAACACACCTGAGACTGAAGCTTTCTAAATGAATAATAGTGAATAAGCCTGTGAATTTGGCTAAAGTGACTGTAATTTCTTTAATAACGCCAGATGCATATAAATATGAATAAATATTCTTTTCTTATTAACTACTTTACCCACTTCCTAAACATGTTAATCTCAATTGACCAGACTGACAGCTGCACAGGAAAGATCACTGAGAACTTCTTCATGATTTATTTGTGATTGTCACCTTCCTAAATATGCAGGTAGCTGCTCACATGTATCCACACCTAAAAGCCGAACGAGTCATAACCAGTGATGCCTAAAGAAAAGCTATGTTCGGTGTGTGTATGTGTTTGTGGATGCTACTAATGAGTTGAGAAGCAGGTCAGCTCTGCAATAAGACAGAGGCCTCCTGGTGAGGAGTGGTCGCCACTTTGTGATGGTCACGCTTGACCACACACACACACACACACACACACACACACACACACACACATATACAAGAAAGTTGATCAAGTGTATGCAATGAGATCAGGGAGGTGTGTGGGAAGATGATGATGGCGTGAGAGAATACAAGGCGGCGAAGGGGGAAGCCCTCTTACTTTTTACATGTATCCATATTGTTCGGCAGTGACCACAGGCTGAACACATGGCTGCCATTTGGGCAACAGGTGGTCCATTTTGCTGTGGTCAACAGACACGGTGGCGAAGGAAGGTGATGGATCTAAGATGAAATTTTGGGTTTGGTGAATATGTTCAGGTCAACTGCAAAACCTGTTTATTTTGTCACTCAAAACCATGTAAAAGATGCTAAACCAAACATTAACACGACATTAAGAAATATTCTAAATGTTAGCATATTTTATGCTAACATTTGTAATGTTTTTTGGGAGTACACAGTTATCATGAATAAAGAGAAGGACTGATATCAAAATTATGACCAAAATCATTTGCTAAAATACAAATTACAGTAACAGTAAAAGTCCTTCATTCAAGTAGGTGCAGTAAAATCTACTTAAGTATCCAAAATTAAAAAAAAAAAAGACTCTTTTGTTTGTTTTATGCTTTCTGTTTGCTCAACTTGTTAGCCACNTAAAAAAAAAAAAGACTCTTTTGTTTGTTTTATGCTTTCTGTTTGCTCAACTTGTTAGCCACTAATGTCAGGTAGCCTGTAGCCAGGTTGTTAAAAGCTAGCTTCAAGTAGCAGGTAGCAGTGTTACTCATAGCTACAGCTAGTGTAGAAAGAAAAGACAGAAGTATGGCTTGTTGCTTTCATTGTTTGTTTCACTGTGCATTCTCTTTTTTTTATTATGTTAGCCATGCTAGCTTCAGGTAGCAGATAGCACTTGTGGCTACAACTTGGTTTTGTAGAACTGCCTTTGGTTTTCAGTTAAATATTAGCAAAATCATTGTTATATTTCAGTGTATGAGGTTTGAGTTTGTAATGAATTTGCTAATGAAGTTTATGAAAACTAATATAGATGATTGCTAACTAGCTAGCATGGTATACATGTCTACATGGTATACATATCTTAAAATTATAATTGTTTATGTTACATGTTGATGCTTGATACTCTAAATCTGGAAGGTTTTGATAACAAGGTTTTCAAATGATGGCTGAACAACTGAGTAGACATTTGTGCTGCCATACAAGCTAGGAAGGTTAGCCACACTTAGCTTAGCCCAGGCAGATACAATGAGGATATGTGATTGATTAATCAATTTTATATCTGCTCTTTAATTGGGAAAAGTGGGTTAACAGACATTATGTAGGCGCAGAAGATCTGGGGTTAAGACAGGAAATTCTGTTTCCTATTATTCAGTCCATCAGTTTGATGACGGCACAGTCTGATATCTGCTGCTGGACCTGCTGATGGATGAAGATGCCATTTAACTCCAGGAATCTTTAACTCCAAGAAAACTCCAGCTCCAACTTGTTACACATACCACCACCATGTGAACTGATAAATATCTTCAAAAAGAAAAGGAAAAAACAAAAGAAGGAGGGAAGAAAAGGAGACAGGAATAGAGATTAAGTGGTCAAGTGAAGGAAGCAAGGAAGGAAGGAAGGAAGGAAGGAAGAAAAAGTATTAAAAATAAAGAAATGGGGAAGAAGGATGGACTTAAGGAATGTAAAAAGGAGAGAAGGGTGAAGGAGGAAAGAAAGTCAGAAGGAAGGAAAGGCAGAAGAAATGAAAGATGGAAGGGGAAAAAGCAGGTCATGAAGAAGGAAGCAAGACAAGAAGGATTAAATGAAATGAAGTAAAGAAAGAAGAAAGGACAGATGGAAGGAAAGAACAAAAGAATCAAGAAAGGTAAAGACAGAACGGAAAAAGCAAGGAAGGAAGGATGGGAAGAATTATCAGAATTACAAAAATTGCAAAGTGTGGACAAAAGAAAGCTGAGATGTGAAAAGAGGGAAGGACAGAAACTAGCAAAGAAGGAAGGAAGGGAAGAAGACAGGTTACAGGAGGAAGCAAGATATAAAAGGCAAGAAGAAATGAAGGAAGTAAGGAAAGAAGAAAGGACAGAAGGAAAGAGGAAAGAGCACAATATTTTACACATAAAGATATAATCTGGTTCATCCTGTCAGAAAGGCAGTGTTAGCATTAGCATTAGCCGCTCATATTGAGTGTTTATCATAATGGAGATTTACTTCCATAACAGGTCTCAAAGCTCTAACATCCATCAGCCAGTGGGCATCAGATCATATCCCATTCAATTCCAAATACACCCACCAATCAGACTCTGGAAACCCTGCCTGCCAGCCGGCCTGTCTGCCTGTGTGCTGAGGGTCAAAGACCCCCTCCAGCCCAGGCTTTGACACTGTGACAAGGCAGCAAGCCGAGGGCCACGGGGCTGATGGGCCACCATATTGTGGCGAGGGCAACTGTCCATTCTGGACTATTGTCTGGATGAGTGCTACTGTCTCTGAGACAAAAGAAGCACCTGCCCAATCATCCACACACACACACACACACACACACACACACACACACACACACACACNAAAAAAAAAAAAAAAAAAGGGGGGAGGGGCTGGACATGTAAATGCTCAGGGTTTTGCCTGCAGTGTGTATTTGTGTCTGTGTGTTGACGTTATGGACACTGGCGGAAGAAAAGCAGAGGGAGAGACAGGGGTGCTATGTTAATGTGTGTGTGTGTGTGTTTGTGTGTGTGTGTGTGTGTGTGTGTGTGTGAGTACTGGGGCGGGAGGGCTCACTTTAGGGGTCAGTTTGGCGGGAATGTCAGGCTTGTTGGATTTACATCTGTTCAGCAGTTTGCCAGGCTGTGCGCCACACTNACACACACACACACACACACACACACACACACGCACACACGCACACAAGCTCATCCAGCCATTTGTGAGGAACAGAAAGGCATCATGTTGGCATGTGCCTGATTAACAACAGGTCAGTCTGTCCATCTGTGTGTGTGTCTGTGTGTGTGCGCACACGAGCAGCGGAAGCGACACTAAAACACTTGTTGCGCATCTGTCCTCCATGGCACGTCCAATAAACAGCTACTATAGTCACAGAGAGGCTCTGTTGATCCCAAGCAGCCTTCTATTGACAGCCATCCAGTGGGACATAGGCAGACTCAGTCCTAGCTGTCAGGCCGACCGTCCCTCTGGGTTTGGCTGAATAATTGTGCATTCATGTGCTGTCAGGATAATTGTGTATACTCCTCTTCACTCCAAGTATCACTTCAGCGTTCCCCCATGTGAGGCACTGAGGTTCAACTAATAAGGAACGGGTCTACTACCCTGTGACGCATCTCTTTTCAGGTTCTCGCTATTCAAAGTAAATAAATACATAAACTCAAGTAATTTAAGTGCACTTGAAGTACTTCTATTTTAATTTGGTTCTGATTTCTGTTTCTACTCAGTTACATTTCAGATGATAATATGCCTTTTAAATTTACATTCATATTTGATTGGAAAGGGTAATGTCGATTGTCTTTATTTTTGTAAAAGACTTTGAGATTAATATATAAAAATGCACACTAACTACACAGTGATACATTAAATCACTGTCAGAAAAACTAAGGCTCATTCCTAAAGCCTGGGGTTAATAAACACACTGTATCTCATTACCAACACATTGTTTTAAGACTTGTAAGACCCAGATTTCATAATGATGAAATTTAAGGTCTTAATTTGTGCATATGGAATGAGAAAATATCACAGTAAAGCCTCTTTCATCACAAACAAAACAACAGATGTTTATGAATGAGGGAATATCGCTGCATGACGCTATTTGCCCTTACAAATACATTAAATCTGGTACGGAACTACCCTCTTTGTGTGTCAAATGTTTGAAGATTTTTCAAAATACGAAGAATTTTATTATTAAATTCAAGATTTTTTTAGTTATCATTTTGTTCCAAACTCTCTAAAATCTGAGTGTACAAACTTTTTTTGGTTAGGGTTAGTTGGTGTCAGCTTCTGAAACAGACTGATAGGCCCTCTGTGGAGGAGGCAGAAAACTCGGGGGGAGCCTTGCCCATCTCTCTGGCGGAAGTCACTGATGTAGTTAAACTGTCCACTGTGGAAAGACACCGTGGGTGGATGAGATTCACCCTGAGATGCTGAAAGCTCTGGATGTTGTTGGGCTGTCTTGGTTGACACACCTCTGTAATGTCACATGGTACTCAAGGACAGTACCAATAGACTGGCAGATAGGGTGGTGGTCCCCACCTTTAGAAAAGGAGACCAGAGGATATGGTCCAACTATCAGGGTATTACAGTGCTCAGCCTCCCTGGGAAGGCTATGCCAAGGTACCTTAAAGGAGACTAAGATTGTCAAATCTTGGATTCAGGAAGAGCAATTCAGATTCTGCCCTGGTTTTGGAACAGTGGACCAGCTCTTCACCCTTGCCAGGATATCGGAGGGGTCACGCGAATATGCCCATAAAGTCTACATGTGTTTTGTGGACTTGGAGATGGCCTATGACTTGGTCCCTTGGGGTGTCTTCTGGGGAGTATTGTTGGAGTATGGGGTGCCAGGGTCAGTCCTATGAGCAATCTCCAGTCCTTGTATGACCGCTGTGAAAGCTGGACTCTGCCATGGTTGTACCTTGTCGCCGATTCTGTTTGCGATTTTCATGGTCAGAATCTCAAAATGCAGCCAAGAGGCAGTGTTGCGTCCAGTCTGGGGGTGTCAGGATTGCATCTTTGCTTTTTGCAGATGATGTTCTGCTGGCCTCTTCAGACCATACTGAGACATTTTGTCATAGAGTAGTAGTAGTAGTAGTAGAATACAATTGGCAGTAAAACACATTTTCTTAATATTCCTGTTCAGTAATCTGTCTTTAATCTATTATATCAACTGGTTATTATTCTGCGTTCCAGTTACCTCGGATTTCAGAATTTTCCAACGTCCTATTTGGAAAAATGCGTTGGAACGGCACTTGAAGTCGGAGATCCAACTGGGAAACTTGGACCAAAATTATGTACCCCGCCTTCATGAGTATGACATCAAGCAACATGGTGGCGTTGTGGATAGCGAGCTTTGTGAATGTTAATGAGCAGCTAACAGCAGAATAAGTATTTTTTCTTGCATGATATTGACATAAAAAGGTCCAAATATATCACCAAGTTAACTATCTATGATATATAACTGCCACTGATATGTAAGTGTAAATAATTTCAGAACATTTATTTCTCTGCACAAATGTTTAACACCCACTGTGATTAATATCATTATAAAACAATCCAACCAAACAGTCCTGTAATCTAACTTTATTTTAGTTGGTATTTATTACTAACTATATTTAATCTTATGCTGTTTATTGGTGTTCAGCCATGCTTTTTTGTTTCATTTAGCTGGAACAGTTTGAAGTTGGAAATTCCAACTGGAAAATTCCAACTTCCGACTGTAACTGAAACGTAGCGTTACTGCTTATGACTTTTTTATACAGCCAAACTGGAGAAAACCGTGAAACATCCCTTCCTGTATGTCATAATATTTTGGGAACAAACTACCAAAGTACAAAGGTATCAGCATTCATGTTTGTATGAAGAGCATGTAAAAGCTTTCAGTTTGGCAGAAACATTAATCATTTGGAATCAAAATAGCAGCAGCTGACCTGGGTTAGCAGGTGGAGATGCTGGGTGATAACTGTCCTATCTCTGTTTGTTATGGAGTGCAAACAGTGACTAGTTAGTGATAAAGTGGCGGTAGGCACCTTTGTACAGCCACCAACATCTCCCACGCATGGGCTGTAACAGTGCAGGTGTGCATATCTGACCAACGTCCAGTTGTAAAATGCAAACTCGGTGGAAAAAAATTTTGAAATCAGGCTAACAGTGACACACATTCAGGAGTTTGTTTTGCTTTCATTTTTTACTGAACAAGCAGCAGAAAACAAACTGATCCGCAATTGTAGTTAAGCGTTAAACACATGCAAACCTCTCTGATTCCAGATCAATTAAGCTCAACAGATTTCCTCGTTGTTGGTTCAGGATGAGGGTCAATAATGTCCACACAACAGTGGAACTGTTCCACAGCTCGTTTGGAACGTAGCGAGGCCGCCCACTCAAAACGTCTCCGCTGTAGTCATGATAGAACAAGAGCACGATACTTTTGGTAGCTATTGAACATGCTCTATTTTAAATCCTATGGTTATAAAACGTAGGTTTATGCAACAATTGGATGTAACTCAGTACATGTATGGAAATGTTTAAACATTTTAAAGGGAATTTCTTTAAATTTCCATTTTCAGAGGCATGTATCAAGCATTGTAACCTGTAATAGAGTATTTTTCCATTGTGGTATTGCCGCGTTGTATACATAAAAGGATTTAAATGCTTTTCACACCATAGTGTGTGTGTGTGTGCGTGCATGAAAAAAAGCAAACATGCCATGCGTGCATGGCATGTTTGCTTTTATGTCTGTATATATATGCATCAGGACATACATGTGTATATATGCTTCTATAAACTTGTGTCTGGTGGTAGGTGGAAGTGTGTGTGTGTGTATGTGTGTGTGCATATATTAAGTATCTTCCGACAAGTGTTGCCCTACACTGAGGCATTCTGGGGGCTGAATGGAGGAGTGTAGAGGAACAGGGAGGGACAAGGTCGCTTTCACAGGAGGGAGGAACTCAACATATAAATCCTCCAGCTTCTCTTTGATAAGGATTCAATTCACCAGGGATCATGTACCATTCTAACAGCTTCAACCTCCCAGCCAGCCACACACACACACACACACACAGAGAGAGAGAGAGAGAGAGAGAGAGAGAGAGAGAGAGAGAGATGCATTATTGACAAACTTAGGCTACATGTGACACAAACACAACATGTAGCACAAAGAAATCTAAAAAGAAGCAGAAACTACTGTTATAAACACCTTTACACACACACACACACACACACACACACACACACACACACACCTAGAAAGCACACACACACACACACACACTCACTTATCGGCAAAGTGCAGAAATGACCACAGAATGTACGTCTCTGCTGATGTTTAATCTGTCTGGGATGTTCACAGGGTTTATTCAGGCTAATGCGAGTGGACAGGCACCGTAGCGCCGTAGCCACCAGACACAATATGCTATAATGACACATTCACTAAATGCAAACATGTGAAAATGTTGTCTTCTGTTAGACTCTGGGCTTTAGGAGAATAAAGGGGTCCAGGGTTACATGCCAGAATTCTACAATCTGAAGCAACCTTACAGCCCCAAAAGCCTAAAACGTTACTGCTAATGCTAGCTGCTGAAGCTAATCTCATCCTGACCAAACCGAAGATGTTGATGAGAATTAAAATGTTTTTTTTTTGTTTTGTTTTTTTTTACTGAAATTTGTTATGAATGTNTGTTGATGAGAATTAAAATGTTTTTTTTTTGTTTTGTTTTTTTTTACTGAAATTTGTTATGAATGTAAAATGGTTCTCAATCTGACTCCTGCTTGGGTTCACTTTACAAAGGATTTAAAGGACCATACTGTTGGTTTTGCATGTTCAAGTTCAATAAATACCACACTCATACATGTTACGTTACCGCCCACCATTTTCCAAAATATATGTGTGTTTTAGTTTTCCTTTCCTGTTATTTTGCCAAATCCTCTAATCTTTCAAAATTAAATATTCAATGTTTCCCCTTCTATCATGTAGAAGGCATGGTTCTTTTTAATTTCTCTGTAAAAACTGTCTTCTCCTGGGACTCTATTCTCTGGTGGAGACATATTTTTTTATGTGTAACTCTAAGTCAGATTGGTTAAATTAAGTAACTTGGACAAAAAAATATTAATAGATTATTTTTTGCATATTAGATAATGTTTGGTTTGCTGTGATGTACTATTTATCTCAAGCTTGTTTCAAGTCTCTATAATTTCATATTAATAGTGTATTGGAATGAACTGAAAGCAATGGAAGTCTGGAAAGAAGGAAAATAATTTGAAAATTTACCACTTCAGTCATATTTTTTCTTTTTTTTTTTTTTTTTNTTTTTTTTTTTTTTTTGGAAAATAATTGTGATAGGCAGTAATGTAATGTGTGCAGGTTGTATTTATTGGACTCAAACATGCAAAACCACCAGTATGATCCTTTAATCATGCAATAAATGCTCTATGATGCGTTATACATTCATTCAGCTGGTTCCTCATTCAGACTTTTGTTAGAAAACTTCAGGAACTCATTTTGTTCCCGTACCTGTCAATTTAACGAGAGGAAATCAGCAGCATGTTTAAATGTCCCTGCAACTGTAAACAGTCATAAGTGCTGTAATAAATAAAGAAATAAGCTCATTAATTTGGCTATATTTACATTTTCATATAAGCAGGAAAATTCACCAAACAGCACAGAGGGTTCCGGTGAATATCAACTTTATTCTCTTCACTTTAGCTGTTTATCACTGTGAAATCCACCAAATTCAAACTTTCTCCACATTTTCTGCATAACAATGTGCTGACATGAAAGCGTCTTCTTAATTCGGCGGTGTGGGTGTTGCTCTAAGCCTCGTGCATTCACCGATGTTAATGCAGGCTGCAGACAGATGTGATTCTAAATAGCACCACACTGTGAGCGATCACTATAGCTCACCATGACCCCCACGCTACACGGCTCTGAAAGGGCAGCAGAACATACTGCTTTAGGCGTGAAGCAGAAAGCAGAACGCGTTTCTGCTGTGAGAATCGCAAAACTCATGGATGCCATCGCTCCGCACTTTACAAGTGTCAAATCAGAGCAGCCACTTTCATTATTTGCCAGTTTGGATTTGTGTGTGTGTGTGTGTGTGTGTGTGTGTGTGTGTGTGTGTCAGGCTACAGCAGGTATGTTACTAAATATAGTCAGTCAGTACATTTATATGCACACTGTACTCCAGGTTTTTTGTCTGTACTGCAGTTAAGATAATAATGTAACATGTATACATGGACAGAATATGCACGGATCAGTGACAATATTAAAACCACTGACAGGTGAAGTGAATAACATGGATCATCTGTTACCATGGCACCTGTGTTGTGGGATATATTAGGCAGCAAGTCAACAGTCAGTTCTTGAAGTTGATGTTGGAAGCAGGAAAAATGTGCATCATAAGGATCTGAGCCACTTTGACAAGGACCANTTGAAGTTGATGTTGGAAGCAGGAAAAATGTGCATCATAAGGATCTGAGCCACTTTGACAAGGACCAACTTGTGATGCTAGATGACTGGGTCAGAACATCTCCAAAACGGCAGCTCTTGTGGGGCGTTCCCAGTATGCAGTGGTCAGTACCTACCAAAAGTGGTCCAAGGCAGGACAACCGGTGAACCAGCGACAGGGTCATGGGCACCCAAGGCTCACTGATGAGCGTGGGGAGCAAAGACTAGCCAGTCTAGTCTGATCCCACAGAAGAGCTGCTGCAGCACAAACAGCTGAAAGAATGAATGCTGCTATGATAGACAGGTGTCAGAACACACAGCGTGGCAGCGTGCTGCGTATGGGGCTGCATAGCCGCAGACCGTTCAGAACGCCATGCTGACCCCTGTACACCACCCATAGTGCAATGAACACATGAGAGTCAGAACTGGACCATGGAGCGATGGAAGAAGGTGTCCTGGTCTGATGAATCAGGTTTTCTTTGACATCATGTGGATGGCCGGGTGCGTGTGCGTGGTTTACCTGGGAAAGAGATGCACCAGGATGCACTGTGGGAAGAAGGCGAGCCGGTGGAGGCAGGGTGATGATCTGGGCGATGTTCTGCTGGGAAACCTTGGGTCCTACATTCATGTGATGTTACTTTGACATGTAGCACCTACCTAAACATTGCTGCAGACCAAGTACAGCCCTTCATGGCAANGACCATGGAGCGATGGAAGAAGGTGTCCTGGTCTGATGAATCAGGTTTTCTTTGACATCATGTGGATGGCCGGGTGCGTGTGCGTGGTTTACCTGGGAAAGAGATGCACCAGGATGCACTGTGGGAAGAAGGCGAGCCGGTGGAGGCAGGGTGATGATCTGGGCGATGTTCTGCTGGGAAACCTTGGGTCCTACATTCATGTGATGTTACTTTGACATGTAGCACCTACCTAAACATTGCTGCAGACCAAGTACAGCCCTTCATGGCAACAATGTTCCCTGATGGCAGCGGCCTCTTTCAGCCACACTGCAGACATTGTTCAGGAACGGTTTGAGGAACATGACAAAGGTGTTGACTTGGCCTCCAAATTCCCCAGATCTCAATCCAATCCACCATCTGTGGGGTGTGCTGTAAAGCCCTTTGAGAGTGGGCTATACAAATAAACATGACTTTTAAACTTGACCATCCATCCATCCATCCATCCATCCAAACTGTATATCTGACTGTGGCAGACAATGTGTGCATCAATGTGATGATTCCCACTGTGGGATGCTGATGTGGATGAGACTCAGCTATTCATGCACGCTCACGTGCACATATCATCGTAGTAAACCACCTCCACGTGCATCTACTCACCTGACAGACTCCCTTCATGCAGCCATATATTTGGTTAATTGTGAATCCTGTTAATTATGTGCATGTATACAAGTACAGCGTGTAAATATGTGTAACTGAAGTGTGTGTTTTAGCTGCTTGTGATATTGTACACACACATTGTGTTCTCAGCGGATGACTTACGTGTTTAGCATGAAAAGCAATGCTACGCTAAGCTGTTCCCAACACTTGGAATTGTTTCTCGCTGAACGACTGAGATGACGAATGAACTGTGCCACTCCATAAGCTGTAAATGACGGCAATTGGAGCAACAAAGAAGACATTCCTCACACAAGAGGGTTTTCACCTCCAGCCCTCCAATAAAAGCAACCTTCCACCGAGCAGACGCGGCTCCATAAAGTGGGCAGAGTCCTCTCACTGGGAAAAATCTCCAGCATTTTATGCCGTTTCCTGACCTCTGCGTCAGGGTGGCGGGGAAGCCAGAACACGACTCAGAGCAACGCTGCAGAAGCCTACAGGGGTCCCGACTTTCAAGGTGGTCCCATTAAGGATCATTAGCTTTATAGTTCTCCTTAAGGGGCTGACTTCCTGCAGGACCCAAATGTAACTCTGATTCAAGACCAACAAGCAAAAACACACTTAAAGATGCGTCTTCACAAGGTTCTTTTCTTAAGAAGTGATGGTTTCAGCCTGGTGCAGAAACTGATAAAAGGTGAATTTCTTACCAATTAAGGATTTCTTTCATAAGGATTTCTTAACGATTCTGGTACAACACACACACACACACACACACACACACACACACACACACAGGTCAGATAAAGTGTCTGACACAATCCAGCCGGAGGCATCTGAAGAATCTTAACAGCATTTTAACAACCTGGAGAAGCAACAAAGACATCAAGAAGACACCAAGGGAGAGAGAGAGAGAGAGAGAGAGAGAGAGAGACCAGACCTATTGAATAGAATAGAATAAAGGCAGAATAGCCTCACACTCATTCTGAAGTCTATTGATTAGCCTTTCAGATGATGAAGAATCTCAGCAAATCATTTACTGCACCTCTGAGTATATTTACTGTTTCAAAAGTTTATTTGATGAAACACAGAGATATCAGATATCACGTCATATCATATTGATTAAATCAATAAATCTTTTTTTTTTTTTATTCATCATGTAACATAATCAGATTGAAATCGGCATTAATTGGGTTAATCTTATTCTGAGTAACAGATCTAAATTGATTGTAAGTCAATTTACTCAAGCATGAAAACTCCATTGGCTTGTAATTAGTGTAATAATTATAATAAGTAATAATTACTGTATATAATAATTAAATAATAATAAATATAATAATTGTAATCTCACCTGTCCTGCTTCCTCTCATAAGGCGGTTAAGTGACAAGTCCTGTCAATTCAGCGTAAAACAAAACACTATTAATTCATCTCATGAATATGCTGACTCTGCTTTTTTGCCCTGATGGCAGTAAAATGCAGTAAAAACACAGAAATCCGTCATTCTTGCGTCATTCCCAGGTTTTCCTCCAGTAAGGATTGAACATATCTCTCCACACCGAGAGAAACTGGAATGCTGCATTGTTCAGATTGATGAGTTTTGGTGCTTATTGCTGCATCAGACTCAGCCAAAGTCAGATTACGATGACAAACTGATGGTTTCTGAATGAGTGAACGTGTGTTTTATAAAGAAAAAATCGGAAGATACAGTGAGCGACTAATTATGAAAAACTCACACAGTAAAATGTCAAATACAACAACGAGCAGAGTGAAGGAAAATGTGGCGAGAATCTTCTGCTGTTAGCTTCTGCTCACACGTAGCGACTATTAGCACGGAAGGGTCTGATAATCTGTAGCTGCAGGGAAGGAAATTCACTTTCAAAGAGCCAAAGCCATTCTCTGTCCCTTCTAACCCCCCCCCCCCCCCNCCTCTGTCACCTCCTCCTCCTCTTCTCCTTTATGTTGACATCTGTCCACCACATTCCAAACACATCTCCTCATCCATACCTGTTAGCCTGCGACAAAAAAGCTAATTCTTCTCTCCATGACAAAAAACATTCTCTCATGCTTGCAGTTGTAAAATGTCATATATTTATTGGTCCTTTCAGTGTGTGTGTGTGTGTGTGTGTGTGTGTGTGTGTGTGTAGACTTCACTGTCCCCATCTAACATTGGGTGAATTTCTCCTGTGGAAATCAGGCAAATGAGTACAGCTTCCTTTCCTGAAAGAAAGAAAGAAAGAAAGAAAGAAAGAAAGAAAGAAAGAAAAAGAAAGACTAAAGCCCTTTTTTTAAAAGCTGAAATGAAGCTGTTCCATTAAAGTTAAGACTTTGGAGAATGGGTGGAGAGTTTTTTTTTTTTTCCTTAAATGACAAAATGGCAAAAGTCATTTTTTTTATTTCACATTAAATGTAAATATTTATTCTGCAAAGTAACTTATCTCAGTTATTAGATGGTGTGATGGAAGAAAAGTACCATTATCAGTAAAGATTCTCTGGTTATACAATCAGTCCCTCCAGGAAGTTGCGATGTCGCGATCGCAAAAAATTAACGCAAATTCAACCAATCACCGTGAATTCTGCGCGACCTTGCAATTTTGTTCAATCTCCACAACCATTTCGCAAATTTGACCAATCATAGCTGTCCCTCGCGCAACCTCACCCAACTCACTTCCTTGTTTTAAAAATGCAGATGTGCAACACGAATGTCTCACACTTAAAAAACAATCACTGCAAAAGACCGTGCAAAGCAACTCCCTGATGTTTTGCATGAAGGCAGAGGTAAACTGTTTTGCACAGCATGCAACATTGTGGTGAAACACAAATTAAAGTCATTGATTGATAAACACTTTTCCACTGCAAAACACAGCCGGAGGACAGCTGAAACACATGGACAGACAAGACAAATCACTGTGACGGAGGCTGTTGCTTCCAGATCTGTTGTGAGTGCTGAAAGAATCAAGGTAAGTTAAATTAAATATTACACACACAAATCACAACTATTTTTGCAATTTTCATTTGCNAAAAAAAAAAAAAACGCCTAAAAACATCGCAACATGTATCACAATTTTGTTTTAGAAAAGCTGCCGCAAAATCAGGCATTTTAGGCCGCAGCAATCACAAAAAAAAGCCCGTGAAGTCCTGGAGGGACTGAATTATGACTAGTGAAGCTGAGGTGAGACTAAAGGTTCATGCTGACGTTCAGTGAAGTTGATCTGGCTTGAAGAAAAGATGTTTCTCATTCGTACGTCGTGCTGCAGGTCAAGATAACTTCTTCATAAGGCTTCACCTGGAGCACAAACTCCTTCATTAGGCTGCAGCCTTTCCTTCACGCCTGGCCAGCATGAAGGAAACACACAAACACAGAAAACACACAACATCACAGCCAGGGTCGGATTGGGATCCTAATTTTTAAGGTGTGTGTGTGTGTGNCAGACGAAGATGCCAATGATGCTGGAGGTGGGGGCGAATAAGTTCATAATTGTCCGATATTTCCTGTTTCTCCAAGCCAACAAAATTAGAAAAGAAAAGAAAAAAAAATTAAGTTTGCTTAGTTTAAGTTAATTTTAATTAATATTACATTGTGCAATACAAAGGCCATCGGCCCATCTCCACCAATGGCTACGGCCCACTGGGAAAAGTCCTGCCTCTCCTAATGGCCAATCCAGCCTCATCATTCTGCTGGCAAAAAAAACCTCCCTGATCTTCCCACGCCTGATGAGCTGAATCAGGTGTGTTCAGGTGATGAAGAGCTGGTTCCTCCTCAATCCTGATTGGCTCACAAGTGATTTAGCTCATCGCTCATTAGCTGAGCTGATTCACGCCTGAGAAATGAAACATTAAAGAGTTGTAATGTCCAGTGCACTCAGAACTTAGAAAACTTGGAAAAACTAGACCTCTGACATGGAAAAGTGCAACAGAATGTCATTTAACATGGAATTCCCAGTCGGAAACTCAGGCTAGATCACCTGATTTATCTGACAGAAACACAACCGATGCCACAACATTTAGATTTAGCTCTTACAACTTGATTTTATGTTTTATGTTCTCTTTCCTAATTGCACATAAATAATTCATGCAGAGTTCTGTGGGTGTTTGTAACATTCACATACATGCAGATATGAACTTGCTGTGGTCGGCCATGTTTTTCTGAGCAGAAGCACTGGATCGTGTTTAGATTGGGAATTCTCTTGACTTGGAACTTCCTGAATTCTGAGTAGAATGGATTGTAAGGCTGACACAGAAATATGTTTTAAAGCAAAAAATATGGCTGAAAGAATGAAATGATGGTTGTCACTTTTCCCACTTAAGCTCCGCCCCTTTACCCAAAGTTCCAGAATCAGACTAAGATGTCAGCAAGCAGCAAAACCAAACTGCATCTTTAAAATGTCTGTTCAGCCGGTGATGTCACAGATGCTGCAGCTTACCGATGATACACCCATGCAGGGATCGCCCCCTGGGACCCCACGCCCCCACCCCACCCAATGACCACGACCATGACCACAAACAATCATCAGTTGCTTTAATTAGTTTTTGTTTTTGTTTTACTTTTAAACATGTCAGAGCAGAAAAAAACATCCTTGGTTATTCATCTGTCTGCGTTCCTCTGAATCTATTGGCTCCTCTTCCTGTTCTCACAGGTTTCTTGAACCATTTCTGACCAATCAGGAGGCAGAATCCATGCCACAGGATCCGCCTACACAGCAGCAGGACCAGCAGCACCACCACCAGAGTCCTGGAGAACATGGTGCTATAACACACAGAACATCTCATCAATACACAATTNAATCAATAATTTCTCAGATTCATCAAACTGCAGATTTGATGATTCTAGATGGTCACAGTTCTGTCTGCAGCCATGCAGACCGTGAGAGAGAGAGAGAGAGAGAGAGAGATGCTGTGTTCAAATTACAGGCTGTAGTGTCCCAAATCAGATTTTTTTTGTTCTATCATGTGACACAGATATGATTTGTTTTTCTTGTTTTCTGAAGAATCTGAACAAACTGAATCTGATTATTTTAACATCAGATTTAAGCTTCTTATATTTGTCTTCCTACATCTGATTTGAATCTGATCTCTGCTCAGATCTGAATTCTCCGTGCAGACGCATTTCACTTCACAGCCTGGTAAAAAAAGAAAAATCAAAAAACAAAACAAAACATGGAGGACAGACACGACAGCAATGGTCAGCGGAGAGACGAGGAGATTGCAGATTGGTTAGACATAAATGAAGATATATATANATTTCACTTCACAGCCTGGTAAAAAAAGAAAAATCAAAAAACAAAACAAAACATGGAGGACAGACAAGACAGCAATGGTCAGCGGAGAGACGAGGAGATTGCAGATTGGTTAGACATAAATGAAGATATGTCTATATATATAGATATGGATATCTATCTATATATATATAGATATCTATATATATCTATATATAAGCTTCAGGGAGCATCACAGCCCTTTATGAAGAAAATGCACTGTAATGAATGAATGAATGAATGCTGGTTCCATTTTCTCAATTTGATTTACACAGATTGTTTGGTTGTTGATCATGTGTGTGTGTGTGTTCAGGTTCACACACACAGACACAGGCATATATGTATATATACATATATAAACGTGTATGTGTGACAAAAATATCAGATCCAAAAAAATTAAATCATTAAGGCCTAGAATGTGGAGATAGAGAGCCAGAGAGAGAGTGAGAGGGTGACAGAAAGAGAGAGTGACAGAGGTTCACACACACACNACACACACACACACACACACACACACACACACACACACAGAGAGAGAGAGAGAGAGAGAGAGAGAGTCGTGGGGAATTGTGTCTCAAGAAAAAGTGTGAATAACTTGTGTGGGAAAGAAGCTTTTTGCTGAGAGATGATGACATACAACATAAATATAGAATTGATGCTTTTATTTTGTGGTGGAAGAAGTATTAAGAACACATGACAACTAAAATCCCTGCATTTAAAATATTAATAAAACTAAGAAAAGTGTTTGCAGTAAAATGGTGAAGAAGATGGAGTTGGTGTTGGGTGGAAATCTCGTATGTCATGTTTGAATTTTCATGCTTTTACATTATTTGAAGCAGGAACTAAAGCAAAGAAGGAAAATTTTACCAATTTTACAAGTTTTACCCAACAGCAGCCATATTTTGGAAGCAGAGGAAAAGTCTTTGCAAAATGTAAATCAAATAAAGTACCCAAACTGCATATAAGTACAGTATACTACAGTAAATGTACTTGTTCAGCCTCAGAAAAAGAAGTAGATCCAAACCTACAGTAACAGCAGAAAAAGTAATTTGTTACTTCCTCCTGTGTGTGTGCATACATGCATGCATGTGTGTGTGTGTGTGTCCTCTTCAGTCTGATAACAATGATGGCTCTGTGGAGCGCCGCTCCACTACAGCCCTTGATAGAGAGATACAGAGAGCAAGGCAGAAGGAAAGAGGGAGCATGGAAAAAAAGAGGTCTGATTTGTGGAGTGTGCCTCACACCCTCCTCTGGTGCCCCCTCTCTTATAGGTGCCCTCTCTCTCTCTCTCTCTCTCTCTCTCTCTCTCTATCTGCTCTCATTCCTTTCTTCTCAGCCACTCTGATGTAATCCAAAGGCCTCTGCAGGAGCAGCTGCACAGCGAACCAGCCTTCCCTCCTTCCCTCTCCCTTTCTCTAAATCTCTTTCTCTCTTTTCTTTGCACTTCCAGAGGCATGCGAGGCGAGGCGAGGCGAGGGAGAGGAGGGTGCTCAGACACAATTGGGGTCTTTTTCTGCCCAGAANGGCGAGGCGAGGCGAGGGAGAGGAGGGTGCTCAGACACAATTGGGGTCTTTTTCTGCCCAGAAAAAAAGGGGGCTATCGCCTCACATCTCCTTCTGTCGCCCCTCTACTGTACTCTCCAGCAGGCGGGTGGGTGCGTGNCTATCGCCTCACATCTCCTTCTGTCGCCCCTCTACTGTACTCTCCAGCAGGCGGGTGGGTGCGTGGGTGCAGCGGCATGGCGTCTTGGCGTGTTGGTGCTGAAAGGGCAGCAGAAAGAGGCGACAGCACATAAATACTGCAGCCAGACAGCAAATGTAACCACATGCAAACAGCCGTGGCTTTAATGGGTAGAGTAAGAGGATAAAACCACTTAAAACTGAGATTAACCACATATTTGTTTGTGGAGGTTAGACACATACACACACACACACACACACACACACACACACCAGTNACATATTTGTTTGTGGAGGTTAGACACATACACACACACACACACACACACACACACACACCAGTCAAACCACCGTGAGCTTCAACAGTCATGTGACATCATTTACCAGCAAAACGTCCACAGGCCCACTCAGCTTCACTCAGCGTCTGTCACAGCAGCAACCAGCTGAAGAATTAAGGAGATAAGATGTACCTGGTAAGATACCAGATAATAGATGTTACTCTCCATTATTAATGAGGCCGTTCTGCTGCCCCTACAGGCAGCAATGTTCACTACACCCACCTCAGAGTTAAAGTGTAACTTTTGTCCTGAGGGTGGTGCTAAAATAAAGGTCATGGGGTCATTAAGATCCAGTTTGTCCTCTTGGAAGGTGAATGTTGATTGGCTGGCACTAAAGAAAAGCTTACAGAGCATTCAAAATGAAAAATATTCTTCATCTGAGGAGCAGGATTGTGTCTCTTTACTTACGACCTTCCATTCTGGACATCACCTGTTTGACCTTCTGCCCTCTGGCAGACGCTACAGAGCCATCAAAGCACGAAGAAACAGACGAAAAAACAGTTTCTATCTGAAAGCCATAATTGCTCTAAACTCTGTCAAACACTGAACAGTTTAGTTTTAACTATGCTGTATTTAGGGCCAATGAAATTCAATGTAAGTCAGCAAACGTGCAATATTCTCTGCTGCTTAAGGTCATTATTTACATGACGATCTCAGAAATTTTTTTCACATATTTTCAGACTTTATTATGGAGCCCCTTAGAGGTCATGTGTGAAAAAAAGTGGGTTAAAAAAAACAAAGACACCCCTAAGGGACATGGAAGAAAAAAAAAAAGAGTTNCCCTTCATTTTTTTTTTCCCCTCTGGGTTTTTTTTTCGTTTTCTGTTTTTTTTTCCTCTTCTGAAACATGCCAAAAATAGGTAAAAGCTACAGCACATGCAACGGAGCTGTTTTTCTACTTTTCGAGGTAAGTCAATTCTCGTAAAGTTCCAACAGTCTATTTTTGTGCATTTATAATGGTTAATTCTTTTACGAAAGACTTAAAAAAAAAAAAAGACTTAACTCAAACAGTAGCCAGACCTGTTACATGTGCTGTAGCTTTGACCTATTTTTGGAATGTTTCAGAAGAGAAAAAAACAACAAACCAGAAAGTGAAAAATAAAAACCTGAGAAAAAAAAAATGACCACCTTTTTTTTTTTTTTTTTTTTTTTTTTTTTTTTTTTTTTTTTTTTTTTNCTTTTTTTTTTCTTCCATCTCCCCTTAGGGGTGTTGTTTTTTTTTTTATCTACTTTTTTTTTTTACCCACTTTTTTTTTTTCCACACATGACCCCTTAGGGGCTCCGTACTTTTTATTTAAATATTGACTGCACTAAACTGCCAAACACTGAGCACTGCTGTCACTTTCAGCTGCACTACTTTTATTTAAGACCAAAGTAATTCAATGTAAGTCAGAAAAATGTGCAATATTCTCTGCCGCTTAAGTTCATAACATACACAAAGATCTCAGAAGATTCTATATATTTCTATTTATATATATATCGCATATACCCTAGTATAAGGAGAGTTTTTAATTACCAAATTTCATAATGCAAATTGGGGGGTCAGCTTATACACATGAAATTCAAATTTGATGCCAGAGAACGAAATTTTCAGGGGTGGAAATAGCCGCCACAACCGGTACGTGGATTTGGGAAAAGTAAAATCAAATTATCAAATTATTTTTGAATATTTATATCTTATCTGATTGATTAGGTGATCATCGCTGGCTGACGCTCAGCTGGAGACTGATCAGTGTTTATGAGGAACGGGGCAGCGGTGTAGTTTTTGACCTCACCTCACGTCATGTTTTGTTATTTTGATTTTGANGAACGGGGCAGCGGTGTAGTTTTTGACCTCACCTCACGTCATGTTTTGTTATTTTGATTTTGAAAAATAAAAATCATTGTTTGATACAGGAATTGAAGCTTTATCACAACTAGCAGGCTGAGAATCAACCCACCATCTTCATAATGAAGCTCTGCAGCAAATCCTGCTCCACACGTTGCTGCTATAGTTTCCGTCTTTAGCATTGTTGTCATTTTGAGTCATACAGGACATCATTCTGTGACACGGAAATGATCAGATGATACACTATGATGAATGTTTTGAATGTGATGACGTTACCAGCAAACGACACTCTGATTGGTCTGATGTGTTTTTACAGGAAAGGTGTTGGAAAAATCCAGCTTGATCCAAAAAAAAAAAAAAAAAAAAAGAAAAAGCCGCAATTTTGTCAAGCAAAATTCTGTCATTGATGCTAAAGGCTCCATTAACAGGGCCAGTCAAAAAATATTATTAACGTGTGAAATATTTGCAAGTATTATTCGCCTCCGGTGTGAAAAGGAGAGTCACGATGTGTTAAAACATAAATTACAACTGATTATTTAAATTCATGATGTTGTGATGCATTTTACGATCATCTCTTTTATTTAACATGAAATCAGTTTCAAACAAACTCAGGTGCAGTTAGATTTCTGTTCTTAGCTTCAGTAACGCTAACATAAAATAACCATAATCACATGTATGTCGCAGGACAGTGTTTTATTGACTGAGAAGCTTTTAAGTTTGTTTTTTTTTAAATCTCACATACATGTACATTATGACATCATATTCAATGTAGAGGGACCTGATCTAAACCAATAAAAAGCATATATTAAAGCACTACACTGGTCTTTGGGTGAAAATGTAAATATTCACAACAAATTTCCTTTGATACAGTAAAGAAACGATCTGAAGGTCGATAACAGGACAGACGTGAATGTGATATTGACATGGTGGATCAATAATATGAAGTAATATTATCCAGGTGAAAATCTGTTTGCTGATCCTGCAGGATCTTGGAGGATCTGTCAAATAGGAAGAACAGCCTGGAGAAAATCCTCTTTATAGACAGGAGGACTTTAAACACATTTTATGATCAATAAAAGTCTTTTAAAATTCTCATTTTGATCCTTGTCCAAGATGTTTGGGATCTTGAAGGAAATTTATCAATAATATCTAATCAATGATCATTTACATCTTAACAGACTGAAAACATGTTGATGAGCCATGATGGATCCATTTGATGAGCCTATTGACCCTGTAAGATCCTAAATCAGAGTATCATTAAATTTATTCAGAATATAAAGACGATTCTCACCTTGATATGATCAGATTGGGTCAGAGACCTTAAATCCACACGTGTGTTTTATCCGTGTGTTTCCTCTGTGTGAGATCAGAGCAGAACTACAGCATAAAGCCTCGACTTTATACACGGAGGGAAATGATGTCCTTGGTTTGACTTTTCTGATAAGGTGTGTGTGTGTGTGTGTGTGTGTGTGTGTGAACAGTGTGCTGTGACTTTAACTTTCAAATCAGGTGAGTGCTTTCATGTGCTGATGCACATACAGACTAAGGCTGTTCCATATCTTATTGTTCATGATTATATGGAATCATTTTTAATATAATATGACATTTCTTATATCATAATTTTTAACGATATGGTGGCTTGATGAGGCGTTGATGAATTTTCATAAAATGCGAAGAATAAGAAGAAACAAAATGAACATGTCTGGAAGCAGCTCAGTGTCTGATAAATGATTTCCTCTGTTGTTTGAAATGGTTCAGCTAAATGCTAACAGCTAAACAGAAACACCTGGTGAATACCAAGAAAGTCACATGATGAGAAGAGCCAATCAGCTGATTTGGTACAGGAAACATCAAAATGAAAAGAAAAATGAAAAGAAAAACACACAAAGCTGCAGCTCCAATGTGCAAAAAGATGAATTCGAAAACAAACGATCTCAATGTGTTTCAGCACTTTAAAGGACAATGTCAGTGATTTTTGCATCGTTAAGCTCAATAAATAATACCTATATATTTGTTACATTACTGACAACCATTTTCCAAAACGTAACACCATACTGTAGTTTTGTTGTTATTTTGTCATACACCTGCCTTAAAATTCAATGTTTCACCTGCTAACAAATGGAATACCCTTGATTTGATCCTGACATGGTTTGGTTTGGTATAGCATGCATATAGCTTTATCATCTTTTATTTCTGACACTTTTTTGTTGCTTTGTTGTTTTGTTCCTTATACCGTGGAAAAGGAAAAACTAAACTGAAATGAAGTTTGCTGATTTGTTGATCGGAACCAAACAAGCAGCTGGACAGATGAGAATCCTGCATCTGACTTCCTGCTAATCTCAGGGCACAATCTGAGAAACTCAGCCTCCCTGTGACCTGCCTGACCTCTGACCCCACCGAAGGAAACCACCAGCAGCGGAAACCACTTACCTCTATGTGTGTGTGTTAGAGGGCATACGTGTTTATTTATGCCTGTCTAGGTTTCATGCTTCCAACTGAACATCGTTCTTCCAGCCATCAAGTTAGAGGAGCCACAGGGGTCACGTGTCCCAGAGGCACAGTGTGTGTGTGTGTGTGTGTGTGTGTGTGTGTGTGTGTGTGTGTAAAAGCAGGTTAGGGTAAATCAGCTGTATGTTTGTTGATACTTCCAGAGAAAGGTGAAGCAGCTTCTGGGAATTATCCTGCGTGTTTGCCCTATGTATGGTGGCTGTTTTTGATCTGCAGCTCGCCGTGCTCATTATTTATGCGGCTCCCATCGTTAAAGTTTCCTTTGAAGCTGATGAGGCCAAACCAAAAGTTTCAAACAAACCAAAAAACTAAAAAAAAAAAAAAAAAAAAAAAAAAAAAAAAAAGCAAATTCACAAATAAAATGCATCAATATGTTTTGTTTCTGAACAAACCACCATTACAAAGGCATGACCTCCAACTCTGTGAAACTGTTATTTACTGTGTATTTGAGGTGTAAAGTAACTAAGTACATTTACTCAACTAATTGTAATTTTGAGGGACTTAAGTATCCATCTATTTTATGATCCTTTCTACTGTTTTTTTTTTTTTTTTNTTTTTTTTTTTTTTTTTACATTTCAGAGGGAAATATTGTACTTTTTACTCTTTACCTGATGGATGCGTAGTTACTTTGCAGATTAACAACATTTTCAGATCTGCAGAGCATTTGCTTTGGTCTGAATCAGCAAATAGTTCCAATGCTGCATTTACATCCTGGTTTGGTTCAGTTTCATAGAGGAAAACATCCAATCAAACCAAAATATATCAGCAAAAGTCATGCGACAACACTCTCTCTGCTCATTGGTCAGAAATGTCTGGGGGCGGAGAAAGAAAATCAGAACAGGAAGTAGTTTCCTGCAGGGGTAAAACTATGATGAACAAAGATGAATGTGGATCCTTTCCTAGTCATAGCATCATTTGATCCATAAAGAATTTGATCATATGACAGCAGAAGCTGAATCTGACTTCAAGACGTGTGGAAAACCACATGTTGCTTCACATGATGTGAAGAAGACGTGCTGCCTTCAGACGCTGAACAGGAGAATGGAGTGTGTTCAGGTTAGCGCGTGCTTGTATGTTCTCAGCATGTTGCTGAGATCAATCAATAGATCAATAGATTGATCTGGAGCTGCTTTGGAAGAAGTGTTAAGACTACAAACAAACCATTCCAGAGTTCGTTTGGAACCAGACTGAGATCATGTCTTCCATGGTTCAGACCCCCAAAAACCCAAACTAAGACAGGAAGTAAACTAATCCAATTAAACTGATCCAAACCAATTAGACACAAAAACACTCTTAGTGTTTTTACTCGTTGTATTTTACTGCTCATAGTTATGAACTTTTGTTAAATAGAATTTTGAATGTAGGGCTCTTACTTTTATTATAATGAATTTTTGGTCTTTCCTGAAACAAGGATGAATCATTTATAAAACATATATATATATGCATCTGTAGATTTCAAAGAAATTGGCAAAACAGCATGAAGGAAATTAACTGTGGTGAAAAGTAACATACATATATATATATATATATATATATATATATATAAGCATCGTGGCTGGCTGCTGTATTTGGGGTTTGTACCTGTTAATTGACTGCGTTGATGGAGGTTTGCTGTTCTCTGTCCAGATGAAGCTGAAAATCCAGCAAGGAGAGAAAGGAAGAGGAAGTAACCAGACAATCAACCACATGGAGAGAGCAGACTGCTGTTTTGGCAAGATCTGAAAGGAAGACGTGAGTGTGTGTGTGTGTGTGTGTGTGTGTGTGTGTGTNTTACCATCCAAAGCCCAAAGCTGACAGCCAAACTACCAGCCAGGACCAGTGCAGGGAGGCACGCTCCACAGACAACATGGCACTGTAGCCACACGGTGTGTGTGTGTGTGTGTGTGTGTGTGTGTGTGTGTGTGTGCAGCAGGGTCCAGCACCCTGGGTGGCCTGGCCTGTTCAGCTGCATGTTTGGCAGCACGGGTGTCTGGGCAGCAGCACGTCAGCCAGTAAACTCAGCATCCAGTTTGTGTGATTTCTGCTGCTACCAGAAAAAGACGACAGACGTGAAAAAAACGTGGCGATACCTGTAGTCATGACTCCAAACGGCGGTGCTAGGCAGCACCGTGAGACTAGTTCAAAGGCGGATGATTTAACGGTCTTGCGATGCATGCACAAACACAGGCACACACTCCCACACACACTCTCACACTAACAACACACACACTCATCCTCTCTCATCCTCAGACTTCCACAGAGAGGAGACAGCGTCATGAAGGATGTGGAATGTCAGCATGAGCCAATCACTTCAGCCACAACTCCTCCATATGTAAATTGTGTTAGCCTGATGATCTGATGATGAATTTCTGCTGTGATGATCAGATCAGATCAGATCAATCAGATCTGATCAATCAATTCAGATCAGATCAATCAGATCCGATCAGATCAGACAAACTTCACCTCACCGCGTTTTTCTCTTCTTACTGCAAAATCAACAGACATGAACGATTCTTATCATTTTCTTTGCTTTTTGTAGATAAGAAATTATTAGCAACCCAAAAAAACAACACACCAAATACTAAAATGGAGAAAAGTGGAAGGGAATGGTCGCTGTGTATGTGTGTGTGTGTGTGTGTGTGTGTGTGTAGAGTTGTGCATGGCAGATTTCATGGTTAGTTGATCACAGGCATCCAAAACCCGACCCTCATGACAGCTGCAAGCTCCACTGCCACACACACACACACACAAAGACTCCATGATGAAATTCCACTATTATGGCATTTAAACCATAACTTGAACCTCCAGTTAGTTAAAAAGGACAAGAAGTGTATGTATGAACATATGATGTATGTATGATGTATGTATGAATGTATGATGTATGTATGATGTATGAATGTATGATGTATGTATGATGTATGAATGTATGATGTATGTATTCATCATACATTCATATGTATGTATGATGTATGTACAAACATATGATTATAATGTACATATGATGTATGATGTACAGATATACTGTATGTATGATGTACGTTTGAATGTATGATGTATATGTGATGTATATATGATGTACATATGAACGTAGATGTATCTCTGATGTACGTATGATGTACATTTGAATGTCTGATGTACATATGAACGTATGATGTATGTATGATGCACATATGAACATATGATGTAGGTATGATGTATGATGAATGTCTGATGTGATGAATGAATCTTTTTATTACAGCAGGAAACAAAAATGATTAGACTGAAAGATTCTCAGCAAAGCTTTAAAATGATTGACAGTAAATATTAATTCATGTCAAAACCCACAAACTGCAAAGTTTATTCATTCATCCACTCAGATTAGAGTCATATAACATGTTTTATTAAGATAAACAGCTCAGAAATTATACAGATTGAGAGCAGAAAGTTATATATTTATAAGCAAAATAGATACAGGAACAGGACGATATAAATGTGAAAATGGTTCTTGTAGTATGATGATTATTTTTCCTTGTCAGATTAAAAAAGATTCCATGTCAGCAAGAGAAAGTATTTTAAATGTGTGTAGATTTCTATGCGATGCATACTTTGTTTTTTGTTTTTTTTATATAAGACTGCACTTTCATGATGGTCCCTAAACACAGTGGAGGTTTTCCTACTTAAAGCTAAAATGACAGGAGGTTGGTATGCTTCTGATTAAATGTATTCATGGAAAATGTTGGAAATGGTAAATTATTGCTGTCAGCAGAGAAAAGTTAAAGACATTACAGCTTTTAAAATTGTAGTGTCACATTCAATATCTGAGCAACATCTACTGTAAATCAGACTTTACCTGAGCAAGATATGAGGCACAATTCAGACGCAGATTGATTTTGGTAAAGACTTAAATATCTAAATCTGTGCCTATGATTTGTTATTTTTTTGTTTTTAATGTGTCTCTTGCTTTTTGTGTGACTGAAATGTTCCTGGAAAGCACTTTAAGTTGCATTCGTGCAGGAAAAGTGCTATACAAATACATTTTTGATTGATTGATTTTTTCTAATGAAATAATAAAAATTTCCCCAAATTATGAAAAATACAGTACAAAAATGATGATAAAAGGTTTTCATTTCATAAAGTCATTTGGATAATATCAAAAATGCATTGTGCCATCGAGCTAAAGTATTTTATCAATAATAACTATATTTGCAGAAGACAGAGTAAATGTTCAATATTTCTTCTTCTTTCTTGGAAATGTAATGTAATGTGTAAATTAAAGATTTTTGATTAATTTCCATCCCTGAAAACAAAAGTTCTAAGATTCTCAGAAATGTGAAATTTATTACAGAGCTGAATTTTATTTTTCATCTGACTCCACAAATGAGTCAGGACCTGTCTTTTAGATCCCGGGAGCCTCTGTGTTGCTCTTCACGCTCATCATTAAAGGTTAGCATGGCCGCCGCCCTCCAGTTACACCTCACGCTAAACTATACATCAAGATCACAGAAAGGTCATTAGCTCGGCCGTACGTATTGTTCCCTTCAGTCCACGTTTATCATGTCAGACACCTTGTATAGACTCCCCTCCTCAGCCCCCTCCTCTGACCCAAGGATGTTGACCCTTGACCTCCGGGGTCACACAGCCAGCACAGACTGCCTACTGGAAGGCTAGCTGTGAGATAATGAGCTTGCCGTGGCTTAGCTTAGCGGCGGCTAGGCTCGCGAAAGCCGCGATTAAAGCCAGATATCTGTAATAAGCAGCAGCCTTAAAGGTGCTGCCTCTGCCTGAGGGGCTACAGTAATCCAACACACACACACACACACACACCAGCAATAATGGTGGCATCCCTGTACTCCTTGACCTCTCAGTTCTGCTGTAAATTTTGTAATATTATCATTACCATCATAGAATACAGACAAAATTACTACTACTATTACTACTACTACTACTACTACTACTACTACTAATAATAATAATATAATGTTGTAATACAAACATACTNTACTACTACTACTACTACTACTACTACTACTAATAATAATAATATAATGTTGTAATACAAACATACTGCTGGTCATTCATAAAATATGGTGACAAACGCGTCCTTAACTTTGAAGTTATGAAAAAAGCTTTTAATTTTCATAAAATCTCAAATTATAAAACATTTTGCTCAATAAAATGAAATAGTTTCACATTATGCTCTTTTGTAGATTTTTTTTTTTTTTTTTTTTNTTTTTTTTTTTTTTTTTTTGGAAATGTAATTGAAAATGAGGAATGGAGGGAAAAACTCTTTGACCCTCATCAGGTTTTCCACTTTCAGAACATTTACAGTCATTATTAACTTCCTAGTATATCAAGGACCTCAATAAACAGACTAAATAGATGTAGATATTAAAGAACAGAAATAAATTGAAAATGGAAATTTATCCCTTAATTTATGTCATTGTGTTATCAGTATTAAAAACTATTATTAGACATTACAAAAAGTTGTGGAGAAGGTCAAAGTTCAGAGGAAGAAAAGGCTGTTCAAATGCACACATGGTCTATATCATATTTAAATTTAATTTTTGTCATGCGATTAATTTAAACCCGTCCTTGCTGTCACATCATCTTCTGTTCTACTAAAAGATTTTTCTCAGAAAAGGGATTTAATGGTATAATATGCAGATTTTAGTGTAATTAATGATGCATGTTTTGAGATGCTATAGACCAGCGTAAAATTATTGAGCTTTTGTTATTGTTGTTATTCAGTATATATATATATTTATATATATACAGTACATGTATATATCTGTATGTATTATACTGTGATTATTTGTCTGTACTGCTATTAAGGCAATAATGGGAGTTAGACATAAACATGGATGGAATTAATTATTCCAGTTTGCCGAATATGCATGACACGTTGCATAATCGGAGTATGCGGAGGAATCGCCAGGTGAGGAAGTGCACATAGAGGTGTTTTACTCTGATTATAATGTTTCCATGCCTGAATAAATCAATTAATAATCACATAATCTATGTCTGTTACTCAGAGTAAGATTAGTCCGTTTTATGCAGTTTAATCTGATTTTAAAAAATGATTTATTGCTTAAATTTGAGTATAAGTGAAGTTTTAATGTGTATATAAACACACCGACTGTCGTTAGTGTTACAACTCTTGCTTGTGACAGAACAATAATCCACAATAATAAAATAAAGAATAATAAAATGTCCTTTATGATTATTTATAAGCCCAAGACTAAGGGTTTGGGTTCGGTAACCCTAACCCTAATAAATGTTTAGCATCAAATCTGTGAACATTTTGCAGGCACAAAGTTATCATATTTAATAATGATCCTATTATAAGCAATAAAAATGTTTCCACCATAATAACAAGCAGAACCATTTTACCATCATACTAATCACCATAGCAACATGATAAAATTTTAATAGCAGCAGTAAGGTGAGGAGGGTTTGTAGTTTGGCGTGTGATGGTGTGATGGATAATATCTGGGCGTTGCTGAAACACGGATACGTTTCGTCCAGGTGCTCCGGTTTCCTCCCACAGCCAATTTACCCACAGGTGTGACTGCATCTGTGTGTGTGTGTGTGTGTGTGTGTGTGTGTGTGTGTGTGTGTGTGAGATGACTGGCAACTTGTCCAGGGTTTTCCCAGCCTATCACCCTGTGCATGCTGGGATACGCTCCAGCCCTCATGACCCTGATGGATGTTGAAAGGAGGAACATGTTTGCTGTGAAAATTTCATCAGTTTAGATGAAAGATTAATATCATTACAAAACATCATTCCAAAATATTAACAGTCCAAACATTTCAGGTGCTTTTTCCTGGAACTCTTCTTTTTCTCTCTTCTTCTTCTTTCTGAGTAATGTGAGAAGTTTCCTCTCAACTAATGCAAAACCTCATGAGAACTTTCTCAGTTGTTTGTGCCATTACAGTTTTTATTGTCATTTTTTTTTTTTTTAGATATTAAATAATATTTTATAGATAGTTTGGCGATGATTGTGGGCTGATGATGTTATCACCTGAAATAAAGCAGTACAAATAAAACTTTTAATGGCACAAATGAAGCACAAACGAGACCATGCTGGGTCGTTTGGAGCAGGTTGGGGGGCTGAGTGACCTCAGAATGACCTATAAAATATTCTTTAAGATCTAAAAACCTAATACAGACTCAGACTATTTTCCCAAGCCAGAACAGAAATGTCAGGGATCGTCCACATGATGGCGTCACAGCATGCAGCTTCTTGGTTTTAACCTTCTGGAGTATGAAGTAATTTTGTGGTTCTACTTTTCATTAAATGTGGCTTTTATTTGTCCTCTAAAAAGCTTTGGGAAAAAAAAATCCTTTATTAGACAGAACGACAAAGTTTGGCTTCTGGAAAACATAAAAAAAAAAAAAGATATTTTCAGGAACTGGCACAAAGTTCTGAGAAAAAGATTCCCCTTGTTTGTTTTGAGACGTTTTACAAATTTTATATTCCAGATTCTAGAATCAAGGAATAAGTCAAGAACTTTGTAGAATCAATGAGTGACTTTAAGAGTTTATTTTTTTTATTTAATCTATTTATTACTAAAATTACTTCTCTGGAAGTTATTTTCTGTAGAATCAGCAGTTTTCTACAAACACAAACTTTTCATGTCTCCCTCTAATTATACAAAAGTCTTGGAGTTGCTTTTGCATGTTCAATAATTCTGCCCAAAATAACAAACTCAATTTAATGTCTAATGTTTTTGTCTGTAAGTGTTTTTGACAATTGATGTCAGTCATCTGCCATGGTGATTGTATTGTAGGAAAATATACATATCTTACGCCATTAACTTACTAAGTTAACGTAGCCATGACAACATACCAAACACTTAAGCTCGTCTGCTGTCTGTGGATACGAAGAATTTTACCTTTGTAAGAATTTAATTTGTCTGTAACAAACATGTACTGAAAAAAATGACAAAAAGTAAAAGTATATATTTGTTTTCGGAAACGTAGTGGAGTAAAGTAATGTTTATAAAAATATAAATACTCAAGTAAAGTACAGACACAAAAATAAAAATACTTAAGTACTGTAATGAAGTATTTCTACAGTTATGAGCATTAGAACGATCAAAATCTTCAACAGGTCAAACGTGAATAAAAGAAACTGAGCGAGACGTTCAAGTCTGAGATACGAAGTACGAGAGAAATGAAAGATGAAGGAATGAGGAAGACGGACGCATGGATGGATGGATTTTTTCTGATTGTAACTGTTCGAATGTTGTCATTCCAACAACCATTCACCATCGCAGCAGTTTATCTTTCTGCTACTGACCGTTTTGTTGAGCTTAGTGAACTCTTTAATGTGTTTCTGAAGAATAATTTGCTAAACTGAGGAAGTGAAACTTTGGACGGATGCATGGATGGATGCATGCATGGACGTGTAGATGGATGCATGGCTGGACGTGTGGCTGGATGCATGGCTGGATGCATGGATGGATGGATGGCAGGAAGCTGCAGCAGCATTCCAGCAGCCTCGTTGACTGGCCTCATTGTCTCCTGTGTGTGGGAACGTCGGAACGCTTCCTTTAAGAGCGATTAACAGGAAACCCAAGACGCTGGATTACTGACCTGCTCATGTTCACCTCAACCTGCTGCAGACCAACCAACTCCCCAACACACACACACATGCGCACACACACACACACACACACACACACACACACACACACACACACACACAGTGGATCACTGCAATCAATCACAATCACAACATTTGGAAAGTATTGTAATTCATGTTCTGCTTTTTTCTTTTTGCTTTGTTAGTGGCAGATATGTCCGTGTCCGTGTCCACATCCGTGTCCGTGTTCCATTGTCTTGTCTGTTCATTGGTCAGTCCCTCTGTCCATCAAACAGCTGATTCTGGCGACCCTTTGATCTTTCATCAGGTCAAATGAAGGTGATGAGCAAGTATTTGAAAAGTTGTGGATGCTCCTCATCCTCAGAGGATGAAGGTGCTTTTTCAAACAATCAGACAAAAAAAAAAAAANAAAAAAAAAAAAAAAAACCAAAATATAAGTGCCAGATCACCGTGGAATTCTCCTGCACATTCATGAATCCTGAATGTTCTGGAGCTTTTCTTCAGTGTCTCTCAGGTCAAAAAGCTGCAGAATATTTCATCATCTATCTGGCAGATTTCCAGGATATTTACTGATATTTTTATTTTAATGACCTATGACCTTTCTTCAGTCAACCCTCAGAATAAACTTTATTATTTAACAATCAAAAAACACCAGAATGTTTCTCAGAAAGGACATTATGTTTGTTTTTGTGTCATGGTGGTTTAATGAGAATTATAGACATTAGTAGACTTTTAGGCTTCTTTTTTTTTTTTTTTTAACCNTTTTTTTTTTTTTTTTTAACCTGTAACACTTTTACAGTATTTAATGATATATGTTATCAGAAAACTTTATGTCAGCCTGAGTGTGTGTGTGTGCGTGTGTGTGGTGAACCAGTCTAGTTATGTTGGTGTGGAGGTCTGTGCTGCCATCTAGTGGTGAAAATAGCAGTTTTAACGTCCCACTATGTTTTTCTTTTTCTTTTTTTTTAAATTCACTAAATAGCACTAATAACTAAATCTATGTTAATGGTTTGTAATATTTCTAAAGTGTATTATAAATACCAATAAACACACAAAATTCTGTTTCTTTTCTTCTACAATCCAAACTCTTCAGTTCTATGTATAAAAATACATCTTTAATTTATAAGGTCAAAAATTGCTTGATATACAATTCAAATATTCAAAAGAAAACTTTATTGTCGACATTTTTGTGTACTAAAGATAGAATATATATGAACAAGAGCAAATAGCCAAAATGGCTTCTACAAGGCTTTCTAATTTGTCTGGTATTTGACAGCAAAGGGACACAACAACTTAACACATTTTCACTATAACACACGAATGCGTTAGACTAATGCTGCATTCACAGACCTCAGAAGTCAAATTTTTCCCAGTTGGAAGTTCCAACTTCCAACCTCAAACCGTTCCAGCCAAATGTAATCAAAAAAGCATAGCTGAACACCAATAAATACTGTAAAATTCATTAAACATCGTGATAAATGCTAACTAAAGTAAAGTTAGATTACAGGACTGTTTGGTTGTGTTTTTTACAATGATATTAGTCACAGTGGGTATTAGAGAAGTAATATTATGAAATTATTTACACTTACGTATCAATGTCAAATAGTTATTATACAAAATAGATAGCTAACTTGGTGATATATTCTGACCTTTTTCTTTCAATTTCATGCAAGAAAAAAATATTTTATTCACCTTTTAGCTGATCATTTCCATTCACAAAGCTCGCTTCCACAGGTGCTGCCATGTTGAGTAACGTCATACTCGGTAAAAAAGGGTAGATAATTTTGGTCCAAGTTTCCCAGCCGGAGTTCCAACTTCAAGTGCCGTTCCAACGCATTTTTCCAAGTAAGAAGTTGGAAAAATCTGAGTTCCGAGTTCTGTGAAGGCAGAATTATAAACCTTCCAGTCTGATCTCCACCACTCCCCTCACATCACCTGCCCCAGTCAACCAATCAGGCACACAAGCTGTTACACCTCATGTCTCTCTACACACACACAAGGGAAAATCGGCATCACATTACTCATTACAAATACACACAATCAAATGACCCACACTCACAACACCACAGATATTACTGTCGCGCTGACTCAGCACGTCTCTGACAGGAAGTTTCCCAAAGGAAGGATTTGCTGCATTACATTTTCAGGTGTTGGTGTTGTGTGACTCCACCTGTTGTGTATTTATGTAATACTCACACACATGAACTCGCTCACTCCCTCCCATGACTACAATTAGTCTCACTAATCTGTCTCCCCATAGCTTCCCTCCTTCTCAAACCATATCAGCCTGGACAGCCGACACGCTGCCTGATCCAATGCCGCCATTTACATTTAGAAAGCTTTCAGTTTATCAAATCATTCCAACATTGTGGTGAATTCACTTTCTCTAAATCCCTTTGGAGAGGAGATTAGAATGGTGGAGCACGGCAGGTCAGGGGGAAAATAAAAGCAAATTGAAAGGTGCTCATTTGTCGGTTCGGGCCGTTTTAATGGAAGCTGTATTGTATCAAAATGTAATTAGTGCTGTTCAGAAAATGTTTCTGGCAGTTTTGGCCATCTTTGTAATTCCGCGGGGCATTTACTATGTCACTGGGACATGCAGGCCGTGTCCAAGCCTAATGCTTTTCCTTTGTACATCCAGCTACTGTCCTCACAAACCTAATCATCCAGATATAATTATGGACATCCAATTTTGAAAATGTTTCACTGTGAATACTCTTATAGGAGATGCAGGAGGCTTATGATCTGTTTCATATGCTGTGACGTTCCCTCTATGCACACACACACACACACACACACACACTCACATCACTTGTGGGGACATTGTACTGATGTATAAATGAGGCGGTTCACGCTACTTGGCTGGTCTTTGCTGATTATTGTTAAAGGAATTTCTTCACTGTGGGATTCATAAAAGACAACTTGAGAGCCTGAGTCAAAATGTCTCATCGCAAAATAAGCAAAATCTCACAGGAAGAGACCATAACTACGAAGAGGAAGCATATGTGCAGAGCATGTAAACAATCATGATATGCCATCACAAAACAATCTTTTTTTTGTGTGTGTGTGTGTGTATTTTACATGTAGCTTTACATTTAGAAAATAAATGCCCACAATCTAAATTTATAAAGGAAATTAAATCTTCAGAGTGAAGGTAAAGGGGTTTACCTATGCATACACAAGAAAGAAAGGCAGTAAGATGAAAGTAAAAAGATGCAGAAAGAAGAAAGAATTTAGAGAGAAAGGTCAAAGTACACAATAATACTATTTCCGCAGGAATTACCAGCATTACAAAACTGCTAGACTGTTGCTACAATCACCACTAATGTGGGTAATGCAAACAAATTGTTGTGATAAAATTAAAAGAAAATTGTCAGAGACCAAGAAAGAGGTGATATTCTAGTGTGGTGGTGGCAGTGAGAATATATATGATAAAACTGGTGGCCAGATTTTAAGAAAGGTATTGAGAAGAAGGAAAAGGAGAAACACCACCATGGGACCAGACTCAGCGGTTTACCTCCACCTGAATGACAGAGGACATTCCTTGAAGATGATCATGTGACATTTTGGACAGAGGATCATTTGTTTGAGAGGAGTAAAGGAGGCCATTTATGTTCATGTAGAGAGACCTTCCCTCAACAGAAATGGAGTCTCAGATACAATCTACCCACCACCTGTAGTGCCCTGCTGTCTTCCCTTCCAAAGAAATTTGGGGACAGGTCCTACATCCAACCAGGGGACCATTGAAAATTAGAAGTTGAAATTTGTTGTTTGAAATTTTGAAGGTTTTGAAGGTCTGAAGTTTTGAAGGTTGAATTGAAAGTTAGTTGTGTTTTGACACCATAGTTACTGTAGTTACTGGAGGCTTAACCTCCTTCTTTGCTTTCATTTCTGACTGACAAAGCCATTTGGATGGATGGTGAAACATTTCAGAATTAAAAACTTGAATCCAGTTGACCTGACTGAGTTTTCTACAACTTATGTACCGCCTGGATGACTGAGAATCTTCATCAAAATACTACTGCCAATATTTGTGATGGAGATTGCATAGCAATGTACTTGATTTGATGCTTGTTAGCATTAGCAATGGGTGTGGCTGACCTGACACACAGCTCAAGTGTTCGCAGTCGGGTGGAGGTGGCTCAGTTACTTCCCTGTGAAACTGGCAACAGGATTCCTGTGAGTCTGGATTCACATGCTAAGCGTTAGCGTTGCTGCTGACCTGGGCGTTCAGTGTTCTGCTTGCACATGAGCGGAGTCTGAGCAGCGCCACTCAACCTCGCACTGACAGCAAGCACTCATTGCTAATGACAATTTAACAGTTACCATGGACTGTAAAGACGGGATGTAGCCTACACGCGATCTTTGCACATTTCGTGGTTAAAATCGGATTTCGGTTTCAACTTGGGTAGCAACATGGACATCGCAAAAAACAAAAATGCCCTTCTTATTAGGACAAGAAAAGCGAAAAAACGCTGAATGTGGGTGCATGAAACCTCACATTTCAGACACTATATTAACAATTTCCAAACCTGACATCCCTGNGAATGTGGGTGCATGAAACCTCACATTTCAGACACTATATTAACAATTTCCAAACCTGACATCCCTGTCTGACTGGTGACATTTTGCCAAGCAAGCACCTTTTTTTTATACACTCCTCCTCCATTGTTGTGGTGCTTCTGGTTACGTGATGTACAGCACTGATTAGTTGCGTGTTGGAAAGGTCAGTGTTGGAAAGGTCAAAGTTCATTTAAATGAACTTTGAGTGCAGTGTCAAAACAGAGAATCTGAGCATCACGCGGCACTCAAGGTGGCATGACGCGACGTAAGGAGTCACTGCTCAGCTCCCAATACACAATAATAGAACGCCCAGGTCAGCGCAATGCTCAATGCTTAGCATGTGAATCCGGCCTAAGAGACTCTACCACCAGTAGCTTGAAGGATTCCCTTTTACTGTAGGTAAAGGGGAGGAAGGAAGAAGAGCTTCTCTGAGGGTTTGAAGGACTTTGACTCTGTTGATGCTGATGGACTGTTTGAAGGCACAGATGGAACACAAGCCTGTCATGCAGGCCCCCATCTATGTGATTGAGTGTTGGCGTCCCATTGTGCTGCTTGTAGTTCGTATGCTGCCACCAGATGGTCTGCAACATTAATTAAACAGAACTACTGCAAAAATAGTGAAGGAGCTGCTGCTTCCCAGATGAGATGATGCACCCAGACAGCAGCTATGCGCTACTGAAAAGGTACATCGGTGAAGTCGATCTGACACCTTTCAGCTTTTCCTTCAGTTCTGTACAAGGTCAGATTTGATAGATCAGCATTTTGAGATTGAGTTCTTTGAAACCAATGATTTTTTCTGCAGACCACACACACACGGATGCATTTTAAAGCTGCCAGTAGAATCCCAAAGTCATCCTGATCTCTGAACTGAATTCAACAAGATCCTCACAGGCTCCATGTGTCTCATGGATGTTATTTAGGCCAAAATATTGGAGTAATGAAGGAAAAGCACTCAGATCAGGAATGATGACATGGTTCTAAGCAGAAATATGTGCTCAAATGCATTTAGCAAAAGAGTATGTTATTGCTCTGTTAATAAGGTTATTGGTGTTTTATAATGTCAGTTGAAGGCTAATTTTTAAATTTTGAAGACTGCTTTTTTGGCACGACATTGAATTGATTTAGCATCTGTTCTTATTGAGAAACTGACATTCGGGGCCATCTGAGGTAGGATTGATGATTTAATTAGACCTCCTTTGTGATACAGGAGATGTGTTCTGCCATCAGCCTAGTGTTTTTAAAGAATGAAAATGCGTAGGTGCCCAACTTTAAAAAGGCCTTTTTGTTTGAGCCTTCAGGTTGTTATTTGCTGCTTAATAAGAAAATACAATCTCTTTTTTACTGAAGTCCACAGACAATGACCCTTAGAAGAGATTTAACCCACATTACCCTGTAATTTTTGAAAAATAGATCCATGAAAGACAAAATGAAAACAAATCTCACCAGTATTTTAAATAATTTGATGATGTCTCTATAAGAAGATAACTCACACTCAAACTTAGGTTTTGGATAACACTGACCAAAAAATTATTGTACACCTTCTTTTTTAAGATGGCAAAAATATCATGGAATTATTGTAAAGTATAGGATTCAGTAGCATAAATTGAAACAATCTGATTGTCCTAATTGATTTAATTTTGTTTTTTAATTTTCATTTAATTTTGCTATATTTTATGAAAGAAAGGCCTGATGAAACACAAGGCACTGACTATTTAAATCAAGCACAGAGAAAAGATTTAATCTGGACTGATTCCAATATATCTTTTAGATCAGTTGGGGAAAAAAAAAACGGCTTTGGATAATTTGCCAATTTTGGATTTGTTCTAAATTCAATGACCATTGACAGTCTATAGTCAATTGTAGTGCTCATATATAACGTCAATCTGATGTTATATATGATTATTCCACATTTTACATGTTGTTTGATGAGTTATACACAAACTGACAACAATATAATGAAGCCTCTTGAATCATTATATTAACAGACAGTCAAAGTTTTGGCCCAGAAATGTAATAGCTTTCACCACTTAAAAAAAAAATTCTTCTGATTTGGGAAAATCTCTTCAAATATGAAAGTCTCTGTCTGGCTTTCAAAATGTTGCATAATATTGTTCCTCCTTCACTTCAAAAATTTATTACAAAGAAGTCAAATATTAATCAGGCTGCTAGACGTGTGTTGCAATGAGATTGTCCATTAGAGGAGGCACTTTTAGCTCCTCACTTTTTTCTCTCACAGCATCAAAAGAATGGAATTCATAACTAGTGCACATCAGAGAATTTTCTACATTTAGTTCCTTCAAAAGCCTGCTGAAGCTGTGGCTCATTAGTAAGCTGTCGCCCTCTCTGCTCCCTTTTTTTTCAGCTCATTTCTTCTCTTTTGTATATTTTCCGTCTCGTTTACAGTTTTCTGTAAAGTAATAAGCATTTTCCCCGAAAAATAAATAAGAAGCTACTTCTCAAGCATCCTGTGCTAATACTAAATATGACCCTGCCACCTCTTTACCCACAAAATCATAAAAACATTCATTGATACAGATTATCCAAAAAAAAAAAAAAAAAAAAAAAAAGCTGTCATTTCAGATTATCATATGACAGAATAAATGTTCGCACTGAAATAAAGAAAGTCACAAAAATGCAAATTCATATTGTGTGTCGGCCATTTAATTTAGATTCTCTCTTAGTCCCTCAAATGTAACATCAGCTATTCCACTGGGTGTGTTGGTGTTTTTAGAAGGCTTTATATACGTGAGCATTCCAACATTCACCTATTTTATTAATCCTCCTGTTAAAAAAAAAAGAATGATTAGCACAGAAATAGTGTACACTCTCATATAGTTATTATATAAACGTGACCTCAGATCTTTGCTTTCAGTGACCTGAGTTGCTGTCCAGTGCTGAGGTTCTATAGCTGCATCATACAGTATGAAAACCATTTCATACAAACATTCAATGTATAAAACAAAGCCTCACACCTCTTTAAGAAATTATCAACATTTATATATGTATAATACAAACAAGCAGCTTAATATAAGGGACGTTTTTCATATTGAAACTATTTGTATTTGCGGATCGCAGAGTGTCGGTTATAAAATTGACTAAACGTTGAAGAAGTGTCTGTTCGGCCCAGACTGGCCTTTATGGTGTGCGCCGTAGCCTGCCATTAGTGCCTCTGTGGAGCGGAGCATAAGCTGCGGAGCGTATACACTCCGCGGATACGCTCCGTGCGGATACGCTCCGCGCCCGGAGCGTATCCTGCCACACGGACTACTTTTTACTGGCACAGCTCAATTCCAAAACTGCTCATCCAAATAACTTCACACGCGACACTGTACATCCTTGAGTCCTGAGCAATAAACCTGCTGAATTAAAACTTTATACAGTGCTGGGTTCTAGAGATGTTGGTGCCAGACAAAGATTTCTGTCTTTATAGTTCAGATTCTAGTTAAGATGTATCCATGAAGCATGTACTCAGAGCTTAGCCTTTGTTCAAAACATACCGAAGCCAAATTTTTAATCTTTTAATAACTGGTGCCTCTTAAGTGAGGTGAAAACCCCTGACTACAAAAACTGGATTGACATGAGGAAATTTATCTGTAGATAATTAAGGTTTCCACAAATAAATAAATAAATAAATAAATAAATAAAATAATAATAATAATAATAATAATAATAATAATAATAATAATAATAANAATAAATAAATAAAATAATAATAATAATAATAATAATAATAATAATAATAATAATAATAATAATAAGGGACAAAGACCATTAGTATTGAATGACCAACACACACGACAACCCTTTATGTAAAATGCGCGGCAAAATGTCGGTTCACTACTAAACTAAACTTTTTAGTATACCAAGCACCTGCAGCTGAGAGAGAGAGAGAGAGAGAGAGAGAGAGAGAGAGAGAGANAGAGAGAGAGAGAGAGAGGAGGGTCTTGCAAATTGCATATCTTTCTTTCATCATTTTTGTCACGCTCACTTCTCTCTTTTCTCATCGCTCCCCAGCAGCTCTGATTCTCTGGTTTGCTGCTTTCTGCTGCTCTGTCGTGCTCCTCGTTTCTCCATAAATACAGTAGTGCTGAATGTCTCTCACCGCTACACTCTCCGTGTCAGCTCGCACAGGTCTGGGACAGCCTCCAAAGTGCTCAACGCAGCAGCTCCCAATAACTTGTGGTTGGCTGTTGGTGAAGGCCTGCAGCCAAATTATCTTACACAAGAACCCTTCAATGCAGCCATTAATACATATTCCATAGGGCTTCAGTTTGTCGTATAAGTGTGTATGCCAGATGAAGTTACAGTACATCCTCGCTAAAAGAGTGAGATCAGAGAGTTACGGGGGTCAAGCAGAGAGAGAAAATGATCCTTCTTTCCTGACATGAATACTTTTTCGCAAACATTTTGTATGCATCCACCGGTAACCATAAACCTCTCACAGGGTCTTGCAGTTGATCAACAATGAAGTCAGGTCTCCAAGTCAATGTATCGTCCTGGCTCTAAATATTTGATTTCAGTGCCTCTCACTAATAATAATAATTGCTTGCAATGCAAGGCTCTGGGGAATAACTTATTCCCACCATAAAATAAAACTCAAATAGTCTTGTCCATATTGTCCATAACAGCAGCTACAGATGTCTCTTATCAGTACACACGAAAAAGGGGGAGGAATTCATCAAATTGATGGAACAAATTGATAAAACATGGCCACAATTTAACTAAAATGAAGTAAAGGAAAAATTAAAACAAAAACAAAACATGTATTAATAAAGCATGACAACGAATTCATAATATGTGGCCACAACATCCATTTTTTGCAGATGTTGTGCGTGGAGCTCCATGGATAAAGTCACAATCTTAGTGAACATGTACTGTAAACATACTGTTAGTGTGTGAACAGATCCTTGTCCCCACAACATAATGAATACCCAATACACACACACACATACCCACAGTTTAGCTGCGGGATAATGGATAGACCAGGGGAAATTAAAGATGTCAGCGTGGTTGTAAACACCAGGCAATAAAAGAGCCATTCTAGTTTAGCAAACGGTGAAACGTCTGGAGAGCAGCAGCACAGCGGACCAGGAAGAAAACCTTCAGCTGTTTGCATGAAGTGTTACGCTTTCTGTCGAAGGGGAAAGAGCACAGAGTCGTTTCATTCCCAGTCCCCAAACCAGAACGCTACTCAATGGATTGTGCTCAAAGTGAAGAGTTTATTTCCCCAAACGTGAAAATAAGACAATATAAGTCACAAAAGTCACAACACGAATTATTCTCCACAAAATCTAATTCTAAGTGTTTGGAGGCTTTCAGAATCTCCTACACTGTCATCGTGTCACCGATGTACCGTCATTTTCAGGAGTAAAGGTGGTGATAGTGACCAATCTGGAGAGGGTACACAGGAGGCCACACCCACTGTCTCAGGCAATCAGGGAAAGACACTTAAATCATTAATAAAAAAAAAAAAAAAAATTCACACGATCACTAACAATAATAATAATAATTTTATTTAAAAAGCACCTTTCTAAAACAAAGTTACAAGATGCTGCACAGAGCAGACATTAAAAAAAAAGATAAAAGGCCAAGGAGACAAAACAACAAATATGTAAACGAACAAAATAAGTAGCCACAATAAAACAGTGCAACAGTTAAAAGAAGAACTGAATTTGAATTTTGAATTTTAGGTGTTTGTATCACCTGAACATTAAATTTTGAAAGATTAGGGGATCTGAAAAAATAACAGGAAAACTAAAATATGGTTTTATGTTTTGAAAATTGGTTATCAGTAACATAACAAATATGGAGGTTGTATATATTGGGCTCAAACATGCACAATCCTTATGGTCCTTAAAGTTTTCCCAGCAAAGTAAAGTTCTTCCTGTTTTGATTTTATTTCTCCCACCCCAGACATTTCTGACCAATGAGCAGAGAGAGTGTTATGACTTTTGCTGATATGTTTGGGTCCAACTGGATTTTTTTCCTCTGTGAAACCAAATCAAACCAAGTGATAAATGCAACATTTTAACAATTTAGTGCCTGATTCAGACCAGAGCAAATGATCAGCAGGTCTGAAAAAGATTCAGCCAGTAGTATGTAATGTATGAAAATATCCACATCTGAATAACGCTGACTGTGATAGGCTTCAGTTCTTCCTACTGGGTAATAAAGCAAATCAGGCAGATGGTTTATGGCTGCATCTCTTTATCTGGATATCTTAGTTAATGCTACAGTGGCAAATATTCTTCCTGAGGTCCACAGATGCTCAGAGGACAATAAACTTCAGCCCTGCCAGATGCAGAAAACAAACGGAGCGTAAAGACAGGATGCTTGGCTAAAAACCAAACCAACATGCCATCATGTGCGTATATACGTCTGTGCGTGTGCGCACATAACACACATTATAGCGATGCCAGTGTGCAGCCATTCATATGTAAATGATGAACAGCATATCATAAATATATAGCATATATGATATAGCATATCATAGATTTGGAAACATCAGTCTATTTGACATTTATCACTGACACCTGATATTGATTTGCAAACACAAGTATTATAATTATATTATCATTTTGTTTTTCTTTTAATCAAAACTACTGCTGACTGACCCTCTATTGCTTTCTGATATTTTACATCTTTTTGCAGAAATGTGAAATCACTTGTGAACAATATTTTCAAATACTTTACCGAATATGTACATAAAATATTGATTACAGCCAATTGCAGCAGTTTATTTTTACCTGATCCTCTAGATAATTGATGACTCTTGTAGATGATAAAACTTGTTCAATAAATTTGACAGGTGCAATGCAAATAAGCTCCCAGTATGTGTGTGTGTGTGTGTGTGAGAGAGAGAGAGAGAGAGAGAGAGAGAGAAAATCACACAGATGCACAGTTTAATATTGCCACAGATTACATTTGTGTGTGTGTGTGTGTGTGAGATAACCAGCACCTCCCCTCTTTGAAGGACTAAGTGACTAGAATACCATGTTTTATTTATAACTCATAATCGTTGCCTGTCAAAGAGGAGGAAGATCACGAGTGAAGCACAAAAGCACGGGCAGACGCCGAGTGTTTATTTTTGAATAAGAAGTCAGGATTGTTTCAGGATTGTGTTTTAATGGAGATAAAGTGTTTTTAGTGATCTTGTTTAATTTCCAACAAGCTGTCAGAATCGTTATTGATTTCATTTAATACATTTAAAATCAATGGGTTTTTGATGATCTGGCTCAGAAATGGTAAATCTGAGATGTGAAGTGTGGAGCTTCAGGGTCTGTCTGGGTTTTAGAGTTCTGTAGGATGGCCGGTTTTATTTGTGGTGGTTTGTTCTTCCAGTAAAATTTATAAATAATAGAGTGAAGAGATTTGAACCAGGCTGCAGTGGGTTGAACTGGGATATTAGAGAAAAGAGTATTATGAATGAATGAATAAATCTTTATTTCTGTGTCTTACCTAAGCCCACCCACATGGGGTTACAAGACACAATTTTCATATAAACAACATAACAGTACTATCATTTTTACTGTTGCAATCCATTACGGATAGCGGTACATTGATGCAGCATTGGAGGTCATTGTGTATTGTTGTGGGAAGTGGAGAGGAAATGGAACTAATACAACTCATGACGGTTTGGGGTAAACGTTGATGCCTACGTAAATGATATTGCTGGTGCATTAAGGAATATGTGTGTGTGTGGCTGCTGCATCTTAGGTACTTGGATAAAGTAGACTTGGCACAGTTTATGGAGTAATCAGAGGTATGAGAGATTGATTTGATAAATGTGATGTTTCTTTTAATGAGAACAGTGGGTTTGGTAGAAAGATGAATATGTCATAAAGGCTGATCTTATGTTGAATCCTGGGTGTTTGTATTCTTTGATTTTGCTATTTTGATAAATGGCTGCATTTTTGTCTGGTGCTTCTGCAGTACCAGACAAGACGTTTTGTGATGTTAGTAAAAAATATGGCTGTAGGTGAAGTGTAAACGATATTGACATCAACTGATAAATGATTCTCCAAAGCCATATTTCTTCAATATGGCAAATAAGAATTTCCAGTTGACTCTGTCAAAGCTTTTGTCTGCATCTACTGAGAATATTGTGGGCTCTTTTTGTAACAATATGTGTGCATTGATGGTTGATGAAGTCAGTTTGGTCTGGATGAATTATGGAGAAAACTTTTCATTTCTAGTTGCTAGAGTTTTACTGGTGATTTTCATGTCTGTGGTTGCTGGATGACACAGTGGATCTTTATTGGGTTTCAGGATTAGAAAGCTTATGACAGCATGCATATTTGCAGGGATTTATGAATTTTATTTTATTTTACTTGTAATGTGGCGCTGAAACGACCCTGAAATATTTGTGGCAGGAAAGCCGTGCGGTCCTGGTGCTTTATTGTTTGGTGTATAATTAAGTGCTGCTGAAAAGCTCATCTGGTATTATTGGTAAATCAAGCTTGTTCTTCGCTTAGAGTTGGTTAATCTACATTGCTAAGGAATGAGGTGATGTCTTCTTGGTTTGGTTCATGTTCTGTGGAGTAGAATTTGTCATAGAAGTTTTGTAATATGTTATTTATTTCTTCAGGTGATTGTGTGAGCATCCCTCCTGAGTTCTTAATAACTGCTAATGTTATTTTCTCTTTATTTTCCAGATTTGTTACTGTGTACAAAATTCTCAAAATTCTCATATCTTAGTCTATGTACTTAAAAATGAGTTTTCTTATTTATGATTTCATTTAGCTGAAGTTTATATTTTCCTCAGTTCATTCTGAGTTTCTTCTGTTGGGTTGCTTGCATTGCTGTTCTCTCATGACTTATCAGACCAACTCATACAGTATAATGCTGCGTTCACAGAACTTGGAAGTCAAATTTTTCCCAGTTGTAAGTTCCAACTCCCAACCTCAAACCGTTCCAGCCAAATGTAATCAAAAAAGCATAGCTGAACACCAATAAATACTGTAAAATTAATTAAATTTCATAATAAATGCTAAATAAGTAAAGTTAGACTACAGGACTGTTTGGTTGTGTTGTTTTACAATGATAATAATTACAGTATTAAACATTTGTGCAGAGAAGTAATATCCTGAAATTATTTACACTTATGTATCAATGGCAAAGTTATTATACAATAGCTAACTTGGCGATATATTCTGACCCTTTTCTTTCAATTTCACGCAAGAAAAAATACTTCAGTCGCCTTTTAGCTGATCATTTCCATTCACAAAGCTCACTTCCACGGGCGCTGCCATGTTGAGTGACATCATACTNTTAGCTGATCATTTCCATTCACAAAGCTCACTTCCACGGGCGCTGCCATGTTGAGTGACATCATACTTGATGAGTCGGGGTAGATAATTTTGGTCCAGGCTTCCCAGCCAGAGCTCTGACTTCAAGTGCTGTTCCAATGCATTTTTCCAAGTAAGAAGTCGGAGAAATCTGAGTTCCGAGGTCTGTCGAACGCAACATTACTCCACCCAAAGCAAAAGACAGCAGTGTGGACATCGCAGCTACAAATTCTTTCATCCTCCACTGTGAGATTGCAAAAGCAGAAGCCATGAAGCACGCTGAGTTTTTGGAGGAACTGATAGCCCAGCTGTGTGGCACAAACCAGTCAGGTGTTCCCACCGGAGTAGATGGAGAACTGATCATGTCTATTTCTGTGAATGAGAGGCCCTCTGATCCCAGTAAGAAGGCCACAGAGGGATGCAAGACATGCGTACAATGCTGCCTTGTGGACAGAAAAGTTAACGACATGTCCTGGAAACGTAAGCCTGTGATGCTGTTCTGTGTCTCACGTCTCTGTGGACAGAAACTGCTTTGAGAAGTGGTACAGCTAAGAAAATAGGAAGCATAAAACCACCCATGGATTTATCTGCTTTCCTTTGTAAATACTTGTATATATTTGAAATTGATATTCACCTTCCATTGTCTACTGTTTGAAATCAATTTTTCTAACCTTAAAACAGGTTTGCTCAGCATTGTTGTGTGTTCTGCAATATAAAAAGCCATCATTTTCCAAACATGCTTTTCTTTTTCTTGTGTGTTTTATGTTATGTTGATATAGTATGTCAAAGTGTCTAAATAATGGTCTGATCATATAGATAAGATTGTGCTGAAGAAAGAGACCAAACATTGACATGGCAAATATTATCTTATCTGGTACACAAAGGAAAAATACCAAGTATAGCAAAGCAGCCAAAAACCCCATGGACCCAAAAGGGTTAAAGTCGCCACCTGATTGGGGAGTCAGCAAAAGTTTGATAGAGAAAAGTAAAAAGTTGGGTCAACCGAATTTGGACCATAAATATTTCCATTAGTTATCAGCATAGAGGGATTACTGCATGGGCAAAGCGGACACGTCTAGGGCCCTGGAGCTAACAGCGGCCCTTGGCGTTAAGATTCATTCATTCATTCATTCATTCAAATGCGTATTTTTGTTTTTAAAATATTGGAATAAATGTGATTTTGAAAATGTAGTATGATTATAAAATTGTCTGAATGTTTTATAAATTAGCCATTAGGCTATCATGTAATGATATAAACGATGTAATGACGTAGCTAAAGGTCAAATGTCAGTTTCACTCGCGCCTAGCGAGTCGGCTAAGTGTAAACTCAAAAAAGAAAGAGAAGCTAAAGATGCCGTTTTGCTACAACAAATACCCTCTATTTCAACATTTTTCACCAAAAAACAGGTGGAAGGTGATGTTACTGTTAGCAGCGCTGCCGTCTGAGAATAATCTGGATGCTAATGCCTGCAGAGCTAACATTAGCCCAAGTTTTTTTTTTTTTTTAACGTTAGCTAGGTTTCACAGGAAGACTGCACTCCGACTGATACGGCAGTGGATAATGCTAGCGCTAACGTTAGCAGCACAGGCACAGTTGGCTGTGCCCTTTCATGGAAACTTCTGAAAACAATGCCAGATTGTGGATTACAGTCAACCTTTCCCAACGTGTACATTGCATTAAGACTGTATCTGACTGTACCTGTCAGCAACAGCGAGGGAGAACGGTCCTTTTCACAAATGTCCAGGATTAAAAACAAAAGACCGGGATGTGACAGACGCCTGAACATGCTGTCACAAGTGGCCATTGAATCGGAACTCGTCCGTGAATTGGACTTTGACGACTAACTTCTCTTCAGAGAAGGCTCTCAGAACGCCGTGGTTCAGGTAGGACATGTTTCACTGCAGGGTTGTGTAGCTGTGGCTTCATTTGATGTTCATTTGTGTATTCTTTCACAGTTTGTTGTTGGTAGTGTTATTTAAATTAAGGTGTGCGTTTTCACTCCTAAAGATGTGTACTGTGCTGTATAGAACAACAGACCTAAATTGGCAGTAATTTAACATGTCAAAATAAATATAATTTCAAAGTAATACAAGCTGTATGGCTGTGGATTGTTCTGTGCTATTGTATGACTAAACTCTGCGTGCTTGGGGAGGGCACACGCAGTGTGTGTGTAGTATGTTTGTCGGTAGGGGCCCTGGTCATGATAATCCATCCATGGTTACCAGCTATTGTTGATTGATATATTTATAATGATAATTGACCATTAGAGTATGGAATGGTGGCATAATGAGTGAAAAATATTTTTTTTATGGTCTGGTGTTGTAGTTGGCTGAGAACGTTTAGGTACAAATTGATTTTAATCACTTTAGTTTTGATATGGAGAGGTGAGTTTGTTGTATCTGACATGTATCTGCGTCCAGATCATAGAGATGCTGAAGTACTTTAATTTTTTTTATACCACAGCCATTCCAGCTTACAAGTCACTTTTTTAAACACACAGTTACTCCTGGACTGACCTGCTGCAGGTCTGAAAAGTTTTTTGCTTCACAGAAAGCAGTTATAATGAACTAAAAACATCAAGGGGAGGGCAGAGATATTTCAGCAGTTAAAATGCACTCCAAGGGTATCAATATTTTGTGGAAAAATTATCATTGATTCTTCAAATTTCCTCCTGCACAGTGTAATCCAGGTCTCCATAATCCATGCATATCCTCAGTATGTTCCAATCACTGCATATATTCCAAACTCTGGTAAAAAATATGGCTGCATTTCTGTTGTTGCTGGGACGTTTTCACAGGATTTGGACGCCTCTCAAAACCTCCAACATCAATGAAGTACTAAAATTTAAAACCAGTTTTTAACACTTCAGAAACACAGTAAACTTCCAGAATATTACTGCAATGATTGCACTCATTTTCTGTGTGAGCATCTATAATATAAACTGCTGGCTGCTGTTTGTTTGTTCATGCTGCTCTGTGGTTCATTTACTTACCATATTCTGCATTAAAGTTGTGTTGATGGTGCACGGTGCGGGTGTACGTAACAGCTGGTGCACCCAGAGTGCAATAGATAACAATAACCTAGGGATGCATTGAATGATCATTTAAAGACACCTTGATTGGCCCCAGTGCTGATCTAACAGATTGACTCATCATGACTGACAAGAATGGTGTTTGGATTTTATGAAGATTTTTATGACCCTGAGCAGGAACTGTGTTACCATGGCAACCTTACTTTATTCCTGCAGGCTTGCACAAAGTGAATCAGTAAATTTCATTTTATTTGTTTCACATTGTTAAGGAAAATGCTTTCGGTAGAAAAATATCTTGAAAGAAACTTTCCTGCAACTGAGCACTTTGAGGAGGAGGAGGAAGATAGATCACCCTTCACAAAACACATCAAACCTGGGTTTCAATGGTGTCGTGCCTAATGCTGGATTCCCATGTTGACGGTGAGCGGCTGACAGAAAACCGGATGTTTCATTCTTTTCAATGAGAGGACGAAGGAAAACTCCGCCATCACTGGTGGTGATGCTGGATTCACACATTGATGGCAGAAAAATAGCCCATAAATGGCAGAATCACCATCAACCACAGCGGCAGGTGATGATGGTAGATGCTGAACTGTTGTCAAGGTAATTGGCAATGCAAATTCAGTATTAGAGGATGTACAGCATTTTAGCACTTTGCACAATGTTATATAAAAATAGGGAAGCTCTGGCCACTTTATGCATTTGTTTAAAGAACCGACAGAAAAGGCAGACACTTGTGGGTTCATCCCATTTTACAGGAGCTCAACCTGCTGAGAGAATTCCATCAGTGAATTCAAGAACTGAGTATGGATGAAGAGCTTCAGGGAACATTTCACACTGTCGACAACTCAATTTGATCACCTGCTTGATTTAATTCATCATAAAACTGTAAAGACCCATCTGACAAGAGAGGTCCCCAGGAGAGACTGGCCATATGTCTCAAGTAAGCAAATTATCTGAAGTCACTCTGCTTACTAAAGTTTAATTTTTGACTGACTAGCCTATAGAAAAGCTATGGATTCACAAACTTTTAAAGGTTTTGTGGACAATAGCCTACTGTTTGGCAATATGATATATATATTAGAAAATATTTTTTACCTGATGCAGTCATATTTGCTTTTTCTACCAAATGTGATTGGTTCCCCTTTTTTCTCTTTTATTTTAAACAGATGACTGGTGACTCTTTCAGGACAGTTGCCAGCAGCTTCAGGGTCGCCATGTCTACTGTTTGCACAGTAGTCACTGAAGTAGCCAGGGTCAGTTGGGAGGTCCTGATGCCCGTTTACACGCCAGTGCCAGACAAGTAGGCGTGGAGTAAAATTGCACAGCAGTTCTGGCAGCGGTGGAACTTCCCAAATTGTTTGGCTGTGATAGATGGCAAGCATTTTGCAATACAGGCCCCACCAGGCTCATCACCAAGTTTTATTATAATTATAAGGGTGTTACGGCCGTAGCCGTAGATTAGTTCCTGTTGATGTTTGGTTGTTTTCTTTTTGTTCTTCTATGAGAGCGAGTGATCACTCTTCAGGAGGATCTTTGTATGAATGAGTTCTTCTGGGTGTGGAGTGAGTGATCTGCATGGGTGCTGCATTTTTCTCTGACTGAGCTAGGTGATGCCTGATTGGCTGTGAAATGGTGGTTGGCTTCGCAATGTCTGCTTCTGATTGGTTGTCAGATTATCTGCGAATCTTCTGAATAGATTAATGGAAACTACCACTGGGCAGCAACATGCTGACAGCAGCAGCCCTGTTCTGTCTCCAGACTCCAAATGCTGTATTTTGTTATTTGAAACCTTTGTTATTTGTATGTATCCGTTAGTATTTACCTTGTAAATAGTATTCACTGGGGAAATAAACCCTGAACTTAAAATGCAATTTGAGAAGCACTATGTTGGTTTGGGGACTGGGACTGGATGGAACAACCCGAACATACAGTATATGTTGCGTTCCTTCCCCCTAGACAGGAAGCCTAACTGGGATTCCACTCAATAATCTTTCTGGCTCTTGTCGATGCAACCTACCTTTTCAGAGTTGTGCATTTGGAGCCTATGGAGGAAGCAGCAATGGAGGGTGCTTCAACCATCAGGGCTTGGCAGAGCTTTGCAGAGGGGCACGGCTAAGCTGCCAAATGATGACATTCTCCCAGGATCAGAGGAGGTCATTGTTGCACACCCTAGAAGGAGATGCAGCATTTCCCCTCAGAAGGTATCTGATGAGGCCTTATCCAGGAAGACATCTTCACAGGGAGAAACGCATCTTTAATTACAGGCTATTGGAAGCTCAGGGTTGTTGAAAATGCTTTTGGGCACTTGGCCAGTCAGTGGAGGATTTAGCAGTGTGTGATGACACAGCACCCTGACACAGTGGAGGTGAAACAACATGCATGTTGCACAATTTCATTAGGTGGGACAATGTCTGTGCTGTAACTGTAAACTGTAACTATTAAACTGTAGGCCCTATAAATATTAAGTGAATATATAATTAAAAATATAAGTCTCTTGAGTGTGCCAGGCAGAGAGTTGCAAAAATTTAAAAAGCAGCTAAAGCGACTCTTATAAAACAATTGTACAACTTTAATCTGAAAAAGACTTTTTTTGCTCATCAGAGAGCATTTTCATTTTAGCAGGTAAACCAGGCATAGGCAACTGGCGACCCTTGGGCCAGATACCTTTAATCTATCAGCCCTCGGATGATTTCTCAAATCATCTGTGTGTGTGTGTGTATATATATATATATATATATATATATAATGTAATTAAAAAAATTGGTTTCTTTGTTATTACCACCACCTACCAGCAGAGGGCGCTCACTCATTACTGACGCTGCCTTGAGACGCGTTCTGTTTGCTCCTGTGTGGGCCGTTGGTGTATGTTGTTGCTAAGTCAGATAAAAGAGGAAAGATGAGTGTCAAGAAAAGAACATTTGACTTAGAAAACCGTTCATTCCAGTCAAGATGGTAAACAGGTTACTTTTTTACAGAACTTAAAGGCAGGCCGATGTGTTTGGTGTGTCTGGAAACAATGTCAAGGATGAAGGACTTCAACTTGAGTCGCCACGACAACATTATGCATAAAAACAAATATGACAGGAACACTGGAGCTACTAGAGCTGTTACTGTGGCTGATCTGAAGGGAAAAACACAGCGTCAGCAGAATTTGTTTTTGTAAAAAGCGCTACTACACAGGAGTCATCTATTAAGGTGTCTTATGTAGTTTCACCGGAGCTAGCAAAAGCTTTTAGCCCCTGTCAGAAGGTGAATTAGTGAAGCAGTGCGGTGGATTAATTGTTTTTCCTTCATGAACTCCAATGCAACACAATGCACTCATCAATCTATTACAGATTTAAAAAGCAGATTTTAAAATGTGTTGTTCGATTAAAAAAAAAAAGACTAGACTAGACTGAATAGTTTTTGTGTTTTATGAAACTTTTAAATATTAAAAGTTTCTTTACTGAGTTCCCATAAGCTGACATATTGCAGCACTGGTCTCATCCTGTTTCTGCTCTCTGTGAATTCATGTTTGGTAAGGACAGGTAACAGGTTGACAGGTGTAGCAGGGTGAGATTTCTGAAGTCAAAGTCAGATTTCTGAAGATGAGCTGGGGGGGNAAGCATGAAGCAGATGATTCTTCATAATCTCCATCTGGCACAGCATGTAATTCAACACTCCTTATTGTTTAGACGTCCTCGCTGTAATCCATGTTGCCACTTGTTGGCCTTTCATCCAAAGAGTCATTGAGGAAGGAAAGGAGTCATTGAGGAAGGAAATTAATGGGTACAGCTTCCATTTATTTGTTTTGGTTGCTGCTGATCCACTTGGCTTGGATGATTGTTGCTTGAGTTCCTTCCTATAACAGTCCCTTATATGTTTCCATCTTTTCTTGCACTTGTCCACTATGAGAAAACGATAAAGAGATGTGTTGTATGAAAACTCAGTCAGGTCAACTGGATTCAAGTTTTTAATTCTGAAATGTTTCACCATCCATCCAAATGACTTCGTCAGTCAGAAATGAATGCTAAATTTGGCATTCATTTCTGGGGAAACAACGCTGCTTCACCGTGTTTTGTTCTACTTCTTGGGACAGCCACTAGGCCATCCCCAGATGTCCTAAGGGTTCTAGAAGGTTCGTATTGCATGGTACAAACATAGAGATGTATTTAGGCCCATTGCCACAAGACAAACAGCAAGATTTTGAAATTAATTATCTGCATGACTGGTAGCCAATGTAAGGATTTTAGAACTGGTGTAAACAGACTATTGCAATAATCCAGTCTACTGGAAATTAAGGCGTGGGTAAACCTTTCAATTAACATCCATCCATTTTCTAAACCCGTTTATCCTGTTGAGGGTCACGGGGGGGCTGGAGCCTATCCCAGCGGTCATAGGGCGAGAGGCGGGGTCCACTCTGGACATATCGCCAGTCTATCGCAGGGCTGACACAGAGACATACAAACACATTAACACTCTCATTCACACCTATGCGTATTTTAGAGTTCCCAATTCACCTGACATGCATGTCTTTGGAGGTGGGAGGAAGCTGGAGCACCGGGTGGGAACCCACGCAGTCACAGGGAGAACATGCACACTCCGCACAGAAAGGCCCTGCCCCGGCCGGGAATTGAACCCAGGACCTTATTGCTGTGAGGCAACAGCGCTAACCACTGCACCACCGTGCCANGCCGGGAATTGAACCCAGGACCTTATTGCTGTGAGGCAACAGCGCTAACCACTGCACCACCGTGCCACCCCTTTCAATTAACATAACAAAAAAATATATAAATTTTAATTTAGTGCTTTCAAAAACCCGGGTACACCTGCACCAAAACGAGTTGCTGCTCAGCTCCCAATACATAATAATGGAATGCCCAACTTCACGCATGCTCGCCGCTCATCATGTGAAACACTTTAACGCGGTTTGACAGGTTAAACCATCTGAGGCCACACATTAAGCTGTTATACGTGACCAAACAGAGAGGATGAGGAAGTCAGACAATTTCTGAGAAATCTTCATCAATCATTGAGAAGATTTTCTTCAAGTGGAAAACAGAAAGTGACAATAAATATCACTGGACAAATTAAGGAGGAATGCAGCTCCAACAAAGGTGGCAGTTTATTTTACATAATCAGCTGTATTATATTTCAAATGCGTATGAGTTCATTAACTTAGTCATATCTTGGCAATGTGACTTTTGATTATAGTAATTTTTTAAACTAGTTAACAAAATTTAAAATGTGCAAAGATTTGGAATCCGTGTATCATTTGTTCTTTTCATATTCATTTACAAATCCAGCAAAGAAAAACAAATAACGATTTCTTTTTCATACTTTCGATTTTATGCTCAAGTTAAAAATAGAAAATGAGAAAATGGGGTCATGGACTGAACTTGAGTTTGATATTTAAGGTTTCCAAATTTGGGGATGGTAACATTAATAACAGTGTACTCATATTTTACTGAATTAACTGAACAAATTAGATAAAACACCTAGACACTTAAATACCTGAAAGATTCTGCCAATATTTTCTCTTGTCATGTCATCCTCCTTGAGAATTATGAGTTTATTTCCTTTGAACAAGATTAAATTCTTCACGTTCGTCCATGCTAGCAAAACACAAAAATGCTAGCAAAATCATTGGAATTAATTTAAAAATTTACTAACTTCCGAGTCATACCAATTTGGTAAGCTTGAATATCAAAATCAAGTTTGGTCCGTGGACCCATTTTCTCAGCATAAAATCTAAAGTATGAAAAAGAAGTCGTTTTTTGTTTTTTTGTTTTTTTTTAATGTTGGATTTGTAAATGAATATGAAAAGAACAAATGATACATGGATTCTTTGGGGTGACCTGTATTGTGACATTTTCTTTTTGATTTCTATGAACATGATGCAACAATAAAAGATTGTTAACTTACATACTTTTATTACAGGAATAACAGCAGAACATAAGTTATATCCCAAAGTGCTAAGAAGTGGCTAAGGGGGCTGAGTCATGATATAAGTGACTAATTATGGCATTAATTAATAATTCTTCCTCAAGCTATCACTGACAGGAGGGACTGTGCTCTGTATCATGGTTTTAGGTCCTTTGAAATGAGCCTTTGTGATTTGTCATATTGGGGCTGGAGGGAGATTCGGTGTAGGTTAGATGGAAGTCTGCCAGACTGCTGCAGCGGCAGGAGAGGAAAAATAGCTTGTAATATCCTCACTGGTCTCCTTGGAGGCATTTTTGGTGATCATATTACCATTGTGTTGCACTGATACATGGAGCTCCATGTATCAGTGTGATATAACACGCAACAACTCCACAATTCCATAGCATCACATTCTCAACAAGTCTCTGCAAGCGAGTAAAACATCTTTCAGTTTAGCAAAGTCTCATGGATTCAGACTCACTCAAGTAACCGACCGCATTATGCTTCCATGTGTAAGTTAGCCTGAGTGAGATTCAGGATTCTACTAAACAGCATGTTAGCTTAATTTAGCCCGAGTGACTAAAACGTCTTTCAGATTTGTAAAGTTTCATGATTCCCGAGACATGAACGTAACTCATTGAACTGCTTAACTGAGTCTCTTAGTAAAGGATGATTCAATGAACTAGCATCTCAGGTTACCATGGATTCAACCAGTCAGCCTGTACATAGGCTAGCAAGCCATTAGTCAACAATCATGTACAACACAAACACACTTCCACCAACATGACACCAACAAAGACTGCATTACACAAGCTGCAGATGTCCTAATAAAAGATGTTTTTGGTTGTTGTTGTAGTACGTAAATGTGGTTCAAATTCAAAGGCTTTGTCACATGCTCAATAGAAAAATGCAGAAAGGAAAACTCTCAAGGCTGTATTGAAAAACAAAAAAACAAGAAGGCACTCTGAGAGCGCACACCTTCACCAAGGCCAACAAAATCTCCAATTTTAAAACGTTTTTATTATAATATTATAAAATGATGCTAAATTTCACTGAAATGGACCCATTAGCATTGATATTTTTACGTTAATCTTTCCTGATTCAGCCTCCAGACCGTGGTCAGGAAGCACAGGAAGTTTATTGCTTTATTGCTACAGGGCAGAACTTTTTACCACCTGTGGGGTTAAACCTGTGTCACTACATTCAGTTAGTGGTACAGAAAACTCAGGGACCGTTGTGGAGCCATAGACTTTTTATTTTACAGCAAACTCAACATACTGCCATTCACTGTTGCTGTCATCATTATAGCAGTTATGTTACCCTGAGAATATCAACCCACTCCACACACTGACACACACGTCTCTCTCTCTCTCTCTCGCTTGCTCGCTCGCTTGCTTGCACACACATGCTGCACATAGCAGTCTCTTGAAGAAGCTGCACTACCTTCACAATAATAGACTAATAACTTCCTGGATCACCTCAAGCATGTAATCACATTTTCTATCTACAAATCCATCCATAACGTTTTGAGATATCCTCTTAATGTCTCCTGTCTTGTGGGTAACAGAACCGAGTTAAGAATCGTTATGGTCTTTGGGGAAAATCTCTCTGTGCTGCACTTTTGGCTGCAGAGGTGTTTTGTCTGAGCAGCACCTGAAACGGTCCGTCTCTGGGATGACGAGGATCCTTCAGAGTCCTGCTAGCATGTCATTCATGTGCTTTCGCGAGCTGATTCATCTGGCTTTACAAAAAAGAATGCGTAACTCAAGCATTACAATTCCATAGTACAAAAGTGTTTATTAACAGATGATTTTGCCATTCTTAAAGCCTCATCAATAGCAGAACTACAACATTTTTATCACTTGGAGAGAATAAATTTGAGAGCATGATGAGAATCTGAGGGTGTTTTCACATCCGTAGCCCGAGTCAGGTCATGGTGAAATTTTTGTTCCCAGTCTATATTAAATTGTTCAATCCAGCTCTGGACCAGAGTCATGCACCACTTTGGGAAAGATGCAATATTTGCAGCAGCTATTTTGTTGAACTGTTTTATATGGTGCATTTTTTTTTTTTTTTTTANTTTTTTTTTTTTTTTTTAATTATACTGCAGTTCATAGAACTTTGCCTTTAGTGGTTTTTCTTTCTCTTGTCATGGTCAAGCTTTTAGTAGCGGTTGTTATTTCCTGTATATCTGAATGTAATTTAGGCTTGGTTGATGTCATGAGCGAGAATGAGTTGTGAATGCAGCTTGCAGGAGGACTAGAGTGAAAAAAGCCAGAGGGAGTGTGTGTGTTGTAATATTAACACACATTCATCAGTGCATTTGAGTGAATAAAAGTTTAGAAAACCATCTGATGCTAAACTTTGGCTGAGAGAAGCTTTGTTTTTTTCAGATCAAGGTGCTGTGGTGGAAAACCCATCAAATCTGGATACAAATCCATTTCTAAGCAGGCATGCTGAGTGCACATCTGCACGTCTGTCAAAAGTGTGTGTGTGTGTCAGCTGTACCCTCGTGTTATTCCCTCTGTCCTTGTTTGACTGGAATCCAATCAGATTTGCGTAAAGGCCTGAGGGCCTGTCAGATGTGCCAACTTCAGCTCGCCATGCACTTCCCTGCCAGATGTTCACTGCTGCATCTGCCTCACGGTGCTAGAACTGTTATTATTCATTCTCCTTCCATTTCTCTCCCTGTGTACGTCCCATGTCGGTCCATCTCTTCCTGATTCCTCATTGCTTTGAATGCAGAAGTCTGAATGCACAATGTTTAGATCATTACTTTGGAGAATCCACTGCAGAGAGAATGCTGCATCCAACACACATCCACAAATAAATACACCTTAAAGAAACATTGAATCCAGGGGTGAAGGTTTGGTTTTAATATTGTAGAGACATTTTTAGTTGTCTGCTTTTCCTCCAGTCTGCTATCTTCATAAATGACTTGATCTGCAGGTAAAACAATGATTTGGTGTGTGATGGAGACAAATTAAGACTCAACTATGAACTTCCACTAATGCGGCATTTTAGCAACAGCTTGAACCTCCAGTTAGTAAAAACATGAAGCGTACTGTGTGATGTATGTAAGAATGTTTAAAGATGAATTTTTGATGTGATGAAACATTTTATTACTGCAGAAAACATATTAACAGACTGAAAGAGGACAGAGCTGCAAAACAAATTTATCCACTAAAATATGGGTAATGTAAGAAGTTACACGGGACAAATGACTGCAAAGTTATATAGATTGATTAGATTACTATAAAACTCAACAGGATTATGTACTGTAAATGTGAATCTGTGATGGTGGGATGATTCTTGTCAAAGTAAAAAAGGTTCTTTGCCAACAAGTTAAAGTATTTTAATAGTACATAGGTTTCTAGGAAGAGCACGTAAAGCACCATGCCATTTTGCATGTTTGAGCCTAATATTTTCAATTTTCATACATGTTACTGACAATCATTTCCCAAAGCATACTACTGGAATGGTGAATTAAAAATGTTTTTCCTACCGTCCAGACCACCATTGATTTCAGTTCATTCTGATACGCTATTAAAATCAACTTGTTGATACCTGAAACGTTCTTGGGATAGGTAATCCATCATCATGAGCAAGACCTGTATTCAGGTTTTTTTTTAGAAGTTACATAATTTTAGTGTTGAAGGGCAATAAAAAGCATGAAGTGAATGTGTCTCCACTGGGGAATATAGTCCCAAAAGAAGACCTGCATTTATGGAAAAATTTAAAGGGCCGTGACTTCATAAGGCTGCGTAACTATTAGCAGGAGAAACATGGATTTTTAAGGTGG
>VXCM01000363.1:99295-144295 GCA_014773175.1 Lucifuga dentata
TTTTTTTTTTTTTTTTTTTTTTTTTTTTTTTTTTTTTTTTTTTTTTTTTTTTTTTTTTTTTTTTTGCATTTTCATGACAGTTCCTAATCATGGTGAACACACATCCTCTTACAAAGCTGTAAGAGCACATTCTTATTAAACACACACATGGCAAATAAAATGTGTTGATTTTTGTTTAATGGTTCTAAACAATGCATATCTGAGGTAAATCTAACATAAAACAAACTTTACTTGATAAAAATATTGGTGGGAACAATTCAGTAGCACCTTGCTATCAGTTGGTACTGTCCATATTTAAATCTACATCTATACTTTATGGTGTCAACAAAAATTATACAAACTAAAGGGAAACTGAAGAAAAATTAATGAAAACTTTCACATAATATTGATCCGATCCCAAAATGTGTATACTGAAATAACTCTAGTATACTATCCTTAGAAGAAGGTAGAAAAAAAAACATTAACAATAAATTGTGATTTCCCTGAAAATAAGCACAGCTGAGGAGAATCTTTCATACACGACAACATACACTAATGTTCAGAAGTTTGGAATCTCCCAGAAATCTTCATGGTTTAGATAGAAACTGGTACTTTTTGTTCACCAGGTTGGCATTAAATTGATGCAACTATAAAGCCAAGACTTTAATAATATTGGCAAATGTTTATTACTGCTGGAAATGACTGAGCTATAATTATTGTCATAAAACTGCAAAGCACCATTTTCAGCAGCCATTACTCTAAAGTCCTAATGAGATACTCTTTTAGCTCATCATTAATTAATCGTGCCTAAATGCTAATTGGTTATTAGAGACACGTTTGTAATTGTGTTAGCACATGATATCCATTATTCTGTTCAATCAAGCAGGTAAATTGTCTTTACTGGGGTCATAAGGTGCTGAAATTCCTAAAGTTCAATTCTAGTTCAAAAATGGCCAAAATAAAACAGCTCTTTCTCTCTCTCTCAAGAAACAGTCTGTTGTTGTTTTTGAAATGAAGGTTATTCCATACGTCTGTTTGCCAAAAAACTGAAGCTTTCATACAAAGGTGTCCACCGCTGACTGAGAGAAAAAGACAAACTGGATCAAACAGGACAGGTAAAGAAGCAGAAGTCCAGATGCAAAATTGCTCAAGAGGATAAAACATCTGAGTCTGCAGTTTGAGGAACAGACACCTTACAGGTCCTCAGGTAGCTGCTTCCTTGAATAGTAAATGCCAAAAAGCAGTGTCATCTGCAACAGTGAAAAGATAACTTGGGGATGCTCTAATGTCAATCAGTCCTTTTTTGAAAACTGCAGTTCATCTACACTTCGTTTGAATTTTAATTTTGTACATCATCTTCACAGGTAAACATGAAAATATATTATTTGGTTAGTAAATCCATCAGTTGAGACTGTTACTTAGAAAAATGTCTGACTGTAAATGCTACTGTGAATAATTTCCTTCATAAGTGAGGAAATATTCACATAATCTAAAATAGTTTGCAAGTGTGATGATGGGTAACTTTATTTGACTTAGAATCTGGCAGAGATGACTTTCATTAACACTTGATTCTTTTGTAGCTGGTCACCACTGGAATCCAGTGAATCTAACATGATTCAAAGCTTATTAAAACTGCCGATCATCAAACTATGTTTTAGTTGTAACAGCTGCAGATTAAGGCTAAACCCACAAACAGACCTGATGGAAGGACAGTCTATACTTACACAAAAATGAAGGTTTACAGTCAATAAATGAAGGATTAGAAGTGATAGAAAACAGTTCCAAAAGGAGTAAAAATCATCAAATTAGCAAGGGAACAGACAGATGGATAAAAAAAAAAAAAAAAAAANAAAAAAAAAAAAAAAAAATCAGATACAGGAAAAAGATTGGATGGCATTGGGTGTCAAGACCTATAAGCTAAAGAATCATTGGAGGAAAAATTCCAAGTTAAAGTTGTTTCAAAAAGAACAATTTCTCAATAATATGAGCACAGAGAATCACATTTGAAGTTTGTTTGAACTGTGCTCTTAATTTTAAATTGCAATGCTTGGCTGCTTATTTCTCACACTGAATATCCAATCTTTCCTTGACTGGCGAGTAAGCTTATAGATCTTTATATGTGCACCTTTAACAAACACTGCAGAGGTATAGATCTGAAACGCTGAAAGCCTTAATGTATGAATTGCAGAGAGGAAGTAGCTAATGTTGCCTGCAGATGATCAAATGAAGGGCCTGATGGAACCATCAGAGTTTCAGATATACATGTGTTTAGTGCCAAGTACGAGGTGAGATGAGGTGAAAGTACTTTTCAGGTGATGTTATTGAATGATATTAGCGTTACAGTTCCAGGCACACACTGGCTTATGTAGGATTCCCTATAGTCCCATTCTGTGGTTGAGCAGAAAAGCAGCCTGCTGAGATAGATTAATTCAGCAGAGAGTCTGCAGTCTCCGCGCTGTCTGACATGATGTTTGCTCTCTGGCTGCAAAGCAATCTGAGAGCTGCATCAGGAAAATTGGAAATTGAGTTTTAGTGTAATGCTCTGGGCAACTGCCTGCCTGCTGAGTTCTCTATCTATCTTATTAATTCATTTTTTGGTGACTTGTCATTATATCTTTATATCTCTTCATGGTCCAATCTCCCAGCAAGGATCTTAAATGACACTCTCCCAGGCTGTACGGGAGCATATTCTCTCCTCTATCTTAATCTTCAGCCAGCACAGGGATGTGTGTGTGAAGACAGCCTGAAGCCCATCTGTTTCTCTTAAAATCACACTGAGGATTCTGCAGATTTACATGAAGTCATGTTTGTGCTACAAATCCCTCAGGGTCTCCCACCACTGCTCATATTATTAGAAATTAGAGAAAACATTCAGCTGAAAGCACCACTATTTCACACTGAATACACCACATCTAAGGCTCATCACTTACATTTTTCAGAAAAATACCCATATTTGAAAGAGGAACAGCAACCGATTAACAGCACAATCGTCCTCTAAGGGCTTTTCAGACCTGTTGGCCCTTTGGTCCAAATCAAGGACTTTATTGTTATAATAGCAAAAAAAATCTAATCAAACTAAAATCTTGCAGCAAAAGACAACACTCTGTTCATTGGTCAGAAATGGCTGGAGGCGGGACAGAGAGAATCTAAACAGGAAAAGTTTACTCCATCCATTGTCCATATCCACTTAACCTATGCAAAGTCATGGGAGGGGGGGGCTGGAGCTATCCCAGCAGTCACTGGGAAGGAAAGGCACACCTGGACATGTCACAAGGCTGAGAACACACACACACTCATTCATATTTACTGTCAATTTAGCCAATTCACCTAACCTGCATGTCTTTGGAGGAAACCGGAGCACACTGGAGGAAACTCACGTAGACACGGGCAGAACATGCAAACTCCACACAGAAATGAACCAGACGGATTCAAACCCAAAACCTTCTTGCAGGGCTAACCACTAAGTCCCATGCTGCCCAGGAAAAAAAAAAAGTTTACTCATGGAACAAAGATGGATGTAGATCCTTTCCTAGTTATAGTATCATTTGATCCACAAAGCAAGAAAACTATGACAGCAGAAGCTGAATCTGATTTCAAGACAATATGTGGAAAACCACATGTTGCTTCACATGATGTGAAGAAAATGTGCTGCCTTCAGATGCTGAACAGGAGAACAGAGCAACATGCTGAGCAAGTACATGGTTAAAATTTCAAGGGTTCATTGTCACCTGCTCAAAGAATACAGCTGGTGGCAACATTGCATTGTGATTTGAGCTCTCTTTGGGTTTCCTTTGAATAAAAAACTAAGGTAGAAAATATGACTTAAGCATGAAAATATATCAATGATAACAAAAATTGTAAATGTAAATTGGCATTATAACTTAAAATAGTTGGACACAGAAATATCGATAAAGATAAGAATATATACATATGTACACTATGTAGGAGGATGAATTTGCACATGGAGTTACAAATAAATGAGTATGTTATCTATCTATAAAGACAGTTTCTTTATCCGTGTATCTGTCTGTGGCACCAATATCTCTAGAACCGGCACTGTATGAAGTTGAAATTCAGCAGGCATAATACTCAGGACCCAAGGATGTACAGTGCAAAGTTGTTTGGATTAGCAGTTCTTGAATGAGCTGTGCCGGTAAAAAGTAGTCCATGTGCACCAGGATACGATCCAGGAGCAGTGGCAGGATACGCTCTGGACTCTAATCATCTCTACTGGCTGTGACATCACATTTTGCTTTACAATTGTTAATCTTTGTGGGACTTGCAACAACTGTCAGTCAACGCCAACACAACACGATGACTACTATGGCATTATGTTGGCAGCAGCGATAAGAAGGTAAAATTTTATACTTCTGACTCTGGCTGATTAAAGAAAAAAAGGATGAAATATTGTTAGTAATTAGTTAATAGTTACATTGTAAGAGGGATGAAATATTTAAATTGGACCAAAGTGCAGAAAATTGTTCTTTAAACTGACTCCATTGACAAAAACAGGACATAAGACAAAATGCTGCAGAAAGAGTACTTTAAATTCCGAACAATAATTGGCATCAACTTTCCACTATTTGGAGAGAATAGGGAAAGTTGGTATTAGTCTGGCTCAGACTCTGGAAAACACTGGTGCAAATATGAAAAACATAGACTTGCGAGTAAAGGCAATAATTTGGTCATCAGCCCGTGGCGGATGGCCTCAAACACAAATGATAGTGAGTAGCTGGCACGGCTTTGAGCGCGCTGGACGGCAAGCTCAAAGCTGTTCAGAGCCTCCTGAGATTATGATTCAGTGGCCATTAGTGTCATGAAAACTTTCTCGGTTGCTGTCATCTTATTTCTTAAAATAACATATTGGCATTTATATGGAAAAACTCCTCTCAGAAATCGTCTGGACCATGTATCTGCACCGTACCTGAAAATCCAAATGAGCCAGAGCCAGTTTGAACTTTGAGTCAACAGAACAAAAGAGCAAAGAGACGACCAGCAAAGTAGATTTTGACAACAGTATTTCATTCCTGGGAAAAAGGAAATGTTTTTTTCCGGCTTGAAGCCACCCTCGTTTTAGCAACATTAAGTGTTGCTACTACAGAATATTAAATAATTTGCTGTGTGTAATAACAATATTGCAGCTAATTTCAAACTAAATGTTGTGAGGTTATGCTGATATGCAAAACATACATCATGTTAATGGTGAATATGAGTTTTTAAATATTACATGTATATTTTAAGTATTGAATCTGTGAAAGTCCAAATAAGCCTATAGGTTAATAAACATTTTGCAGATGTCTCACAGGTTGAAGGCATGTCCCGTTATTTCTCCTCTTCCTTTTATGGTACAACTTACAGCAGTGTGAAAGATTGTTTCTTGCAACATATGTCAAAAGAAAAGAGGAAAACCCTTGAGCTTGCACCAGAATAATTTCAAAGACTGTTGACAAAAATGACATGTTAGATGCACGACTGCCACCAGATGCCCTCTGAAGACACAATTCCTTCTCCGGTGTACAGTTACAACACAAGACTCTGATCTAAACTCTGACGTGTGCCGCTGAATGCTGATCCTGAAAGATTTAGCAGACGCTTTGTATCCACAGAGACTTGCTGAGATAATGGAGGAACAAATGCCAACAGCAAAGCGTGTTGAAGAACTTTTGAATTCCCAGAAGAGAAGACGGCACCTCAGAGCATTTGGCGAGACATCTAAAGAGGAATATACAGGAAGCAGACAGCCTCACCATGAAGGCTTTTCTCTGCTTCTGCGCAGTGGCAGATGTCTCGGTTTGGACACGTATCACAGCTCAGCTCACCGAGTCAACCTCAGTCACATTCATGTGGGTGTGTATCGATACTACCAACCAACTAAAACTACACACATCTTCAAAAGAAGCTCCTTCTGCATCATGGACATTTTTGAGTCTTGAAGGCAGACTGAAGTGCACAGCTACATAAATGTTCCTGTACAACATGGATGGACAATATCAGCATCTATTTGATAAGAGTACATTTTGAAAATGATGTATGTTGTGATTTTAACAGAACTTCAATTGCAGAACCACTTACTCCACTGCATCTGATACAACCAGAGACAGTAAAGGGTTTGTCTCTGTAGCAAAACCGCTTCTGTTTTTTATATTTTATGTTTTAAATTTATTATAAATATAATTTATAAATTTATATGTTTTAAATATTTCATCATCCTCTCTGCAATATCAGGAATTTTCAGTGAGTGTTCTGCCATTTTGTAGAGAACAATACAAGGGACCTCCTTTAAAGTATTGTAAAATTATTACCTGGGGACTTAAATGAGTCATAAAGATGCTTATAGGTTTTCTGTTGTCTACATTGCTGTTTAAAACACCACGTTTACTTTCTTATTGACTTCCATAAGGATATTTGTAAAGATTTAGTTCAGTTCTGAATTATCAGCCTTTTTGTAGGGACCCATACAACAGACCTGCATCTTTCTTTCCAGTGTTCCAAAATTATAGTTTGGATAACATTAAATGGGCAAATGAGTTGCTGATATACATTTGTCAATTTTATTGACTTTAAAATACCATCTTTGTTTTAACATTGACATTCATACATACATTTTGTAACTAAAGGTCTCCATCCAACCTGACATATCTGGATAGATTCTGTAGAGATTAGAATGGCAGAAAATCCGCAAATCAAGGTGTGTTGTGTCCAACACAAGAAAACTCCAGACTATAATCGCTGCTGCAGCTAAGGATTGAGTAAAGGCTATGAATACTTGTGTCAGTGTGATATTTCAGGTTTTTATTTTTAATAAATTTGCAAGAATTTCTAAAATACTGTTTCACTTTGTCAATCTGGGTCTTGAGTGTTACTTGAGGGGAAAAAATATTTTTAGCATAAGGCTGCAACAATATGAAAAAAGTGAAGGGGCCTGAATACTTTGTGGATGTAGTGTAAATAGTGAGTTTTGATCTGATCTCTCACATTCTCCTGGTGCTGATCCTCCTCATCTGATGTTTTTTGATGATCTTTTTTTTTTTTTTTNTTTTTTTTTTTTTTGGGGGGTGGTTGCTCAATCAGCATATACGCTCTTGTAATGATGTCACATGACCTTACTGTCGTGGTTATTATTGGTTGCTAGTCTTGTGCCACTATAGATGGCTTTGACATAAAAATCAAATGTGAGAAAATGGCACAAAAACAATTCCACTGAAGTAGTGCACTGGGATCACTAGTGATTATTGTTACGGTGGCTCAGCACCACGGACAGCGCTCCACACCACCTGCTGTCACTGCATCACCTAATTAAAATAAAATATATTCCCGGGGCTATGGCTCCTCATGACAACCCGAGTGAACACATATGTTGGTAAACTATGGTCTTTTTATGTTTATAATTAAGTTGTTGTCATGCTTTAATATCTTGTGGCAATGCTTTATCTCATTCCCACGCATTAGGAACTCGTGGCCAAGTGCGGTTTTTTTGGTTTTGTTTTTGTTTCTTTTTTCACAAATGTCACCACCCTGGCTCCGTAGTAAAGATTAAATGGGCAAGGTTAGTTCAGGCATGCTGAGGGTGAGCATGCTGTTATCTGATGGGAGGTCTGCAGGTTAATGTGTCCATCTGAGGCTCAGTGACATAAAAAAACATTTAGATGTTCTGATCTGTAATAATGTTTGTCTTCAGTCAAGGCCTTTGCCAGTAGAAAGAGGTTATCATCTTGAAAGAGTGGGGTTAAGGCTTCACCTGACCCAGCCCATCCGACTTGGTCAGAGGCCTCATTGGAAAGCAACCATGTTTAAATCTTTTCAGACAGCCCACTCCAGAAGGTAGGGTGAAAAGCCACCGTCATCGAGAGGAGCCGGCATAGTGTGTATGTGTGTGCATGCGTGTCTTTCTAAGCTCAAGGTGATTATCATATAAATGGGATTGATGACACACCATGAGGGGAGGAATTCAGGAATTCTGTGACTTCTGTGTTTTTTTTTATAAACTCCACTCGATTATAACGTTTCACTTACAATTCTCTCTGTGGAGTGTGGACACTGACAGAAAGTAAACAAAGGGCTTGAGAAAAATTAAAACTCTCCACTTTCACACCTCACCACACCTGGCCAATCACTGTGTGAAGCAGGCCTGTAAATTGGAGTACAAAGTTTGTTTTGACCTGTGGAAAGTGAATTCCGTCTAAACACTGTGGAAACATCTCACTGATGTTATTAGAGCTCAGTGCTGCATTTGACACAGTTGACCATCACATATTAGTAGACGGGCTTAAGAACTGGGTCAGGTTTTCTGGCACAGCCCCAGATTGGTTCAGATGCTACTTAACAGGTATAGATTACTTTGTGTGTGTTGATAACTAAACATCTGAGCGAACAAAGATAACATGGGGTTCCTCAGGGATCAATTCTTGGGCCTCTGCTGTTCAACCTCTACATGCTTCCACAAGCACAGATTATAAAAAACAACAGAGAAATAACAAAATAACACTACCACAACTGCAGATGACACCCAAATATACAGTATATACTGTATATATATTGTTCTCCCCATGTCTGCGTGGGTTTCCCTCCGGGTGCTCCGGCTTCCTCCCATCTCCAAAGACATGCAGGTCAGGTGAATTGGGAACTCTAAACTGCCCATAGTGAGGGTGTGAATGAGTTTGTCTGTCTCTGTATCAACCCTGCGATAGACTGGTGATCCGTCCAGAGTGTACCCTGCCTCTCGCCCTGTGACTGCTGGGATAGGCTCCAGCTCCCCTGTGACCCTCAACAGGACAAACAGGTATAGAAAATGGATGGATGGATGGATATATATATGTACACAGCCACATCAATTAGTGATAATAGACTCTTAGAGTCACTAAACAGGTGAACTGAGCAGATCAGTGATTGGATGAACCAAAACTTCCTTCAATTAAAGAAAAAACTGAAATAGTTTTTGGAGCAAAGGAGGAAAGACTAAAAATCATCTTGAATCTCTCTCAATGATGACAAAAAGCAAGTCAGAAATCTTGGTCATGGATTCTGATTTAAATTTAAACAATCACATTAGATCAGTAACAACAAAACAACTTAGGATCACCTCAAAAACATTGTCAAAAATGAGGGGATTCATGTCCAGACAGACATACAGAAGTTTATCCATGCTTCTTATTTTCAGCAGGCTGGATTACTGTAAAGGTGTCTTTACAGGCTCCTNAGAAGTTTATCCATGCTTCTTATTTTCAGCAGGCTGGATTACTGTAAAGGTGTCTTTACAGGCTCCTAAATGAGCGATCAGACAGCTTCAGCTCATCCACAGTGCTGCTGCCAGAGTTCTAATAAGACCAAAAAACAAGAGAGACAGAACCCCAGAACTCAGATCCCTGACTGGCTGCAGAGTTTAGATGCTGCTGCTGGTTTATAAAGCGCTATAAATGGTTCAGGACCAAAATTNACTGGCTGCAGAGTTTAGATGCTGCTGCTGGTTTATAAAGCGCTATAAATGGTTCAGGACCAAAATTTCATATATTTCAGATCTGCTCCTGTGTCATGAACCTCCAGACTCAGATCCTCTGCTCTGATTTCTGTTCCTCCAGCCAGAACTAAATATTGGGAAGCAGCATTTAGTTTTTATGAACCAATTATTTGGAATAAACCTCCAGAACGTAAGGTCAGAGGTCAGCCACATCACTGAGCTCTTTCAATCTGTTCACTATTGCCTTTTATTAAAGCTCAGAGTATTGATCTCTGCACTTCTTTTTGCTCTTAAACCTTCAATTTAATTGTTTAAAAAATATTTTATTTTTAATATTAGCTTTTAACAAAGTGAATAACATAAATATCCACAATTGTTTTTAACATTTTAACAGTAAACATTCACAAAGTGACATGAAATATGAAATAACAGTATTTTAACCACATTTTAAATATGAAAACTCTTATTTAACTGAATGATTTCCCACAATTAACCATATTTATTAATTCAGTTTTACTTATTCATTAATTTTTTCACCTGGGCTACAGATTAAAATTTAAAGGTATGCGTCATAACTGAAATGCATTTTTCTACTTTATTTGTACTAAATATGACAGAATCCTTAAGGAGTAACTTTCATTCTTAATACAGAAAGACAAAATCAAATAAACTTTCAGCTGTAATGACTTTAAAGCTGTCATAATAAACCTGCCAGACTCTAGATGAGAATTTTAAAAATTTGTAGGCGAATTAGGAACTACTTTACCTGGAACCATAGGAGTAGGAAGTACGTGTTACTTCAAGTTCACAATAAGCTTCAAGATATGGAAATGAGACACAATGCAACAACTCTAAACTCAAAACTTACCCTCTGGCTGGAATTCCTCATCCTGATGTACAGTATATCTGTCAGTTTTCAAGACCACTACTTTTTTTTTTTTTTTAATNTTTTTTTTTTTTTTTAATAGGTTATGATCCATAAACATATTCCATAAACCATTTTTTACTGTGTACAAAAACAAGCTAAATGTGAGCACTTAAAAATGGTGGTTGTCCTCCCGGGGAAGCTTTCATGTGACCTATCAGCGATGTTCGGTCCAGCACTTCCTGTACCACTAGAGATTACCTGCCCCAGAGCAGGAGCTAAAATGTGGAACTGTTGTTCTTGAACCAAAATGGTTCCTAGTTCCTTGGTGTAAAATGAAGGAAAGTCCTGAAAACTTCCTGTGGTTTGAAAGCATAAGCGAGGCGCTTCCTGCCACCAAAGTGTCCAGATATCCTCTCAAACAGCTTTCCACTTCATCCATGAGAGCCCCAGCCACTCCAAGTACAGGAGCGCCAATCCCTGCTCGTGAAGTGGGCAACAAGCCAGTATGGCAGTGTTGAAGTATCCAGCCCAGAGGAGCTGTGCAGCGGAGAGCTCTCCATCCTCATCTCTTGTCCTGATGAGTCGTGGCTTCAGGGAATTGTCTCATTTCTTGTGTTGCACTTTCAGTCTTTGAAAAAAAAGCGGATGCCAGTTTTGGGTATGGTGAGCATTTCTAAAAGCTGCAGTGAGGAAGGTTTCTGGATCCAGCCTAACTGGCTGAACCAGCACATGCAAATGAAATGTTCCACAGCGTGAAGGAGCCTTTCAGACGGTGCAGCCTGTGTGAAATAGAACCAGTTAGCATTGGTCTCAGCGGTGTGTTTCTAACTGCTGACACTTCCAGTGCTCAGTGCTTAGTTTGCTATTTTCCTTCTTTTTATTGGTCAGTTAGACAGATTATTCTGCTGTTCCGGAGGGTGGCAGTGTTCCTGGTGTGTTAGAAAGATGCTGTTGCAGGTGAATTTATCAGCATGCGAGCAGAGGAATGTGTCTGTGAACTGGACTGCAACTCTCAATACTCACATATATACAGTTATATAGCAAATGCAAATTCTACTGTAAAATGCATGAAATCCATTATGTCTCACTCATAAATAAAACTATGGAAAAGTGGCTTTTTTCTTGACAGTTTATTAATCTTGTAGCCCGTTGTGTAGCCCACAGCATCCCATCCTATCCATCCATCGCTGCTTTACCCACACCTGATGATCTAAATCAAAAATATGTCCGGCAGATAGATGTTTTAACATTGATGAAATATTTTAGCTCAGCTTGTGAACTCCTTGCACGTTTTCTGTGTAGCTGCAGACCCACAATGTGACACTGAGGTTGATTTCCATTTATTTATTTAATTTTGTGTGTGCAACAAGTTGGTGAGCATGAAGCATAGAGCTGATGTTAAATGGCATCTTCATCTATCAGCAGGTCCAGATTAGCCTTCTGGAACTAAGGGGTGGAGCCTAAACCCTGAAAAACAGCCCCAGGTCATCACCACCTCCACCAAACTTTACAGCAGCACGATGCTTTCTGGTAGGTAACGTCCTGGCATCCACCAAACCCAGACTGACTCCTCCATCAGACTGCAGATATTAAAGCATAATTCATCGTTCCAGAGAATGTGTTTCCACAGCTCCAGAGTCCAATGGTGGCGTTCTTTCTTTACACCACTCCAGCCCAGCTTGGCGTTACTCGTAGTGATCTTAGGCTGGTGTGCAGCTGCTTGTCCATGGAAACTCATTTCATGAAGCTCAGACGCAAAGTTCTTGTGCTGATGTTGATTCCAGAGGCAGTTTGAACTCTGTAGTGATGCCATTTTTCACGCCACGTTTCAGCGTTCGGCGGCGGATCTGTGAGTTTACATGTTCTACCGCTTCATGGCTGAGCTGTTGTTGCCGCTAGACTCTTCCACGTAACAATTACAGCACTTACAGTTGACCTGGGCAGAAATTTCACAAACTGACTTGTAGAAAAGATGGCGTCCTATGACAGCGCCACGTTTAACCTCAGTACGACCCGTTCTGTTGCCATTGTTTTTGTATGGAGGTTGTATAGCAATGTGCTTGATTAGCTTGTTAACAGTGGTTGTGCTGAAACACCTTAACTCAATAATTAGCAAGGTGTCCACATCCTTTTGGCCATATAGTGTATATTTAGAATTTCAAGACTTGTCAACATCCACAACAAGCTGTTTAAAGCCTGCAGCTCTGAGCTTTAGATAGTTCAGGATAATCAAAAGCACTGATCCTCCAAATTCAACTTAAGGCATAAAACACCAAACGTAACACATACAGCCGAAGCCTGATTTCCAAAGATTTGAAGGCTTCCGCAGCACTGAACTCCAGATGGATCCTCCTTAGAACATCAACGTCCAGATTGTCCAGAAATATCAGCATGATCAGGTGTGCCATTCCGTTTTAGTGTCTCTGTTTTGTGAAACGTCTGTGATGAAGCAGGTGAGATGGGAAATATATCAGCAGAGTTTGTGGGTGGAGTTTGTCTTTTATGGCGTTACATGGAGAATCTCCAAAGACGTCCCCGTTTTCAGCTGGAGCTCCATGGCGAAGGGATCCGTACCTTGTTGCTTCCTTAATAATCTCCTTCTCTCTGAGTGCTGCTGTTTTCATATCTTGGGAAAATCTCTTCTAATTTATTTTATTTATGTTTCTCTCTGACAGCTGTTTGATAGCACCTCTACTTTCAACAGTTATGTGAGCTGAACCAGATTAGCATATTTTAACAAACCTACCTGTGTACCTGAAACAGTCCAAAAAAGTTTAGAAACCCAATGCTCTGCTTGTGGCATTGAACAGATAGCATAAATGATTTTGGTCTTCTAACCAGTATGGTTAATGGTTTCTAGGAAAAGCCATGGAGCTTTTAAAGTCAAAAGAAATGATCCTGTTGGGAGCATGAATGAATTTTAATGCAATTAGGCCTGAGGGTGGCACTAAAGGAACGCTCATGGAATGTCTAAAAATTAAAGGGTTCATCTTCTAGGAAGCGTGATTGTGCACAGTAAATCTGCACCATTAGATTTTCATATTTCTTGAGTAGATGTGGGGATTTCTGAAGAGGTCAGAGGTCACCAACAAAACAAGAATCTTGAATATTCACAAGAAAGGTCACAGAGTCAAAAAAGAAAAAAAAAAAAATCAGGTTACACAGATATCCAAGGAAATGTCTTGTAAATGAGGCTGGATCTTTACAGAGACCAAAAGCAGTTTATTGGATTTCTCTCCAATAAAGGCGTCAGTTATGTATGATGTATTCCATGTCAAAGAAAGCCGTTCACATACGTCACCTTTCAAATCTATTTTTTATTACAAAAACAACAAACCTTCATCTCAACTGCTGTTGGTAAGATACCAATAAATCATTTCTTTGTCGCATAGAAATGAAATGTCTCACTTTATTCACCATATCTTTAATAAAAATAAACATTATTGGAGGTGATTAACGACAACAATGGTGAGGTGTGCCTTATCTCGATCAAAATATATCAGCTTATTTGTTGTTTACATCATGGAACACAGCTATGAGAACATAAACAGAAGCTTGTGTGTGTGTGTGTGCGTGCGTGCATGTGTGTGTGTGTAGGAGGGAAGTAGAACATACATTAGACTAACACACAGCAGCTCTGTATAGTGAAGATGCCTGGCCTGGATGCAGAGAGTCACGGCTCCTGAAAATCATGTACATTCTTGACATGAAGTACGAAACAAACTGCTCACAAACAAACTGTCGCCCTTAAAGATGTCTTCCATACAACAATACGCAAACCAGCAGCAGGACTTTAAACAACATGTTCTGTCAAATGAGCAGATATCACAGAGAAAAGGAATCAGATGAGGAGATGCAGTGTGAAGCAGAGAACGGGCGACGCCTCGTGGCCGCACCGTGTCGACCTTGTGTGGATCAGTAGTGATGCTCCCATTCACCATAAGCACGTTCCTCTTCTCCGTGTCACATTCTCCATCAGCAGTCTGCGTTTCAGTCTGTAAAGTCTGAGGAGCATCTTTATTCAGTCTCTTCTTCTTCGTCTTTTCACTTCCTTTCCTTCTGTTATTGCGTTGCTTTCACTCAGTGCAGTGTTGTGTTGCCACGGCGGACATCTAGTAATGTGACCATGTTGGGCTTTGCGGGCACTGGCTGTCGCTCGGTTTTGGTTGGTTTATAAAGTGAAGAGTGTTGCAGGTCGACGTAGTTTGATTGAAGTGTGTTCAGTGGGCCAACAGGAAGGGGAGGAGCTTATGCAGGAAGAGGAGTGCCATGAAAAGGAGGGGGTCCATGGTGCTCATCACGCCACAGCCTGGACAGACAAAAGGCACAGCAAGAGAAAGAGGAAAATCAATATTATAACCATATGCTGCAAATCACATTTACGTGGAAATAAAAATAGAAGAAGCCAGTCGAGAGTATTGAAGTGTTAAATTAAACACAATGGTACAATCACATATAAATAAAGCGGAGAGGTTTGATTTCATGCCTTTAATTGCCAGTAATATTTCAAATATTTCCATTTCCATCATAATTCCCTTAAAAACTGCCTTTTCCTGTGCAGCTATCTCATCACAGGTGTGTTTGACTTTCCTGAAGAAGTTTAAAATATTGGAAGTGATTTTCTTCTCCTTCTTAAGACGCTTCATCTAACCAGACTGTTTGACTTGGTCGGAGACCTTGTCAGGTACAACCGTGTTCACGTCTTTTCACAATGCCCACAATGGAAGGTGGAGTGAAAAGCTGCCGTCATCGAGAGGGGAGGGGGTGAAATGTGTGTTTGTGTGTCAAGTTAAGTCAGTCATATTTATTTGTGTAGCCCAGGATCACATACAGTGTTTCAAAGGGTTTTACAGACCCACCCATTAGCGGTTAGCACATAAGCCGATCTCGTGTATGTCAACCCCCTGATTTTGACCTGCAAATTTAGATTTTTAAAGAAACCCATATATAAGCCGACCCCCTGATGTTGTTCTATCAATTTATTTGTTAAGCAAATTACCTGTTTTTCTGGATACTGTCATAGTATTCCTCTGATTTTCTGAAAATAATCCATGTACGGGTTATGGCGGCTATTCTAAATTTAACCACTTTAATGGGGCTTCTCTTCCTGAATCACACCAGAATGATAACATCGTGCTCTTGTTCTTTTCGTAACTTATTTATTTTTAAAATCAAAAAACAAAACATGACATGAGGTGAGGTCAAAAACTATATGTTGACCCATGCCTCATAAACAAAGCCTATTAGGAGTCTATTTATAGATGCTCAGCCTCCAGCTGAGCATCTATAAATAGACTCCTCCTCTGTGAAGCAGCCGCCGATCAACACCTAATCAATCAGTTAAGATATAAATATTCAAAAATAATAACTTATTTGATTTCACTTTTCCCAAATTAAATATTTTTTAACATTTGATAATTAACCAAGAAATGGCTCTAACACCAGTACTGGTAAACATGATACTGTATTTATTTCAGCAGCTGATTACTGTAACTGACCAATCACAACAGAGCTTACTGGCTGCCGCAAAATGCTAGATAAGATGTTTAGTCAGGAAATATCTCTTTCTAAGGTATGATTTAAGCTATTTTCCATGCGTAGTGATAATGGGTAGTATTTCCATGCTTGTCAAACTGCATGTTAAGTGTTACAGTAATAATCATAGGAGAATATGTCTCTATTTTACTGTCGAGGAATGAAGGTGTTCCATCCACACCCACCTTAAAGTTCAGCGTTTCACCTACAAACACGCATGTTCAAGTAGAAGGGATGTTGTTTTAATTTCTCAGTAAAAGCTGTCTTCTCTGGGACTATTTTCCCTGACAGAGAGATACATTGTCATCTGTTCATCTCCATGTTGGATCGGTTAAATAAAGTTATTTTGACGAAAAATGTAATGGATATAGTATTTACTGTGATGGATTATTTATCTCAAGCATGTCTCAAGTCTCTACAAATTGATTTTTACAGCGTACAGGAATAAGCTGACACCAGTGTCAGTCTGGAAGGTAGGAAAAACAATTCTAATATTTACCGCTCCCAGTAGTATATTTCGGAAAATGGTTGTCAGTAACATAATGTGTATGCGGTTCTATTTATTGGGCTCCAACATGCAGAATTGCTGGTATTGTCCTTTAAGTTCAGGTAAGACGACATATCACGTAACCTGGACAATGCAGCTCATAACTGGTCATGCTAGCTCAGGTGATGCAGCCTCCACCTCTCCATCCTCCATCATCTTATCCCAGTTTCTGTCCACCACTCTCCACTTTCTCCCTCTTTTCTACAAACCCATAAAGGACAGAGAGGAGCAGAAGAAGAAGGAAACCATCCATCCTCCATCTCCATAGACAGTATGATCTTTACCACTTAGTTTGGTGCAGTTTCATATAGGAAATCATCCAATCAAAACAAAATACAATACATCAGCAAAAGTCATGAGAAAACACTCTGCTCATTGGTCAGAAATGTCTGGGGGCAGAGAAAGAAAAGCAAAACAGGAAGTTGTTTACTGTCCTGGGAAAACTAAATAACATGGAACAAAGATGAATGTGGATCCTTTCCTAGTCATAGCATTATTTGATCCATAAAGCAAGAAAACTATGACAGCAGAAGCTGAATCTGACTTTAAGACAACGTGTGGAAAAACACGTTGCTTCACATGTTGTGAAGAAGTTGTGCTGCCTTCAGACGCTGAACAGGAGAATGGAACAACATGCTGAGAACATACAAGCACATGCTAACCTGAACACGTTCATCTGAGCACGTGTTAGCTAAGATTGATGAAGACCACCTTTTCTAAGTATCGGTTGGATTAGTTTAGAACCAGTCTGACCACCTGCTTAAATTAGTGAGGTTGTTTTGGTCTACAGGTGTGATTGGTGTGTTCAGTCTACTTTTTGTAGTGTAGGAACAGATGAAAAATTACTGGCTGTATTTGAATAACTTTTGCTTAAAGATACTCAACCTTTAAGACTGTAAAAGGCTGGTTTACGCTTAACGCAGACACAAGGCGGACATAAACTCAGACGTCACTGAAATGGACTGTCTGTGTTTTCTGGCATACATGCTTCTCGTACATTCATGATGACCGCGTACTTGCACCATGGCGCTGTAGGTTAACAACAGTTGGTTAATGTGTCCTCACCTCTCTCCCCTCTACACCTACTTCGCTTTCCTCTGTACCTCTTCATATCTCTTCACTTGGCCAGTCATCGTTGGAGACGGACTTTGCCATCTGCAAAAATGAAATGGTGCACACAGTCGACCTTCCAAACCAGCTTCTGCAACCAGCCGTTATGGCCGCAATTACACCATATTTTCCGCACGCCTACTGTCACGTCCGCATCTGCGTTAAGCATCAACCAAGCTTAATTATACACAGTAAAACCAACTGAGCATTCCTTTAAATTGACTGTGAAGTAATCTGTCGGTGAGCTACTCCCAAGCCTTTTATCTCAGTGAAACATATAAAATCCTGACAGCACTAAACACATCACTCTGAGCCTGCTTACTGCCAGTGACAAAATAAATACACAAAACATCTGACAAAATGCTTATTAACAGTAGACTTGCAGTTTCAGAAACACTATTTCCTCACAAAATGTAATTTTATTCACATTTAATAGTATCAGTGACATTCCTTAACCGACCCCTCATTTTTGGGTTTATTATCTAACCGGTAGTATGCGGAGGTAAGCCTGCATGCAGGGAAATGTGGATATGTGGAGGATACCAGACCTTGTACGTCTAAGAGGCCTATTTACAAGCAGGCAAAAACCCACATCAATATGCAGCACATTCAAGATAATTGACATCCATTCTGTCTTCATTTCTGAAAACACAAATAAGAAATGACTGCAACACCATGACAAACACAAAGGCGTTCACCTTGAGTGGGTTCAAATATGAATAGCAGCCAGCAGAAAAAAATCACCGTCCTATTTTCTCTTGACAGTGGCCTTGGAAAGATTTTCTACACTGTATGACAGGAAAAAGCAATTCACGTTTATGCCTTTACTCTTCTTATTCCTGTTTCTTTTGTGAATGTTTCTTCTATGGTGATTTTTGTGGAGTAATAATTCTGTCATTCTGTCTGCTCATGAAAAAAAAATATTTCAAGAAGCTGGTTAAATTTGTTAAATTCATCAATATTTTTATATTCACACAGATATGAACACTGATTCCGTGTATACATCCAGACAAATTGACTGTAAACTGCTGTAATATGTATGATGTCGCCTCATTTACATCAATGTGCAAAAAGAAATAGAGTTGCAATTCTCAAACAAAATAAACTTATTAAATAAAAAAAAAAAAAANAAAAAAAAAAAAAGCACAACAATTTCACAAAAGGCACCTCATTATTTCAGGTTAATTCACTGAAAAATAATACGACTGGCACATTACAACGCATGGTCATCATCTACATTCTGGCGACATTCTGTCTTCCACAGAGAAACAGGCAAGTTGATGATGAAGATTCTGAAGTCTGTAAATTTGACAACTGCAGTGAAGTCGTGAAGAACATAAATCACCACAGTGTTTCCGCCTGCACTCAACGCCCAACGTCAGAGGATGCAGCGAGGATGCTAATCCTTCTAGCCTCTGCATTCAGAATGTTTAATGGGTTAAGACAAAGGACACAGAGATGATGCGACAGTGGGTGGCGGAAAATGTGACGTAATTGCAGCCAAAACAGCTACAGCTAGTTTAGCATGGTGGAGGTACTGGACGCCAAGCCTTATATCCAGAGAAAAAGCTCGTTTAATGGTCAGTGTGGAGCATTTAGTGTATGTAAAAGAGTGAGTGTAACTAAGGAAGACGGATATCCAGTTTGGCAAAAAGTCACTACTAAATCCTCCAACACATCTAACATTTAACAACATCTTAGCAATCAGTATCCAGCCTTGCACAGTCAACTACACTAGCTAATATTAGCCAAAGGGTTTAAGATAAAACACTCCACTAGCTAATGTTAGAACAAGATAAAACACTCCATTAGCTAATGTTAGCAACAAGTTTAAGGTAAAACACAATGTTAGAAGCAGGTTTAAAGTAAAATAGGCCACTAGCTAATATTGGCAACAGATTTAAGATAAAACACTCCACTAGCTAATGTACAGTAGCAACGGGTTTAAGGTAAACACTCCGCTACCTAAAGTTAGCAACAGGTTTAAGATAAAAACACTCTGCTAGCTAATATTAACAACGGGTTTAAGCTTTAAAAAAATAAAATAAAATAAAAAATATTTCTAGTTAATGTTAGCAACAGATTTAAAATAAAAAAAACTCTACTAGCTAATGCTAGCAGCAGGTTTGAGGTCAAAACATGTTTGCATAGTTGTCTTCCACACATTTAACAGGGTTTGATTCTCTTCCAATGCAGGAATTTCTTGTAACACATTCCTTGTATGTAAATACTTGGCTAATAAACAATGATTCTTCTGACCTTACCGTCATCTCAAAAAAATTAATAAATAAAATTAAAATGGGTATTAATTGGCATTCTGTTTAAAAAGAAATACTACCTATTATTTCTGTTTGTTTTGGATATATTTGATAAATACTGCATTGCTTTGGTTTCTAAGGACAGGAACAGTGAATTTTTCCTACATTATTTGTGCGGTCACATTTTATTTGCAGGGCATTTGTGTGTTATATAATAAATACTGTAATTGTGAAACTGTGAAATCATGATTATTTCTTGACTATAATTGTACCAACTCAAACTTTAGACACTCCTGGTTAAGACCAGCGCAACATCGACTGCAAGAGTTATTTGCATAGATTTATTCACTTTACAGCTCAGACAAAATTGCAGTAAATTATTGCAACACCCTTAAGTACCAGTATGAGCCTTACATTAAAAAGTGATCTAGATTATTCAGGAAAATAATTCCAGGTGTAAACACAAACGCAGAACATGTTGTAGTCAGAATGTCATCTGACATGGATGTGGTCTGCAACAAATACAGCAACGGTTTTAACTAACACAGCGGAATACGTTTAGTTCATGTTTTGTATTGTTGGCTAAAAACAGAAAACTCACACTGAGTTATTAGTTTTTATTTTAAGAGCAGCTTGGACTTTACCATTTGGTGTAATAACAATAATGTAAGTGTCTGCGTGTCTCAGCAAATGTGTAATGGAGAGAAGCTTCGCTGCTTTATTACAGCAATGTAACCTGGCATGTGGACAGGCAGATGGTGCCAACCCTCCTAGCCACCCCCCAACCCACCAACATGCTCTCTCTCTCTCTCTCTCTCTCTCTCTCTCTCTAACATTATGGCCTCTTTGCTTCCTTAACACTTTTCACTGCACCTACGGAGGACACAGTAAAATAAGGATTTCAGCAGCTTCTACCTGTATCCACCCATCAAAACATGAACCCAGACTTACTGAAATGGTAAAATCTGTGACATTTAATAAAACATAGACCTTCAGGACACAAATGGAACACACACATACACACACACACACACACACAAAGCCAGTGCCGATAAGGAGGTGGAACAGCTGTCAGGCCAGATAATGTAGAAAGACATAAAGGTCGTGTATGGCTGCCAGTGCCAGTCAGTGTCAATGATTCTATTTTTATTTTAAGTTGTGATGCTTTAATGTCTAATATGCATGATTTAAAAAAAAAAAAAAAACATCAGAAAAATAGAAGCATGTTGAGGCACATTCAGCACTATGGAAAGTCAAATTTCTTCCAGACATCATGTAAATGCAATAATTAGATTGAAATCGGCATAAATCAAAGTAAGCTTATGCTGAGTAACAGACCTAGATTACGTGATTCTAAATCAATTTATTTAGGCATGTAAACATAATTGGAGTTAGACACCTCCAGCATTTCCTCAGTTGACAGAGCAAACTATGGATTCTTATTAATTCCGTCCATCTATACGTCTTGCTCCTGTTATTACCAGAATGTTATTACCATAATGTTGTACATGAAGAACAGAGCTGGCTGCAATACTGTCACGATATCTGTAAGAACAAGAACAAACACCTGCACATCTCAGGCTGTTTTCACATGATGCTCTGCAGAACACCCAGCCTTCAGAGCTGGACGTTCTGTTATTGTGTATTGGGAGCTGAGTGGTGACTCCCAACGTCGCGGCACGCCACCTTGAGCAACGTGCACTGCTCTGATTTTCTGTTTTGACAAGTTAGTTTGTAGTTAGTAGTTAGTTTGACAAGAGCCATGCTACTATCATATTACAAGAACCTTTTTCACATTTATTCAGGATTGAGCAGTATTCTGAGCGGTTTATTTTATATAACTTCTTGACATTCTGCAGCTCTGTCCTCTTTCAGTCTGTTGATTTTGATTACAGACTTTTCCTGCAGCTAATAAAATGATGTCTTGATATATATTTAAACCATCTATGAAACAAACCTATAATCTTGTGATATTATAAAGTCCTCACGTCTCACACTATACGCTTTTCTTGTCAACCTGTCCAAACCCAACATGTTGCAGCTGCATTTGGCTAAAACCTCCTTGTGGATTCTGATTTGCGTCAAACTCATTCACAAGAATTTCACACCTCTTAAATGCTGTTAAAACGCCAATATTAAATATGGTTGAATTAAAAATACACCTATTGCAATTTTTCAAATCACAGTTGCAATGAAATGGTTAATTGTTCATGTCTAACTCCATTATGTACTTGATAGTAAGATCAGACAGTAGGAGGTTGGGGGTAATAGAGGGAAGGTGGACCCACTATCCCAATTACACACTCCACACACACACTGCAGACTGGTCTCATCAGGTTTTCACGCTCTCTTGATTGTCAGCAGCTTATTTAATCAGAGCCAGAATGAGACGAGTGGAAGTGCTGCCAGTGTGTCCTGACACACGAGAAGTAAAACTCTTGAGTACACAGAGTAAACAAGTAAAACATTTACCTCCCTTTAATGGATGTCTGAGAGGGTTCAAAGCTCTGCCCAAGATACGCCGGAGCCAAAACCAGACCATGAGGTGACAGAGATAAAAGCTTCGCCTGTCTGACAATTTCCTCCACCTCTCTCTCTCTCGTCCTCCCCAAGGCCGCATGAAAGACGACACGGCAGACTGAAGGAAACCACAAAGGGAAAGGTTTTAAGATTTAGCTTTAGCCACCCCACCAGCTCCTCTCATCAATTAATATATTATTAATATTCCTTCACCTTCACAGCAGAGGGAAGGCTGCCACTTTCTCCACCAGCAGCTTTCCCATTTCACAAAAATGCAATGCAGCAGCGAACCATGGTTATGAGTAAGAGCTCATCATGTCCAATAGAAAATAAAGCTCTTGGTCTAGAATAGCGTTTTTCTAAATTAATTCCTACATTCTGATCATTCAAATATCACTTGAGCAAATTGATTTAGTGAAGAGAATCATCATATTGATGTGGGTCACAGTGCTACATGTAAGAAATGACACCGACTATAAAACCACTGGTTTTATAGTCGGTGTTCATTACTTCAAACCTAAATATGATTCGCATTCCATCATACTCAGTGTAAGAGCTAATTTAAGAATTATTTGTGTTTAGAAAATAGCCTAACTTAATATAATGTCATATTTTGATTTAGTTTTTTATTAAGTTAATTGATTTAGTTTTTTATTAAGTTTTGGATATTAAGTACTGAAATGCGTCCGAAATCCTTTTGTGTGTGTGTGTGCGTGTGTGCTAAATTATAGTAATATTGATCATTAACATTACTGTTTCCTTTATTGTTTCACCTTTTTTTTATGATAGGTAACAGCGCCATAGCGAGGTGTCATGCGCATGTGCAGACAAATCGGTATGTTGTTAAAAAAAAAAAGAAAAAAAAAAAGGAGATGAGGTGTGGACATGTAGAAGTTTTTGACCATGTCAGTGGAATTGTGGATTATCAAGTTGGTAAAGTTCCAATATCTGATAAAAACCTTGTGGATTTTTTAACATTTATTTGTATAGTTTTCTCTTTTTTGGACATTTTCTAAAATAAAGTTTTTGTTCATTTGTTCAACCAGACTTTCTTGTGGATTATAAGCAGAACTACACATTGCTCACTAATAAAGTGGCCTTAGAATCAGGACTGTGGTAAAACAGCCACTACACTCAGGTTAGGAGAAATATGGAGAAAGACATACCAGATTAGTAGGTAATTTTTCCATATAATCATTTCTTTATAACATTCATAAATGGTGCATCGATAGTGCACGAGCAAAATTATCATCACCACAGAAACCAAACGTTTGGTGCTTTCAGCACCTTCAGCAAACAACTGACCACTTTCACAGCTCTTTCATAAAATAAAGCCATATCCCTTATTTGTTAGGATACTGACGTAGCTAACACACAGCTAGCCTTTCTTTGAATGTCATCATAAAACCTAGCCTAAACTTGCTTACTTTATATATGTATGTATACATATATAAAGTCAGCGTAAATGCTACAAATTGCTGTTCAGTAGCTAGCTTATGTTTGACTTGTTGCTAACATGAAGCCATTTCATCCCATTCACTGGTGCTTGCACGTGCTAGTAACAAAGGCTGTGCCATCATATCATTAATGACACCAAGATTTTATAATATTGATAAAAAATTTGTCATATGACAATATTGACAATATTGCAGTGTGATTATATGTTGAGGAATTTTCACATTGTGTGCAAAGAGAGGAAACTAAACAAGCATGTCTGAAAGTTGCAGGTCAGCAAATGAAGAATTATTTCCTAAAAAGGAGCTTCCTCTGTTGAGAAATAGTTTGGCTACGAGGCTAACTGGCTAACTGCTAAACGTGGGAACAAAACAAACAACAAATTAGTTTCTCCACCTGGAGCAGAAGCACCTGGTGAATATCAAGAATGTCACAAGTCATGTGAGCAGGAGAGCCAATCAGCTTTTTAGAAACACAAAATAAACAGGAAGTGATGTGGACTCAGTCAAGCATAGCTGGAGCATTAGCTAGCTGTATTTCCTGTGACAGAAAAAGCTAATGGTGGAGCGAAATTAGTGAAGCAGTGACTTTTTGTCAGTAGTGACTTGTGATGTATGTACAGTGTTAGCTTAGCCTCTAAGAGTGTTAGCTTAGCCGCTATGCTAACTTCAGCTGAGTTCTTGGCTTGTGGTGGATTTGGACTTCAGAGTGTATTTAAGTTTAGCGTCATAGAGGCTATTTAGCTCTGGAGGGAAAATTATAACCTGCTAAAGATCAGATCTGATGACATCATCAGTCATTTTATTTAGTTTTGTTTTATACACGACTGAAGACGAGCAGCTCAAATTAATCTGAGTTATTGTTTACAAGCTAAAATATTACAGGATTTNGACTGAAGACGAGCAGCTCAAATTAATCTGAGTTATTGTTTACAAGCTAAAATATTACAGGATTTATTTATTCATGCTTGTATTGAAAAGAAACACTCTACTGTTTCTACTATATACTTATTCATGTTTACTCATGTTATTACAGTTTGCAGTATTGTTTACTTTTGCAGTTATCAGTATAATATTGTTCATCTTGAGTATTATAGCAAAAATACCTTCAGATATCGTATTATTTAAAGGCTGTATTGCCCAGCCCTATCCACTGCTGTCACTTCCATTGCATCCTTTAAACATACCGTGGCTTTTTCATTGTCTGACTACATGTGATATATCAACCAGTGACAGATAACCACCTGAAGACATCTGATAAATGCAATATGTGATATTTTCTGACAAGATCACGATGACAACCACATACATCATGGAGACTATAATTGAGCATGAGTGTGTGCGGGGCTTATCTGTTAGTAAGGCAAGGCCACCAAACTACAAATGAAAAATGAAAATATGAGAGGCAATTTGAGACACCTGACAGCTTATCTCCCCCTCCCCCGCCTGCCGCTACCTTCCTCTCCTCCGATATTAATTGATTCTGCCACTCAGTCAGATGACATTGCAGAAAAGTGACAGTTTCCTGCATTTCTGAACCTCCCCACCCCTTGCTCATAACACACACACACACACTCCCCTTCACCATTGGCTGTTATTGGCTGTGGATAAGGCTGCAGAGCGAGAATGAAGCAATCTTTCAATTTTGCTTTGCTTTTTAGCCTTCATCACTTGTCAAATCCGTACAACAGATCGACTTAGAGGAAATGTGAAAAATAGGCGAAGATGGATTCCTCTGGGTTATTATGTCAATAGAAGGTGTCAGTGAGCCACTTGAACTGTATTTGATTGGGTGTGAAACAGACACTCGTGGCCTGCCGGCTGACAGTCCGCTGAAGGATTCAAATGTGAAAATATCAGATCAAACCTCTCATGTTAATTAGGCCACTTCTGGATATGAATCCCCACTGGCTGAATACTATTAAATGAAAACCCATTTATTTAATCTAATACTGTCTGCAATCAAACAGCATAACAAATCATCTTTTTCCCAATGAAGATTCAACAAAAACATTCCGAGCTTCAAATTTTTGTCGTCTTGCAGGTTTGCATGGGCCAATGGGGGAGCTGCATCCAACCCTAGAAACTCCTGGAGGAATTTAGCAATGGCCTAGGTGAGAACCTACTTCAAATTTTTCTTTAATAGTATTCAAATGTTGCTTGTTGCTGTCTTCCCTCCAAGTCTTCTGGTTTAGCTTACACACCTTTTCTTTCAGCTGGAGCTCCTGGCTTTCTAAATCCACCATGCGGTTAGAGGAACCACTAAAGGCTAGTCAGGCGAGCTTCTTGAGCAGCGCAGCTAATGCTAACAGTTCTATTTTAGCCATTAGTTCCATGTGGACCACATCAATCTGGCCTTTAAATTTGGTGGGTAAGGATTCTATTTGTTTTTGCAATTGGCTTTATTTTGAGTCCACTTTTTTTTTTTTTTTTTTTTTTNTTTTTTTTTTTTTTTTTTTCTTTTTTTTTTTATGAATAGTCACTTCCAGCCAGAACTGACTGTTCAGATTTGGATGTAGCTGCCATTAGCTGCTATGTCCATGACACCAGGGCTTGTTGCTTGGGGTGTTTCCTCAGGTGATTCCTCAGTGTTTTACAGGCCACTTTCAAGGTTTTTCTTTAACATTTTTGTCCCATTTTTGTCGTCACTTGAGATCACTTATATTTCTGCTTGCTGGTATTCTCAGTGTGAAAGCTGTCATTGATTAAGTTTGTGGAAATTGCATTTGTTATTTAAGCATTTCCTTTAATGGAAGACTTATCTTGAGGCAAGTTGTGTCATTTAAAGCTACTTACTAGTGTTACTACTCTTACTTACTAATATTAAGGTACATAATCTGGTCTAGATTAAGACTCCAGGAAGAATTTGCCCTCTGATTAGCCAATGTGTATCAGCTGGATTCACACTGAGTAACTTCCTTATTTCATTAATTGATTCTTAGAATAAATGAATCTAAGGATGTTTTCATACCTGCAGTCCATTTGCTCTGGTTTGAATCATGAACTGAATTGTTGCAATGTTGATTTAATTTGATTTTACACAGAAAAAACATCAAATTGAACCAAAAGTCATGTGACATTTAAACAAGTGCTAGCTAAGGTTAATGTGTTACCACCTTTAACAGCATCCGTTTTAATTGTTATGTCTCTTCAAAGATTGCTGTGTAGTTGTTCAGAAGTAGATCATGTTCATACTGCAAATGAACGATTCCTGAATTAGTCTGGAACCGGGCCGAGACTACCACCTCAAAACACGGTTAGTGTGGTTATTTTGGTCTGCACCAGGTGTGATTGCTGTGTTCAGATTTGCCGTACCAAACCGTACCAAGGGGGAAATGAACCCTTGTCCAACTGAACTGATCAAACCAGTTGAAAGGTGTGAACACTCTTACTGAACTTGTGGTTTGCCTGAAAACCCAAAATGCATGTTTTTACCATCTGTAGCCTTTCAGTCTGTCAACAAGATGCCAGTCAACTGAATAACAGAGAAAGGTAGAACTAAAAAGTATAAAATCACAACATGAAAACAGCAAGGGTGAAATATATTTTGCATAGACGGCATCAGTCCTGCTAGATGAGATAAACCACAGACACAGCCTAGTCCTTATTGCTCTAAACACTACGGTACTGTGAGGTTAATTGCTGCAGGCAGTCATTAGTATTCATGTTTGTGTGGGTGACGAGCGAGCTTTGCTGCAAACTTGCTGTTATCCAAGAGTTACAGTTAAAGCATCTGTTGTTAGTAATTGGTTGTGCATGTTTATGTCCTTCTTTGTGAGCTGCTTCACAGCACACACACAGCCAAACTGTGTTTTATCCTCCCACCATGAGATCCCAGTCTGCAGCACTTAAAGATGCATCCATGCATCAAGATGCATCGATTCAACTGCGTCAATCTGAGACCTTAAAATTCATTATAATGGATTATTATCAGAAAAAATAAACATTAAAATGATCTCCTAAAGCGCATTTCCCCTTAAAACATATTCACACCTGTGTTACACGCTCCTGCACTAATGTCCTGCAGCCCCTTCAATCAAACAAAGCAATGAGATGTGTGGCGATGAATTCTGCATATCAGCTGCGCTGGTAAATACTAACATTTCTGCTGCTGCTGATGATGTTTGGCTTGGTGAGGCAAGATTCCTCTCGCTCTTCAGTTTAGCAAAACACTACGTGAGCATTCCAGGTACCAGTTCAGCACATTTACATACACACTGTGCTCCCAGTTTGACTGTACTATGATAAGGGCAATATGTAAGATGTACATATTATGGAATTAATAGGATTCCCTGATTTTCTGAAAATACATAATTGCAGGATGTGTATACATACACTACAGACGAGAAGTTTGAGGTCACCCCCAGATTTAAAAAAGAAAATCATTGTTTCACTATTTGTTTTACAATTTATTGCACAGGAAATGACAAAAACACATCAAGTAAATGTAACTAATTAGTTTTCAAGAAGAATTTGTCATATCAAAGCACTTTGAAGTCATTTCAGGCTCAGACTTTGGTTTCTCTGGCCAAGTCAGAATTCTCAAAACCTTTTGCTTCTCTTTTGAATGGATGCAATTTTGGCATAATTTTGAGAATGTTTTGGATCATTATCCTTGTTGAAGAATGAAATTTTGACCAATAATTTGTAAACCGGATGGAATCGCGTGTCTTTGAAGGATGGNTTGAAGAATGAAATTTTGACCAATAATTTGTAAACCGGATGGAATCGCGTGTCTTTGAAGGATGGAGTGGTAATTATCTTTCTTCATAATTCCTTTAACTTGGACCAAGTTAATGCTCATGCTATTGCTATCTGTAGCACGTTAATCCAAAATGATGTGGGAGAAGGCAGACAGCAGCTATTGAATAGAATGTTAAAACACATCAGCAGGGAGTTGGAACACAACAGGAGTGCTGCACTAATACAGACTGATGCCTTCATGAAAAATCATTTCTGTAGCCAGAGTGGCTACAGAATGTGCTCTTACTGACAAGTTCTTCTTGAAAACTAATCAGTTACATTTATATATTTTTGTCATTTCATGTGCAATAAATTGTAAAGCAAACAGTGTATTGATGATTTTTTTATTTTTTTTTATTTTTAATTTGGGGTGGTCTCAAACTTCTGTCCTGTAGTGTATATTACATACTGTATATATGGCAAATCTGCGAATCCTATGAATTCCATCACCATATACATCTGCCAGGTGAGGAAATGCATGTGGAGGTGTCTCATTCTGATTTTAACTTTTACATGTCTGAATAAATGAATTTAAAATCACATAATCTACATCTGTTATCAGTTCATTATTTTGAACTCAAACTCTGTAAAAAAAAAAATAATAATAATAATTCAACATATGTTAAGCAGAACTATGTTTATATAACATACATACATGATATTCATGTATGTATTAAATGATTGTTGTATTTTGTTATTCTTTATATTCCATTGATAATGTGTATTTAACTTCTCATCGTCTATATGTAAATTCAACAAAGTTAAAGTTTTTTGTTTACTCAAGTGTTTCAAAAAAATCGAATTGAATCAAATCATGATGAAAATAAAAGTTTCCTGATGCGTGAAATTGTTCCTCAAATAACCTCAATCAAATCAAATCGCCATGGGGCTAAAAATAATGTGAGCACACATTTTTTAAACATTTCTTGCATAAAAGCACATCTGATGATCCTGTTATGGTAACTTGAATTTTTCAGCCTTGTATTAGCAGCAAATATTAACTCAGTTGATCATTTTGTCAATGAAAAGTGCAATAAAATGGCATTTTGACTGCACCTGATTTACAGATTACCTCAGCACCACAAATTAAAATTATCTCAGCACAATACATTACCTAAATGCCACAAATTAAAAATGATCTCAATACAACAAATTATCTCAACACAACAAATTACCTCAACGCTATAAATTACCTCAACATAACAGCACAAAACTGTCACATTTATCTTGGAAGAATATTTCAAAAGACTTCCATTTTTCATACAACTGTTGAATCCTTGAAAGCTTCACTGTAGATGCTAACAGCTACAATGTCGCCTGAAGTGAAAAGATGTTTATGTAAATATGAAAAGCTTCTTTCTTCAGTCGTCACAAAGGTTTTCAGAAACACACAGTGAGATTTTGAGATTTTACCTTTATCTGTTCAAAACTCACTAGGAATTGTCACATTTAAGCTGAAATTACTTATATTCAGATAGTGAAAATGCGTCGATGTTGTGTAAGTGATTTCTGTGTAAGTGATTTCGTGTGTGAGATTAGTGACAGACACGATTTCACTGGTAAACCTCGTAGACTGATATTTTATCAGTTACTGAAGGATGCTCAAGATACACACACACACACACACACACACACACACACACACACACACACACACAAGTAGAGAGCACAAATGCTGATAAACGTTTCCCTCCTTGTGAGAAGCCTTTGAATGGGCGATCAAAGCAGTGAGAACAGTTGCTTGATACTCACACCTTGGCACACACATACCGAAGAGCAGACATCAGGTCTTTTGAAAGGATCTGGACTTCACTTGCTCGACACGGATCTTTGATCAGCCCTCGTGGTTTAGGAACATGGTTCCAGTGTGTGGGTTTCATGTGGTTTATGGTCTGACAGCCTCAAGTGTTGGAGGCCAAAGCTCAAACTACATAGCAGCACGCGGTGCTGGCGTGTTCTCAGTCCTGCACGCAGCATCTGTCATAGGGTCTAAAGGACTTTGTGCTTTCTGCACCAGCAGCAGGGCTAACAGAGCTCCAGCAGACTTCAATGAGGTTTAATTATTCAGAAGTATGCTTCATCGAACAGAACTGGGGCAGAGAGAGGAGCTACGGGGAGGAAGATTACACCCTCCCTCGCTCCCATTCCTCCCCCGACCATCTGCCAACCCGCTNACGGGGAGGAAGATTACACCCTCCCTCGCTCCCATTCCTCCCCCGACCATCTGCCAACCCGCTGGCAGAGGCAGGAATAAATAGGTGTTACACATTCATATACAAGTCAACAAAAATGCTCCCCTGACTTCAAGAGATTTGAGAAGTGTGACAGAAACATATGAATAGATGATGAAGAATGCTGAGCTGGGTGATCACACTCATCAGAGACACACACAGAGTATGTATGAGTGCAGAAATATTCATGCTCTCACAAGTTGCTACAGAATCACAAAAGCTTTTCTCACTGAATAGATTTTTATGTACATGATGATAATCTAACCATCTCAAACAAGCTGTATGAGTTTATGTCACATATGAAGGCGAGTGCTGCAAAAATAAAACTCTAATATGTGTACGTACTTACATGAAACAAGCTTCATCCTAAATATCTCCATATATTTTTCCCTCATTATAGATAAATTTCAGTGAATTTTAAAATAAAAAGATCATATGGAATGATACTCAATATTTAAGAAAGACAAATATGCCGAGGAGACCCCTGACCTGAGGGTCACATTAAGGGTCGTGTGTTAAAAAACAAGAAGTATCACATGAGGAGCGGAAACTGTACACACATAAAAACACAGTCAGGAGCAGTTTATCAAAACCTGGAGCGAACATCTGAGTATGAAATATCCTCCACAGACATGGAAAGATAAAGGCTGCATGTCACAGAGAAACAACAACACATTTCCCCTGATATGAGTTACTAAGACAGATGAACATGGAGACGGAGAGCAGCGCGCACAGGTACGGTGAGCTGCAGCTGCTCTCCTCTGCCACCACCAGGGGGCACTGTGGCTCTGCTACACTTCATCCCTCCGCCCGCATCACTCACCAGCTCCATGCTGCTGCCGGAGGATGGCTGCATTCCCTGGCAGCGGCGAGGCTGAAGACTTGGCCACCGAGGCGGTGGTAGATGAGATTGATGGGAGGAGGCCAGGCTGGGCCTGCTGAGGCACCCGAGGCTTCCCCTGCCCTAACCTTTGACCTCCTGTCAGGCCGGGCTCTGAGGTCGCCCTACCAGCTCCGCCCCCAAACTCTGCGTTGGTATTCCTCAGCGGCCAGCGGTTCTGGATGTGTGACACGGCTTCCTCGGCCACCATGCCATCACCGGGCGTGACATGCAGGGCTCCGTGAACCGTAAATTCCTGAGTCTCGTCAGCCCACAAGTCAGACACGCGGCACTCGTACACGCCCTCATCTTCCTTCTTCACCCTGGACAGGCTGAGGCGGTGGGAGATNGCGGCACTCGTACACGCCCTCATCTTCCTTCTTCACCCTGGACAGGCTGAGGCGGTGGGAGATGGCATTGCCCTGAACACGAACAGTCTGCAGAATGATGACAAACATTGAGAGAGAGACAGAGAGAGAGTCAAATGTTAATTAATGTGGTTAATCGTACTTCCTGCAGCGATTCTCAATTCTGATGCTTCAGTACGCCTGCGTCTCCCTGCCCCTCCCACTCACACCTGGTTAGCTAAATCAGGTGTGTTTAGCCAGTCAAGACCTGGGAGACACCAACTCCTGATCAAGTGAACACACCTGGTGGAGCTAAGGCACCCAATGTAATAGGAATGTTACTAATGTAATATCATTTTTGACTCTATTATGCTATAATGGCACATTCGGTTTTATAATTTATATAAATGCAAGTACAAAACATTTCATGACAAACACTATTTGCACTTTGTACACAAAATTATCTGCCACCAAAGTGCAGTATACAATGTATAGGCTGAGTGCAAAGATTGGCTCTAGTTTCTTTTCTATCTATCTATCTATCTATCTATCTATCTATCTATCTATCTATCTATCTATCTATCTATCTATCTGTGGTACTTGAGGATGAGTATTAAGAGCCACTGGTAACCTGTAATAATCGCTCTTATAAGGTGAAAAAATCAGCTTATGACCCTTTATTTCCCAGAAAACACACACAGACTCAATTATCCCTCAAAATTAATCAAAATTATCAATGCAAAGATTAATGAGTGGGATGCAAATGTAAAATCTACAAATCATTAAGCAGATGTAACAGAAAAATCAGTCAAGTTTTTGTCTCGATGCTGATGCAGTCTCAGATTATCTTAAAATCTAAAGCGTGTGTATGAATATTACTGTGATGATGGAGACTGTAATGATTAATAGCTCTGTTCCCATTAAAATAACATTAAAACACGGTCAAAAAAGACTTGTCAACAAGAACAAAGTAACCAATTAAACAGCTGACTATGAGCAGATCCAGACAATATTTGGTAACGTGTGTGTGTGTGTGTGTGTGTGTGTGATGTATGAGCCAGATGTTGTTTTTTCATTTAATGTCATGCACAGAGAATAAGATTCAGCTGGAAGAGATGGCGGCTCTATGAGTGGGAGCAATATTACATTCCACTTTTTAATCATAACACACGCTCCTGTCAGGTAAACATGTCATATAGTGTAAGACATGCTAAGTAATTTCCTGTCAATTAGGTATGTATAATATTTACGAAATGTCAGTGTGTGTTTGATTTATGTTGATAAAATAATTCATCAGCAGAAAATACAAATCTAAATCTTTGCAGACACTTACACTGATTTTTGTAGCCTCTCTTGGAACAATCTGAAAAAAAGAAAGTGTTATGATTAGCATATATATATATATATATATATATATATAAATGTCAGCAATTCTGAAGCACAGAACGGACAACAATAACACAGGATTTTTTCTTCCGTTTGGCATAGAAAGCTGGCTTGCGTACGTTTCTGAAAGATGCCATTGATAACCTCTCTCTCTCTCTATCTGGCCGTTCCTGCTGCTCTCTGCAGCCCTGCTGCATGTTTTAATGTGCTGAAGCCACAGAGGAAATGTCGCAGATGTGACTGTCCCTGATTCCTCTGACAACTCGCAGAGACTGGGGCTGATTTGTCATGCTGAATGGAAAGTGATTCCCACTGCGTCCTGTCACAATATCCTATCATGGCGCTTTCAGGCGGCGGACCTGAGAGGAATGAAATGGTGCTGATAACCAACAAGTGCCCTTTCTGCTGTCTGACTCACATTGGCTTCGTCCTAACTAGTGCCCACGCTCTGTTTCTTATATCTGATCATCAAATTCTTATATGACAAACAAATTGTGCAACAAAAAGTCAGTCACAGCGTGAAGATTTGATGTCAAACTGCATTAAATCAGGATCTACAGCTCACTACTGGCAGAGCTCCATTCACTGGAAGCCATTATAAAGGCAGAAAGTGACAGATTTACTGATATTTGCATGCTGTGAAATACAAAAGCACATATGCAGAATATGCAAATGCAGGTTGCTGGCAAAAACACACTGGCAGATTTACTGGGAAGAAGTGCAAATGTGTACATTAGCGATGCATGTTATAAGATTTATCGATGTAGGGTAGCATATGTGCAGATACAGACGTGCTGAGAAACAGGTACCGGGTTAGGCGTGCAGATATGCACAAAAACATGCAAAGGTCATGTGTTGCAGATGTAGCGAGCAGGCTGCGCCCACACGTAGATGTGGTGGAATAGTTAACTCCTAATGTTAACGTTCCTAACGTTGGTGTTCCTAACGTTAACGTTGGCGTTGAGGTGGGTACCTTGGCTCGGCTGGCTGGGGAGCTGGGGGAGCTGATCTGCAGCTCGTGAGGCAGATCTTTGGGCACAGCCTCCTTCAGATACCACCACTGGATCTCCAAAGACATGGGTGCTGAGCTGACAGCCTTGAAGGCGCAGGGCATCTCCACATCCTCCCCCTCCCCCACACTCACATCTTTAGGGACTTCAGTGAATGCAGCTGGAGTGAGAGGAGTGGGAGAGAAGCAAAGATTAATGAATAGGCTGCCAATGTGAAATCTTTATCTTACATCTGTCTAAAGACTCATTCTGGCCAGTAAAGCAAATGCATCATACAGTGAGTTACAGCCTGAAAATGTTTTTACCACCTGTGACCTATAATCTGTCTCAGCCTTTATGTCACCAAATGATGGAAAGAAAATCTCCTATTGCTCCAGAATATGCTGTGATCTGGGTACATTTAGACAGCTGTATGTGTGTGTGTGTGTGTGTGTGTTTCAGTCTTTGCTTTGTGTAGTCACTTATTCCAATTCTCTAACTACACATCTACAGAAGGAAATCAGCGCAGATTTCTTACATTTTAGCAGCAGCAGGAGATTCTTTGATATTTAACCTTTAAAAGCCACAGTCTGTTTCTCCTGTCAAAACATTTATGTCATCGCTTTTCTCTCCTTTTCAGGCATCACAGGGGTTAACTTACCATTTGCACAAATCAAAAAGGGCGAATGGAGAATGAAGTAATAAAGGAGGCTGTAGAGTCCTGTTGTTTCCATGTCACAGAAAGGCCAGTCACACTCAACTCGGACATCAGACGGTCATTAGACCTGCATGTTATCTGCCTGCTCAAATAACTCCAAATATGGTCAAATAGAAGCGAAATCCAGAATCAGCCTGGCAACATGTACAATCCAAAGGTTAGTTCAAGCATAATTAAAACCCAGAGATTACAAATCTACAATAATTCACCCTAATGAGTAATTAAATTCCTCTGGGGGAACAGGGGCTCCTTTATTTCCCGCTGAGCGTCGTCTGTAAGTAGAAACCGAACTTCAACCTGCTCTTCATCATCATCATCCCGCTTCCCTGGCGAAGGAAAGCTCTCCCGGGCTCCGCTCCAAGACCCATCACATAACCGCTCCTCTGTGTGGAACACCGACACGGCCGTCCGCCACCGGGGACAAGTTTTCCGTGATTTGGTGTGTAAAGAAAGGGGAACGGCTGCAGAGGAGAGCTTGAGGTTTGTCTGTCCGCGTTGCGGTTCTCCGTGTGTGGCGTCTATCACCGTCACCGGCCTGGATGCGCGCGTCGGGAGCGCATGACGGAGAGGCGCGAGAAGCAGCAGAGATCCCTGGAGCCCTCCCCCCGCTGCGTCTCTCTCTCTCTCTCTCTCTCTCTCTCTCTCTCTCTCTCTCAGCCAGACAGAGTTGTATCTGTCATAGGTAGTGCTCGCTACAGTGTTAAATTAAAGGCATCAGAATAATCTATACTCCGTCAGACAGACAGTTCCGGAGGCTTAAATCAGATTAAATCCCCCATCTGAATAAAAAACTGCTCTATAAAGAAAACCACTTAGTGTTCTATAGAGGAGAGGCTGCTAGGATTTTTTTTTCTGACAGTGTTTTATGACTGGCCATTTGAGCGTTTCCACCTGCGCTTTGTCCCAATTCCGCAGATAATAAATCTGAACGGGTTTTAGTGCATTCACACCAGAAAACTACATTTAAATATAAAAAAATATACAAATTTCAGTATGAAATATAATCCGAAAAAATAAAAAAAAAATAATAGAAAAAATACAGTTATACATTAAAATTTTTTGCAATAAAAATTCTTGATATTTTTGTCATTTTCTTTCTTATTCTAAAAGATAATAATACACACACACACACACACACACACACATATGNGGGGGGGGGGGGCGTTCATAGAGGGCATTGGGTTGGGGCCTTGTGTGTCTTCAGGTTCAGGTTCAAGTTATCCATACAATGGAAATTAAATTTCTCATGTCCTCTGTTTGGAAAAAGCCATAGTAGACAATTTGACTAAGACCAATAATTCACACATAAAAAAAACAAACAAAAAATACACAAACTAGTAATTTACATTTAAAAAAAACAAGCAGCAAACAAGACAAAAAGGTTAGGCTATGTGCTAAAGTGGAACTGTAATAAAATACATTTAAGTTACAATAAAACATCCGGATCTTGGGATTGTGGGAGCAGCGAGGACAGAAGCAGCATGAAATTCCTTCAAGTATGCTGAATCGTAGGAATCCTGAGTAAATTAACCACTTAGTAAAACTTGCCATAGTTGCTTACTTCTTTCAGACTTTCTCAATGATCCATTTTTCATTTGGTATAGATCCGAAACTTGAAGCTTTACTTGGATGTGATCCGTGAGTGTAAAGCTGCTCCATCAATCAAGAGTGAATTCTCTTTGTATTAGAAAATCAACTTTGTCAAGATTCCACATATGAGACAATTTTTCCTTTATTAACTTTTTCATATATTATTGACATTTGTCAGAGATTTCAATGTTTTTGCTGTCATGCGACTCCCACTTGTGCTATGGGCAATACATTACTGGGGCAATACAGCCCCAGTAATGTATTTTAATCAGGAGGTGCGGTGACAGCGGAAGGTGCGGAGCGCTGTCCGCGGTGCTGAACCACCCTAACAAAACTCAATGTGATCCCAGCTACTTCAAGGTGAATATTTTTTTTTTTTGCGCCATTTTCTCTATGCACGACAAACAAAAGACCAGCAACCAATAATAACCACGACAGTAAGGTCATGTGACATCATTACAAGCGCATATATGCTGATTGACTAATCATATGGAAGCACCACGCAAAAAAAGAAAAAAGAAAAAAAAAGAAAAAAGAAAAAAGAAAACAATTTGCAGAAGGGTAGATCAAGTTATCAAGTTGTAGTAACTCCTGCATTAAAAAAAGTATTTACAATTATTTATTTATTTATTTATTTATTTATTGGTCGCACCAACAGCAATGCCCGCCTCTCTAAAATATATCTGCAGTACCATAGCCCGCCAACAGGGGGTGTAGTATCATCCCCACTTCCCGATGCCTTGTGGGCAAACATAAAGATGTCATACGTCTGGATGAGAAAAATCAGCCACATGTGCTGAGATATTCAGGCTGTGAAGCCGAGAAATCTAGATAAATAAGTAAATATCAGAAACAGAAATCCTTTTATAGCCAAATATTTGCATACATAAATGTCTTGGTGTTTCCTCTCAATACAAAGAACAAATTTCAGAATTAAAAAAAAATCAAACATAAAAAAGGACCAAAAAAAAAAAAAAAAAANAAAAAAAAAAAAAAAAAAAGTCGTAGGTATTATTTGAGGAACAATTATATGTTTAGTGTGAGGTGTTTAAACACATGGATGTGTTCCTTCTCTGAACTTCTACTTCTCTGTACTATCAATGTACATTTTGTGCGTGTTTTTTAAAAAATAAATCATTAAAAAAAACTTTGAGAAAAAAATTTCCAAAACAAATCTAGAAAAATACTGACTGATTCTACAAATTTTGAAACAAAGAAAAAAAAATTGATTTGCATGTGATCATTTGAATGAGGCTTCACTCTCGTTCCGTGTCATTTTGCTGTTTCAGGACTTCAGTTGTTGAAAACAAACATCATCTTCAACATCCAGATTGTCTAGTAAATAATTTTTTACAGTGCAGCTTTTTAAATTCAAATTCAGCGAAAAGTGAACTGCAAAAATGATACCAGAGGGTTAACGAAAACTCAACGTGTGTTTCTGATTATGGATCAATCACTCGTCTTTCAAGAGCAAATATCTGGAAAAAACAAAATATTCTTAAAAACACACACATTTTTGTCACACACCCCAGTAATTTTTTAAAACATGATTATGTGTGTTTCTGTATTTACTGGACAGTTGTTAAATTCAGTTCTTTTGCCCAAATCTACTGTTGCTCACAGACACGCCTTAAAACGGAGAGAATGGACCTTTATTGATCCATGAGAAAATTCAGGTGTCACAGCAGCAACAGAATAAGCTACAGACACAGGATAAGATACAGGTAAGATAGCCAAATGCCTCACCTGTACAGCGGGATTCATAAAAAAATCACCATAACTACACGCCATCACACTAAATGCATGCCGTGATAATTGAAGCTCATTCATAAAGCTTCTCTTAATCAGAACACCTGTGTCACATTAAGCTAACATTGTTATCAGGTGAGTCTCAGGTAAAAGCCAGTGAAGATCAGCGTGTTAATGAGCTGCTTCATATTTAAGAGTCACGATTTATCCTGATTCATCTGCTGTTAAAGTAGCATTAACACATTAAATCTGCAAAGGAAACTTAATTCTTTGGTTTTGAGCTCCACATATTAAGAGATTATCATTAAGATAAGCGATAGATCCTCATAGTGTTTGGTCTCGATGCAAAGGGGTGTGTGTGTGTGTGTCTGTGTCTGTCTAAGGCAGAGTGCAGTAGATGAGGCTTGATGAAGAATCTTAGTGCCACCAGAATGTGTGTGAGACCTGATCAAAACTCTCTATTTAAATAAACTGATCAGCTGAGTGTTTTTATCTATCAAAGTTATTGATCACTATNCAAAACTCTCTATTTAAATAAACTGATCAGCTGAGTGTTTTTATCTATCAAAGTTATTGATCACTATCACGTGTGAGACAAATACAGTTTAAAACATCCTAGATTTCATACTGATGAAATTTGCCACTGTCTTCATTTTAGTGTGACGGTGTGTTTTATGAATCACTTCCTGTCATGTAAATGAGGAAAAACTGTAGTAACGCCTCTTTAATGGAAAACGCTAAAAGATGCTGCTAACAGACGTTTATGAATGTGGATGTGTGACAATATTTGCCTTTATTGACACGTCATCTCTGGCGCTGTTTTATGAATCCTGCCCTGTGTGTTTTTGTGTGCATACATGTGTGTATGCACACGTGACTGAACTCGTGCATCATCTATGTCATGTAGCTGTTTGCACATGTGAGAGTGCAGCAGCAGCAGGTTGGCTGCATGGAGCGATTTGCTGCCTCCCTCACAGCTGCCAGGCTGACAATAATGCAGAGACTGTTTATGCATGAGGGGGGAGAGAGAGAGAGAGAGAGAGGGAGAGAGAGAGAGAGAGATTAATGCCCTTTACCATTACACAAAACGGAATGTAGATGATGTAAATGAAGTCACCTTGAAAATCACATGAAAGACCCACCCACCACACACACACACAAACACACACACACACACACANCCCCCCCACACACACACACATACACACTTTTGTGACAGTTGCTGTTGATAATCTGTTTCACATAACTTAAACAGGCCTTTAATTTATGATTGTAATATAACACACACACACACACACACACACACACACACACACAAACATTAACAAAGTTTGCAACACAGTCAGTACACCACAGGTACATGTGATATTGATAACGCCACATAATACGTAATGCCATTGTGATTTTTTTCACCCAGAACTATTATTGTCCATAAGTCAGCTTAAATCTCTACAAGCTGTTAATGGAGTTTTGAAATCAATGGGGCCTTATGGCTTTGAGGGGATAAATAAGTAAAGATTTATTTATAGAGTACTTTTGAAAGAAAGGTTACAAAGTGCTTTGGAATTAAAAACCGTTCAAGCAGAGAACTTCAAAAAGGCAGAATAAAAACGCAGGAATGGCACAAAATAAAGCAGAGTGGAATTAATTCAGGAAGGACTTACAAAAAGCAAAAACATCAGATCCAGATAAGATAAGATAAAAGATATCTACTGCATAGCATTTGACAATACAATGTAAAATGTAGAAGTAGCAACAGTGTGTGTTGTATGATAATTAAAGTTCTTTGCATGTGGCAGAGAACATTTTGAGATGGAGGGATGTAAGCCAGGCGTGTTTGGTGATGAGTCCTGCAGCTCCATGCTCCTCTGAGGCTCATGGTGTTGATTACTGCAGATGGAAGTGTTCCTGTGAACCAGAGGTGAATCAACCTGCAGCACCCTCAGCGTTCCACAAGTCCAGTCAGGTCATGTCAGGTTTATTAGAGCCCAACCTCACGTACAACGTCTCAAAGGTCTTTACAGGCCACACAGCAACGGTTCCTGACCCGCCCGGGCTCTCAGAGAAGACGAGGACAGGTGTGCAGGTCCTGTGCATCCTGGAATTGTATGGCAGCCTGGGAGCGGCAAGCACCTGCACATCTGAGGGGTGGAGCCAGTATATCTGAGGGGAGGAGCCAGAACATCTGGCAGGAGGAACCAGTACATCTGAGGGGAGGAGCCAACACATCTGAAGGGAGGAGCCAGCACATCTGAGAGGAGGAGCCAGCACATCTGGTGGGAAGCAACATGGCAGAGAGACAGGCTAGACTTTTTTTTTTTTCTTTTTGGTCTTTCAACATTCATTACTAGTACAATGTGTGACACACACATATTTCACAGTTTGTTTCTATATTTCACAAAGGTATATCCCATACCTTTTTTTTTCTCTGTGACCAAAAAGGAGTAGGCTGAAGACAAAAGCTTATTTAAAGCCTACCTTTCTCATATCTCATTGTTTAAGAAAGGAAAAGAAAAAACATCTCTCTGACCACTAAATCATTGTGCCACTTTCACCATAATAAATTTAAAAAATGCGACATTTGCATATATATTTTCACATACATACATACATACACAGTCATGATTTCAAAATGAATTATTCATAAAAAAATTTCATATTTCTTCATTACATTCATTTTAAACATCCATTTAAATTTTTTTTAAAGTTTTACATAATTTAATTTAATTTTCCATCCTGTTCCATATATTAACGCCAGTCACCGATATACTTCTTTTTGTTTCTGTTCTAATTTTTGGAATGTCATACATACAGACTCCTCTAAGATTATACTGACTCTTTCATTCTTTAAACATTTAAACAACTTCTGGACACAGCCGAGCTTCAGGAGCAAAACACTCCCACTGAGTGTGAGGAGGGTCTGGGGTGATTAGCAGGATGAATGTAAAAGCTGCCAATAAGAGTCGTGAAAGTAGGAGGAGCCTAAAAATAAATGCTGACCCCATCCACCAGGCTACACACACCAGCCAAAGCTAAGTTAAGGCTAACTAAACCTAACATAGAGGCAGACTGATTGGTCTCTTTCCTGCATTACTGAGACCATGTTTACTTCCTGTTGATAAGAAGATAGACATGAGAATCTTACACATCACCGCCCATCGCAGAAGTAAACTTTATCTCTTCCACTTCCTGCATGGAATCCAGTGGACACCCCAGGACAGAACAGCATGTAGTATTGATGATACCACCACAGAGTCACAAAAAGTCTTTGACGGTGCCCCGCACACTCCAAAGGACTCCAGGCTTCTCAGCAGGTGGATGATCTCATAGTAAAACTGAAACTATTCCAAAGGTTAGAGGTAAAGGCAGGAAATGCTTTCATTTGAGCTCCTGTGTCCAAAAATTGTGTGAAACTGATTTCTGGATTAAAATATCTGTGTGAATTAATGGTAAAATAATAAATAAATAAATAATAAATAAATAAATAAATGATTTTATTCTTCATATACAGTAGGTGCATTTCCATCCACCTATTTTTATGCAAATTTTGAATATGCACATAAGAAAGCCTGAATGGAAACACAGGAAATTTGCAATAAACTCCTAATTTCGTATAAAAAATGTATGAGCTTGACTGAGATGGATTAGCTGATGTTTCACATAAGATAAAATGTGATTAAAGCTTAGTCCACACTAACACTGATATTTTTTTAAACGGATATTTTCTACCAACATTTTAAAAAAAATTATATCCACACAAGCATCATTTTACAAAATATCTCTGTCCACACAAGAATGCTCAAACGTCTACAAACGCATGCCAGGCCGGCAGCTGCAGATGCCGTTGTCTGCTGGTAAATTGGTGCAGCAATGCTAAGTTAACTTCTAAACTTGCAGCTGCTGTTGCTAACCATACATAAAGAAACTGGTACATGGTCACCGCCATTGTTGTTGTTATTGTTTCTGGTGCATGCTCATTGCACAAAGCAACAGTTCTCATGCGTGAGTTTAGTTCTGATGACATCGTTTTCCAAACGCTCCATTTTAGACGTCCACACGGATAAAATCTCCATTTTAGAAGTCGTTTTAAAAAATCTCCGTTTTAGTGGCCTAAAACATCGTTTGCGTGTGGATGAGAGGACAACATGCAGAGAGAAAGATACGTTTTGTAAAATATCCAGTGTGGATAGGGTATAAAGCTGATGGTAACAGTTTATTCGCATTTAATGATGACGCAACATGTGCGTTGCCTTGTGAGTACACCACACACACACAGACACACACACACACACACCCATCTCAGAAGAGCAGGTGGTTGCAGAATGATGGATGACCGCCCTTTTTCTGTTTAAAGTCCTGACACCTGTCTGCTGCAGGAAGAACCGGGCCGTGCACGTCATCAGGCACTCCGTGCACTTTGGGAACATGATGTGTTATTTGTTTCTCTGCAGGTCAGGTGACTTGATGTGGCGACTCCTTCGTTTTTCATGAATGGCTTGACACACCGTGTATACGCAGCGATGGACGACTGTTTTACTCACATGGAAAGTTTCACCCAGCACCCGGTACTTGGACAAGTGGAAGCTTATAGAGCGCCATGGCAATGCGCTCTCCATCTGTTGGCTGCATTTAATAAGGCCATGCATAACTGGTTAAGGACTGTAATAAGTTTTCTTCCCACCCTTTCATTTCATTTTAGCTCTCCATGATCTTGTGTGTGTGTTTTGCTGTCGACATTTATTTATGTAGAATTAAATCATCCTCCGAGATAATTTGCATCACGCAGTTGGTGGAAACGATTTGATCGATTTGTATTTTCTTTGATCAAAAATACAGAAAAGCACATTAAATATGTGAGACATCTGGGTGGAAACCCAACTACTGGGAGCTTTAATGGATGAATGGTTTGGTTTCCACAGAAAAAAACAGACGCACTGAGCTTTATAACCATGCAGCATCGATCCTGACCTACATAGAGTCTATTCCACCATAAGACAAGAAGACACCACCCATGCAGGGTGCTGCAGCCTTTGGCTCTCGCCTTGTTCCTCCAGGTCAGATAATTGACCCGGTGGCCTGGTTCAGCAGCACAGCACGAGTGTTTTCACACCTGGGCTGATTGGTTTTTCTGGACCCGAGGCCATTTCAGGAAAACATGTGGTCGTGTTCAGGCTCAGTTCAGCTGGTCTGGGATTCACGTTTTAACGAGCGATGCCAAATGTGAAATTCAACTTTATCCACCGAAAGATGAATAATATAGCAGTTTAGATACACTGAAGAGATTCATATAAAATCATAATAACTACACAGCGTCACACTAAATAAGTAGTATTGAAGCTCGTTCATAAAGCTTTTCTTACATTAATCAGAGTACCATGCCACATGAAGGTGGCGTTATTTCAGGTGTGTAACAGCTAAAAACCAGTGAAGATCAACATGTTAATAAGCTGCTTCATATTTACGAGCTACAATTTATCCTGATTCATCTGGTTTTAAACTGACATTGACACGTTAAATCGGCGAAACAACATAAATTCTGCTTTGGAGCTCCACACTTTAAAAACCAGGTACCCTCAACCTCTGTAGTGTGTGATCGCTGTGCACTGTGGCGTGGAGGGTGGTGTGTATCAAAACTCACTATTTAAATCAACTGACTGATCAGCTGAGTGTCTTTATCTAGCAAATGTCACAAACACACGTGAGACAAATATAGTTTGAAACGTCGCTCAGATTTCATACCATAGAAATTTACCAGCAGACTGAAACACATCTCCATTTTTGTGTGACAGTGTGTTCATTTCATTTCATTTTAGCTCTCCATGATCTTGTGTGTGTGTTTTGCTGTTGACATTTATGTAGAATTAAATCACCCTCCAAGATAAGGAAACAATTCGATCAATTCGTATTTTCTCTGATCGAATATACAGAAAAGCACATTAAATATGTGAAACATCTGGATGGAAACCCAACTACTGGGAGCTTTAATGGACGGACAGTTTGGTTTTCACAGAAAAAAACATATGAATGAATCATTTCCCCGACATGTAAATGAGGATGTAAGGAAACACCTCTTTCAAGAAAAATGATAAAAGATGCTGTAACAGACATTATTGAATGAGGGAACATAATAATAATAATAATAATAATAATAATAATAATAATAATAATAATAATAATAATAAACTTTATTTATATAGCACTTTAAAAAAAAAACAAGTTTACAAAGTACTTCACATGCATAAAAACAAAAATACACAGTGTATTTACACAACAGAGTAATATCAAATAAACAAAGATAAAAGGCATTAAATAAAAATAAATATTAAGAAAAATGATAAAAGTGCCAGACAAAAGACTCGTTAGTGAAAAGCCATCCTATAAAAATAAGTTTTTTAAAAGAGTTTTACAAGAGAATTCTTAAAGGAAGCGTATTCCACAGTTGTAGAGCCTTTACGGCAAATGCCCTACTGCCCTCTGTAACAAGCCTTGCCCTGAGGACGGAGAGCAACAGGTGGTCAACAGACTAAGTGTGCGAGGAGAGGTGTAAGAGGTAAGAAGGTCAGTGAGGTAGGAGGGGGCAAGGCCATTCAGTGCTTTAAAAACGAACAGTAATATTTTAAAATCAATCCTGAACACCACAGG